>JAIXND010000624.1:22345346-22361739 GCA_023646645.1 Varanus salvator macromaculatus | reverse complement strand
TTTCTCAATTTTGAACCAATCAGTGGTTCCGTGTCCGGTTCTCACTGCTGCTTCATTGACTACGCTAAAGCCTTTGATTGTGTGGATCACAACAAATTGTGGCAAGTTCTTAAAGAGATGGGAGTACCAGACCATCTTATTTGTCTCTTGAGAAACCTATATGCAGGTCAAGAAGCAACAGTGAGAACCGGACACGGAACCACTGATTGGTTCAAAATTGAGAAAGGAGTTCGGCAAGGCTGTATACTGTCACCCTGCCTATTTAACTTATATGCAGAGCACATCATGAGAAAGGCAGGGCTAGATGAATCACCAGTTGGAATCAAGATTGCTGGGAGAAATATCAACAACCTCAGATATGCAGATGATACCACTCTCATGGCAGAAAGTGAAGAGGAACTAAAGAGCCTCTTGATGCGGGTGAAGGGGGAGAGCGCAAAAGTTGGCTTGAAACTCAACATTAAGAAAACTAAGATCATGGCATCTGGTCCTCTCACTTCCTGGCAAATAGATGGGGAAGAAATGGAGGTAGTGACAGATTTTATTTTCCTGGGCTCCAAGATCACCGCAGACGGGGACTGCAGCCAAGAAATTAAAAGACGCTTGCTCCTTGGGAGGAAAGCTGTGGCAAATCTAGACAGCATACTAAAAAGCAGAGACAACACCCTGCCAACAAAAGTGCGTATAGTCAAGGCTATGGTTTTCCCAGTTGCAATGTATGGCTGTGAAAGCTGGACAATAAGGAAGGCTGAGCGCAAAAGGATTGAGGCCTTTGAGTTGTGGTGCTGGAGAAGACTCCTGCGAGTCCCTTGGACCGCAAGGCGATCAAACCAGTCAGTCCTAGAGGAGATCAACCCTGACTGCTCTTTAGAAGGCCAGATAGTGAAGATGAAACTCAAATCCTTTGGCCACCTAATGAGAAGGAAGGACTCCCTGGAGAAGAGTCTAATGCTGGGAACAATAGATGGCAAAAGAAGAAGGGGACGGCAGAGGATGAGGTGGCTGGATGGAGTCACTGAGGTGGTTGGTGTGAGCTTGAGTGGACTCCGGGGGATGGTGGAGGACAGGAGGGCCTGGAGGAATGTTGTCCATGGGGTCGCGATGGGTCGGACTCGACTTCGCGACTAACAACAACAACAACAAAAATATTTTTCAAATAAAAAGGTCTTAGCCAGGCGCCGAAAAACAAATAACGATGGCGCCAGGCGGACCTCTCCGGGGAGCGCATTCCACAGATGGGGCGCCACCGCAGAGAAGGCCCTGCTCCGGGTACTCTGCCTCCTGATGTCTCTCATGGAGGGCACTCTTCTCCTGTCTGGGCCTGGATGTTTAGTCCGGCTTTGCAGGCCAAAGGACAGCCTTGGCACACGGGCACCTCCGTGGCTGAGAACACTTCGACAATTAGTGGCTTCGTTATCCTGACCGTCTGCGGGGAACTTGGGGCAGCTTTGAGGGGATTCGTGGCTGGTTTCCCATCTGCTCCTGGATGCTGCAGGAGGGCAACGGTTGGGTATCCATAATTGTGTTGGCTGTTCCAGCTGTGCAGGAATCTGGGCTTTGGAGAATCGCACCCAGGATGCTTGGAAATAGCATCATTCCAAACTGGAATCCCGCTTTCTCTAGCCTGCTGCACGCCATATGTTTTGGGCTTCAGTTCCCAGAACTGCTGACCATTGGTAGAGAGTTTCACCTGGTATAGAACCCCTGTAAGTGGAGCTGAGGGTCAGACTAGATGGCCCAGGAGGTGCCTTTGGACTATGCCTGTGTTTCTATATGCTACTCTCCTTCTGGTAAGGCTTCCTCCTTGGAAGCGTCAGGGGACAGCAGCAAGGAAGAGGGCCTTTTCGGTGGGGACCCCCGTCCCGGTCGAGATTGCGAGAGACTCTCCCAGGGAAGTCCACCTGGCAGCAATGTTGCCAACGGCTCCTCTCAGGTTCAGCCTGTGCTTCCAGGTATTGGACGACACATGATGGAGCATTTAATGTCAATTTCTTCTTACTTTATTTTTAAGCATTTAACTGTTTTAAATCATTTCAGTATATTGCACAAAATATGTAAACATCTACCTTGTGTCCTGTTATAGAACACTTTTTTTCAGAAAAGTATCCAAGACATTTTAGTTACAATTATCAGAGGAGGATGAATAAGGCTGTACTGGCTGGGGCTGATGGAGGTTGAAGCCAAAACCTCTAGTGGGCACCAGGTTGGAGACGGCTCTAGTTTAGTGGACCGCACGGTCACATCCTGCTGCTAAGCTCAGAAGCCAGCGCTGCTCCATCTTTTGGTGTCTGCAGGAAGCAGTTTGGCTGGACAGCTCCAGCTGCCCCAGTCTGATGCCTTTCTTGATTTGTGTTGTGGTTTGCTGCAGCAAAGAAACCTTTGTTTGCATCGGGCTGCATGAAGGTGACGCCACCTGGAAGGCAGAGTATTCCCTTTGGCCGTGGGGCTCGTGTGACAAGCTCGTGTCTTCCAAAGCCCCCTTTGACCCCAGAGAGTGGGCTGACAGAACCAGGAATCTCTATAACTGGAGTGACGAATATGGAAGGTGAGAGTTTACTTTATTTATGTATTTAAAACATTTATATACCATCTGCTTAGGTAGCAGTTCTCTGAACGGTTTAAAAGATTAAAGAGAAAACCCAACATAGTGAAACAATGCAATTAAAATACACAAATAGCTAAACAAAACCAGACAATCCAGGTGATCCAACAGCAGTATAAAATACAGTATAAAATGACATAAAAGTTTATCTTTTATGGAATAGGCTTGAAATGCCAGGACAATAGGCCTGGTGCTGAAAAACAAAGACTTGTCACCAGGTGCACCTTTCTGGGGAGCTGATTCTACAATTGGGGTGCCACAGCCAGAAAGTCCCCTCTTCTAGTGCCCGTCTTCCTTACATCTTTTAAAGGTAGCATGCAAAGATGGACCTCAGTGGGTGACCTTAGGGTCTGGGAAGGCATATACAGATGGACACCCAGTCTGTTTGTTTGTTTGTTTATTATTTTAAAAAATTATAGGTGGGTGAATTACACAACAGGGCTACCTAGGCAATGAGGTACAGGAGATAACATTACAATGGCAAGTTTTTTTTTAAGAAAAGCAACTGCTGGTGCTGCGTGATATCTGAAAACAATCAGTTCTTAAAATCCGGTCTCAAAATGTTCACGGGAAAGGACAAGCTTTGCCTGGCACCAAAATGAAAGTAGTACCGGTGCCTCTCTGGGAAGCCCATTCCGAAGATGGGGGCAGCCACTGAGAAGGCCCTTCTCTTCACCATCCATCTTGCTTCCTTTGGGGATGGCTCTTTTAGCATGACCTCGTCCCTAGATCAAAAAGAGCGAGCAGTTTATATGGCAGGGGTCTCAAAGACAATATTTTGTGGCCCCCACTTGATATCAAAGTTTAGTGATAGTGTGCTGGTGGCGCCCGGGCCGGCCTGCGGGAGCAACGCGGGATGAGCGGCCCACCACCACCACGGTGGAATACTTGATGCGGCCCAGACTCTACTTCCAGCGGCCCCCAGGTAAGTTGAGTTTGAGACCCCTGATATATGGGAAAAGGTGGTCCTTTCCGTTGTGAAAGCTTGTCAACCCCGGGCAAAGAAGACAGTGCAGATGCTGTGCTGTCTGGCCGGCCATAAGAGTCAGCAGGAATCTGCCTTCTGTGAGCCTGACCCTTCAGCCCAATGTTGCAGGCACTGACTGGCAGGGGCTCCCCAGGATGAATTCTCAGCTCCTCCACTGAGCTGCAGCTCGTCTCCCTCCTTTGGGTCCTACTTCCTGAGCCGAGCAGCTGGCCACAAAAATGGTGCCCATCTACTGTGCTCACAGGCCCTTCCCTTCAAGGAAGGGCTGCTCCCCGTGGAGCATCTCCTGCAAACCTCTGCACTCATGCTGTCGCCCTGTCTCTATGGGAACTAATCTCCAACCCCTGCAGAGCTACCTTCTGCCTAACACATCTCCCTATGATACTGCTATTATTATTCAATTGCACTGATACCTCCTTTCTTTTCCTCTTGCGAGGAACCCAAGGTAGCTTCCAAGGGTTTCTTCCATTCTTTTTTTTTTAAATAAGTTTTATTTGAAATTATAATCCTAAAAAACAAAAAGAGAACTGCAACATCCATCATCAAAAGCATCGGGCTTGCTGGGTCAGCCCCCACACCCTTCTCTTTCCATTTATGATAACTTAAAAACATATTTATTTATTTAAAACATTTTTATGCCGCCCCCATCGCAACGAAACCTCAGGGCGGCTCACGACAGAAACAAAATACATAAACAAATAACAATAAAAAATTTATTTAAAACCCCCTGGGTTTTAAATCTATGCCAAGTCCCATTTCTCTAGCCAATAATTAAAAGAGTCCCAAGTTTGATAGAAGTCAGTATCTTCTTTCTCCTTCAATGATAAAGTCAGTCTATCCATTTCTGCATGGTCCAGTATCTTTTTTAGAATCAGTTCGTCGGTGGGTGGTTCCTCACTTTTCCAGTATTGAGCGAATTGGTTTTCTTCCATTCTATTTTATGCTCACAACAACCCTGCGAGGTAGGTTAGGCTGAGAGTATGTGAGTTGCCAGTGGGGACCAGATCTCCTGGGCCCACAGTCCAGCACTGTAAGCATTGCACATGAGGAGTCCATGCTGTGTGTTGTGGTGGATTGTAATGGAAGTGAGCTGCTTTGGCTGCCAGCTCGGGTGAAAGGGAAATTAAAATTAAAAAAAAAAAAATACAGGGTATAAACAAGGACAACTCCGCCTCCTCACTTGCTGGCTGGGCAGGGTGAGCAGTTCTTGCTCAAACGCAGCCCAAGTTTGTTTGTTTGTTTTTCAATTTATATCCTGCCTTTTTCCTACAAAGGGCTCAAGGCAGCTTACATCCTCCTCCTCCTCCATCTTATCCCCACAACAACAGCCCTGTGAGGTAGGCTGGGCTGAGAGTCTGTGACTGGCCCAGTTGGCTCCGTGGCTGAGCGGGGACTCGAACCCGGATCGTCCTAGTCCCAGTCCCAGCTCTTAACCACCACACCACACTGGCATCTCACAACGTTGATGGCCTCTGCAGTGAAGGTGCAGAACCTCAGACCCGGTTCTAGTCCATCCAGGGCCCAGTCCAGTTTTCCGGTCAGCTTCCTTCCCCCAGAGTATGAGAGCACATTAGCAGGCCCACTCTATGCCAGTGTTCAACACCTGAAAGCATCAATTAGAGCTTTGAAACCGTCGGCCTTGCCTAATTCTTTATTTGCAACTGGCTCACACTCACTCTTCCTAATGAGTTATGCAATTGGAAATTGTTCATGGGAAAAATTTAAGCTGTGGAAAACTTTCCACATCACAGCCTCGGATAGAGGACTCCTCCCACCTGCCTGCAGACAGCGGGGAATCACGCCAAAGGGGAACCCTCTGCCTTGGAATGGCTCCATTCCAAGCCATTGTGGGCACGGAACTGCCCTCCGCATTTCTCATTCCCCCATTGGTGCTGCGAGAACAGCAAGAGCAAGAGACCGGCCACAAATTGGCCACTGTACGAAGAGGAAGCAGTCCTCTGGTCCTCTTCTGTTCCCATGAGGCTTTGGGGCCACTGGGCTCCACTCCCTTGGCAGCGGGAAAAGCACACTTTGCCCGAGCCCCTGTTGGATCGTCCGCCATCTTGACCTCGTTGCGTCTTCCTTGGTCCCGTCCGGCACGACAGTGTCTGTTTTTCTTTTAAGGTTTGATGCGTCTTCATGGGAGTCGGTGGCAAACGAAGAGATGTGGCAGTCCAGGTAAGAAGGCAACTCCCCAGCCCCCTGTGAGAAAAAACCCCACATGATCTTGCCCAAAGGACTGAAGGGAAGCGCTCACCTTGTATCCTGAAATGCCAGCATTTGACAGAGGGTTACATCCGTTCTCCGATGGGATTGCGCTGCCCCTGAAGGGGGCGTGTGGGCAGTCCGGATGTGTCCTTGAGCTCTATGCTAACTGGGGGGGGCATTTTATTTATTTATTTATTTATTTATTAAAAATGTAGGCCGTCCATTACTGTCGTCTCTGGATGGCTTACAACATTATTTCAGACTTCAATAAAATAAGATAAATTAACTACCGTATTTTTTGCTCTATAAGACTCACTTTTTCCCCCCTCAAAAGTAAGGGGAAATGTCTGTGCGTCTTATACAGCGAATATGTGTGTGCAGTGAGTCTGTCAGATGTGCAGCCCATGGGGAAGTGATGGGGAATGTGCCTGTGATGATGTGCCCATTTGATTCAGAATATTTTTTTTTTTGTTTTCCTCCTCTAAAAACTAGGTGCGTCTTATGGTCAGGCGCGTCTTATAGAGCGAAAAATACGGTATTCCACACTGAGCATCATTTAAAATAAATTAAATAAGTCATTTCACAATTAAAATGACTATGTGTTAAAATATTGGCCACATAAAAAGGTTTTGACCTGGCGCCGAAAAGCTTATAATGATGGTGCCAGGCGGACCTCTCTGGGGAGCGCATTCCATAGACAGGGCGCCACTGCAGAGAAGGCCCTGCTCCGGGTACTCTTTCTCCTAACGTCTTTCACAGAGGGTTCCTGGAGGAGGGCCTCTGCTGCCGATCTCGGGGCGGAGGCAAATAGGGAAGAAGGCGTTCCTTCAGGTATCCTGGTCCCAAGCTGTTTAGGACTTTATAGGTAATAACCAGCTTCTTGAATTGAGCCCAGACTTCGATGGGAAGCCAATGGAGCTGATAGAGGACTGGGGTTATATGAGAATAATGCCCAGTCCCCAACAGCATCCTGGCAGCTCTATTTTGCACCATCTGAAGTATCCAGCCTGTCTTCAAGGGCAGCCCCATGTAGAGCGCGTTACGGTAATCCAAGCGGGAAGTTGCCAATGCGTGTGTCGGGGTTGCCAGGCAGTTCTCCTCCAGGTAAGGACGCAGCTGATAGCTTAGCGGAAGCTGGAGGAAAGCGCTCCTCGTCACCGCCGTCAGGTTCTGGTGGACACTGTGGCTTGGGAGTATTTCTTACCAGCTCCGTACGGGGGCCAGAGGATTCCCTGGACCCGGCTCCTTGGACCCCGGCCACCGGGTTGCAGCCCAGAGTCCAAGCTCCTGGGGAGCGCGCCCAGAGTTCACGGGGCGCTTGCCAGAATCGCTCTCTACACGCTGTGTAAGCAGTTCTTCTCTCTCGGGCCACGGGCTGCAGCGTTTCTGTGGTGCTGGAGCTGATGCAGAGGAAGGTTGTTCATACGGGGCTGGCTGGAATGGAGGGTACTGCCATGCAATCTGTGTGGGACAGCCAATCAATCAATCAATCAATCAATCTTTATTGTGGGGTCGCAGACCTGACAAAGTAAAGCTTGTCCAGGGATTTCAGCTGCTGCAGAAAATGGCCATCCAAGCATCAGAGGGGCTGGGTGCTCGGCTCGTAGCGAGCTGGCTGCTTGTATGTTTCTGAACCCAGTTTGAGGAGCCAGGTCGGCCTCCGGGCCCCCGTCACTTGAAGGACGCCTGTTCCCGTACCAGCCTGCCTGCTTTCTGAAGTAACCAGGGGGGGCGCCTTTCTTACTCTCGTGCAACCAGGAGTGGTTCAGCTGCTGAGGGCAAAGGAGAGGGCTTTTTTAGGGGTTGGAGGGGGAATCTGGAATCTGCTTCTGCCAGGGGTCCAAATATAGAATGGATACAACAGCAGAGGCGTGTGTCCTGCTGCGGGGTGGGACTGTGCCTGGGTAAATCTTGCCCTGCCTGGCAAGTATCCCTTCAAGGGAGCTTCCCCCAACCCGGGTGCTCTCCAGATGTATCCCATCTTCCCCAGCTAGCTGGGAGGGTTGGGAACTGTAGTCCAGTGCAGCTGGAAGTAGGAGCAGTCTGCATTGTACTCCTCCTTCAGCCAGCTGAAATGCTAGTGGAATTGCCTCATTGGAAGCACGAAAGCAACTAATATTTGCCTTTAGTCTTAACAGACAGGGAGATGAATGCTCCTCGGCCATGCACGGGTGTGGATGTATTCAAAAAACTCTTGCCATGGCTGTAATGCACAGCCCGCCTCTGTTCTGTTCCTCCAGGATGAAGACGGCCTTCTTTATTTTCGACCTCGCAGAAACTGCTCCTGTGCCTGCCGAGGAAAAGGCGCAGCTGTATACGTTGGCTTACAAGGTAGGCTCTCTTATCTTCTGGATTAAAAGAGGGGTGCCGAGCATCTTCCAGCGCAGGGCTGAGTTTCATCTCAGGGAATCCCTCGGGGCTGTTTCTGGTTGTGGGCAGGTCCAGAGGCAAAGGCGGTGTGGCCAGAGGCGGAAGGGTGGTGCCGGAATGCCCCGAATTCCAGCGTATTGCAACTTCAAGCTCTTTCTGCCAGTACCGAAGCCCAGAGATGGGTCAAATTTTTGAACAGGGAAAAACTTAGATGGAAGCTGGAACACTGCTGGAGGGTGGATGACTGGGGAAAGGTGGGGTGTTCATCTGGGGAACCTAGGCAGGCCTGTTTTGGCCCCAGGGTCTTTTGCACCCCCAAATTAAGCAAACACCCCTCCATCCCTTCCATGGGTTAGTTTCTCCTTGGCTTCCCACCCTCTCCTTTGACTCCGTTCCTCCAAGCAGTGCGCTAAACATGGCAGCGAGCTTGGCCTTGCTTCCGCCCCTTCTGTGCAGAAAGATGCTTTGGGTGTGGACCCCTTCCCACCCCAGAGTAGGCCATTTCCCCCTCCCTGCTGCTTGGCTGTGCCCTCCTTGCACCCTTCGTCAGTGGCTGGATTCACTGTCTCGGGGTGGCAGGGGGCAGCTGCCACCCCCGAGCCGCTGAGATGGGAAGCAGCACCTGTTGGGTGGCCAGTTACAACGCACGTCGCCTGTGGCCCACGCTGCTCCTCGGCTGCTGGGGGCACAGCAGGCCATGAAAGAACTTTCTCTACCGTACTGCCATCCAGATGTTCGGGGCTTCAGTTCCCATCGCCCCCAGCCATCATGGCCCATGGTCTGGAATGCTGGCAGTTGCAACTCCAAGCACATGGCAGACGTGTGTGTGTGTGTGGGGAGGGGAGGCCAAAGTCCAGAGCAGGCAGATGCCTTTCTGGTAAATGACCTACCTCGCAGGGCTGTTGCAAGGCTCAAATGGAGAGGTGGAGGGTTCCACGGACTCCCTTTGTTCGTGGATTCATTTCATTCTGGATGCATTTGGGGTTCCCTGCAGGAATAAATGTGGGGTTCGAATGCGATAGAGAAATGTAATTCAGTAAAATAATGAAGGGGGCCGAGCAATGAGGCCTTACCTGCTGCAGTGTTCCCCTTGCCAAGCCGGACCCCGCTTCACGGCTAACTCGCGAGCAACAGCGAGATCCCCTGGCCCATGCTGGGCCTACAGAGCTGGCCTGCCCAGAGCCGTGTGCCCTGCCCAGGCTCCCCTTTTGGGACCCCCCCCCCCCCCCCAGGATTTGAGCAGAGTAACACTGGTCTAAGCCTAAGATGGACGTGGTCTGGAGCACTTCCCAGCGGCTGCCCTCTTCTCCTTTGCATTTTGTATTCCGAACGGTCCCCCGTCTTGTTTCAGAACGGATATGTAACTTCGGCCCAGCTCGCCACCTCTGTGCCGCCTGATTTCTCACTTCATTCAGTTTTCTTCCCCAGGTGCTCCTCTGTCCATCTATCCAGGAAATCTACCTGGATCTAGATTTCCTCCTTTCCTAACGCAGTTTGCTTCCCAAGCTGACCCTTCTTCTCTTTCCTTATCACCTATCCTCCTCGTCCATAGATGCCTCTTTTTGCTACTCTTCCTCTGACATCATGGAAGCTTTTTAATTTTCCTTATTTTATTTTTCCACTACATGCATTTTATTCTTCTCATTGTCCAAGAGGCTTCCTCAGCAGGAAGCCTGAAACTCTGCAGGCCCCAATCCCATATTGCCTGGGATGGGCAGGAGGCAGATACCTGGATAGGGGAACATCAGCCCGTGGCATTCCTAAACATGGACCATGCTGGCAGGACCTGGAGTCTAAAAACACCTGTCGGTTCCTGGTTATACACACCTGTCTTGAACTCCCACTGAATTCTGTGGGACACGGTCCTGAGTACACATAGCAAGTATTTGCTAAAATTGCAGGAAAATGAGGGAATGTCTTAAGAATGTACGCTCTTTGGGGCATTTTTCTGCAAGTATTTTGGACGTACCTCCAGGGCTGCTCTCCCCTGCTTGTTCTCGTTCACAGCTGTACAAGGAAATCGTAAGCACGGATGCCACGCACCCCGTGAACTGGCACAAGAACTACGCTATTGCCTGTGAGAGGGTGCTGCGCTTTCACCCGCAAAGGGAAGACGCGGAAACGCTGCTCTCAGAAAGCATCAGGCACTTCCTCCTTTACGTGGAGAAAGCTGAGGACGATCCCCAGCGGCGCAATATTTTGAAAGCCGTAAAGCACCTGAAGAAAGAACTTGGGGAGCTGAGAAGGCTGCAGAGGGGTGGAAATAAGCTGCATGCGTAGGATGGTTTTGTGAGCTGCAGGCACGACCTGAAACCAAATGAGCTGTGAACAAAAACCTCTTGGGGAACAGACTGAAAAGGACGGGGGAAATGATCTCATAGCGGGCAATGAGCGGAGGAATAGGGTGGCCTCCCCCAGCCTGGTGTCCCCCAGGTCTGGAACAGCAGATCCTATGGTGCTGGAGATGGTGAGAATGATCATCCAATGTTTATGCAGAAGGCTGGTGTGCAATGCTTACTCCAGTGCCTTTTAGTTAGGAAGAAATACTAAAAGAAAGGGACAAAATGACAGAGGCGTATAAAATTTGGCATGAGGTGGAGGAAGTGTCTAGCTGTTTGGCTTCCTCTCCCATAATCCTGAGCCCTGGAGGCATCCCAGGAAGGGGATTGGGGAGGGGGCACCTGCCTTGCATGACAAAGGTCCCAGCTTTGATCCGCAGCATCATCTCCAGGTGGGCTGGGAAGGATCTTGCCTTCAACTGGGAGAGGCATGGCTGCCAGTCCGTGTCAGTAATGCTAGGCTAAATGGACAGGGCCATGCCTCAGAAGCAGCCTCCAACGCTCCTAGGATTGGTTGGGGTTTCAGGACAGACGGAAGGAAGCACTTTTCCACACCGCGCACAGGTAAGTGATGGAATCCCTTGTGGCTGCCCCAAATATGGCCTTCCTGTTCTGGTGCCAAGGCCTCAGTGCATCCCGAACCCATGAGTGGCAGAGGCCCTTTCAACCTTTGAGGCTAATTGCTGTAGCAAGAGGTTCCACTTAGCCTACCTCACCTGTAAGTCCATGCTCCTTCATCCTGTATGTTGGGGGACTTCCTGTGGTTATTCAGTGGTAAGGGAGATGAGCTATTTACAAGTTCAGAGAATTCTGGAATAATTGATTTGAATCTGGACTGGGCCATCGCCCATGGCATTATGAAAACTTTCTGGGGCTGTGCATTCCTTAGACCTCTATATTACTCTTGAACCATAAGCCAAACCTTGGTTTGTTATTGCATCCACACTTGGAACTGTGGTTAATCTTAACTATAGTTTACTTCAGGGTAACAAGCCAGAATGGTAAACCACAGTTTGAAGTTGGCTTGTTTTCATATCTAAATCATAGCTAAAATTTGACCACATTTGTCTGGGACTGGATCTAACATGAAACCATGTGAAAATAGAAGCAAAATCTTCCACTCTTCTTTCCTCTGCACTGCAGTAAAAGGAACGGGGGGCGTTTACAAAAGGAGGTTTTTTAAATATCTGTGTATTACCTCCCAACACAGCCATTGAATCAGACAAGATTGGGAATTTTCCAGGTGCTTGACTACATTGTACAGATGGGGGCAGGTGGTGGTGAAGGTGTTTGGCCTGTTTTACAAAGGGGCACAGCCCCCCCCCCCCTTGGACCATAAGAAAGGCTGAGCACCGAAGAATTGAGGCCTTTGAGTTGTGGTGCTGGAGGAGACTCCTGCGAGTCCCTGGGACCGCAAGGCGATCAAACCGGTCAGTCCTAGAGGAGATCAACCCTGACTGCTCTTTAGAAGGCCAGATCCTGAAGATGAAACTCAAATACTTTGGCCACCTAATGAGAAGGAAGGACTCCCTGGAGAAGAGCCTGATGCTGGGAAGGATTGAGGGCAAAGGAAGAAAGGGACAGCAGAGAATGAGGTGGCTGGATGGAGTCACTGAAGCAGTTGGTGTGAGCTTAGGTGGACTCCGGGAGATGGTGGAGGACAGGAGAGCCTGGAGGAATGTTGTCCATGGAGTCATGTTGGGTCAGACATGACTTTGTGACTAGACAACAAACAACACTCCCTATAGGACAACAGTCCACAGTTGCCGTTTGATGCAACCCTTTGGCCAGCTGAAGGTTTCAGAAACTCCTTTTCCTGTCCCAAGCTTTTTAAGGTGTAGCGGTTTATCTTGTTATATGCCAGCCATTTTTTTGCCCCTTCTGTCACTTTTATTGTTTATACTTGCTTTTGTGTATATTGTGTTTTATTTTTAAATTTGGTTAGCTGCTGTGAAAACTCACAGAAACACATCAAATAAATGAGTGACTCTGCTGATTTCCATTCTGCTTTCTAGAATCCTTTTCTTACTGTAAGGAAGTTGAATTAGAAGCTCATTTCTTAATAATAATGTAAGAACTGAGCTGAGCAAAGTTGAAAAACATGCCCAGTCTCTGTCAGCCCAACAGTCTTCAAATGGCCATCAACATTTTGCCCAAATACAAAAAGTTTGGGAGTTCCATCTCATGAGATGAACATCTGTTCTAGAAGACACGTCTGTGCCGAAAGGGTGCGGGAACCTGCATTTCTGTGTATTGTGTTCATTTGCACATTCAGGAAAATGACACATGTCCAACTAGTGCAAAACATGGTGTGTGTAATTCTTATTTAAAATTATTTCCATCCAAGTTAACCTCTCTCATTTATGTGGTTATGCTTTGTATGTTAGGAAGTGTTTGCCATCCATGGTTAAAATGGGAAAGACGGTGTGTGTTTTTCTAGCTGTTTGAAGGTTTTTCACACAGCAAAGATGGGTAAATTAACTGGGCTTCATAGATAGTAATTGGGACAATGAGATGTTTTCCAGATTCCAAAGAGAATCCAGCAGTCTTTTAAGAGTCCTGCTAAATGAATGCCAGTGTGAGAGCCAGTGTGGTGTAGTGGTTAAGAGCGCAGGGCTGGGACTCGGATGGTTTTAGTCCCTGCTCACTTTGGGCCAGTCCCAGACTCTCAGCCCAACCTACCTTGCAGGGTTGTTGTTGTGGGGATAAGACTGAGAGCAGGAGGAGGAGAATGATAAAATTGGCTTTGAGTGCCTTAAAAATGGGTGGGGGAGGCGGGATTTAAATCTAATAAATAAAACCAGAAAGGACAGAATGCTATGGATGTTTAGACAGGAAAAAGTTGGGAGCCTCTAACTTCCAAGATGTTATGTGGTGTCATCTAACAGCCAGCAGCCCTCCTCAAAAGATCTTGGGGTCGGTTCGGCTCAGGGGAGGCACACTGCAAAATATGTTGGTCCCGAGTTACTTTGGGCTTGGTGTGCCACAGCTGCCGTTGCTGTCAGTCCCGGCCCGCCTCGTCTTTGTGCAACAGCTTGCTTTGCTTGTCGCGTGGCCTCGTGTTGTCACAAGACATGCTTTCTTGCCAGGCAGTGCAGTGGAATGAGGGAAAGCACATGGGCGGCATCATGTACCCCTGGGGCAAAGCCTCATTTTACAGGGAGGAGCAAAGACAGTGGAGCGCAAGGACGGGTTCCCAAAAATGGAAAATGACATAAAACAGCTCAGCCTTCCCTGTGGTTTGATATCCTTCATCTTTCAGAGCAGCTTTTTCCGACCTGGTGCTCCCCAGATGCATCAGACTGTAACTCCCAGCATTGAACATTGACCATGGTCTATGTTGGTCAGGGCTGATGAAAGTTGATACCCAAAGCAGCCGTCTGCTTCAGACCCAGTTCGGTCCCTAAGGCCACCCAAAGAAGGGCACCCCACCATCCCTAGCTGCTTGGAGTGGAAACTGGGGTCTTAGGATTGGGATGGGGAGCATCTAACCATCCAGATATTGTTGGGCAGCCAACTCCCATCATCCTCCACCATTACTATTTGACTAAAACTAATGGGATAGCATTCCAGGGACATCCAAAGGGCCATAAATCCCCCACTCCAGCTTTAGAGAGCCTCTCCGTACAGCCAGGCCGTTACAATTCCTGTGCTTTGTGCGCATGGTGTAAAATGCATTTCCTCTATTCTCATGGCTGTTTCCTACTCTCTTTTCCTATTTCCTATTCTCTTTCTCTTTCAAATGCATCATCAAACAAATATGTTACAAAATGAGAAATGCCAAGTTATTGGCATGGCAGAAAACATTTAGTGATGTAAACGTTGCATTTTAAAATCTAGACAACAAAATCCCGTCTCTGGCAGTTTCGAGGACTACCCACTTTATAGCAATAGTGTTAGTGGATTAAAATCCGCTTCATCAGATAAACGCCTCTGGGAAAGGCAGCGGAATTGAAGTACTCATTTCCTGGGTCCTCTCTTCTTTCAGTGATGGGTTTGCAGGTATCCAGAAACAAACCCAGTTCTTCAGTTGCCCCTGCTCCCACCCACTCCACGTGCTTCTGGACGGATTGTGCTCACTGCCACTACCAATGGACACATTTTGGGTTTCCCTCCTTACCATAGTTTGGTGGGAAGGGAAAAAGTGATGGAAACTGGGGGGGGGGGGGGGGCTTCAAAGGGCAGGTAACAGCACCTGGGCCCCTGTAAAATCCTGTGATGGAGGAAAGCCAGGTTTTATCATTTATGTCACACCTGGATACACTCCCACTGGGGACTCCGCATCCATCCACCTGAGTTCCCTGTGAGAGAAGGTAAGTACTAAAGGCCGTGTGGTTTGAAGGTTGGAGTGGGGCCCAAGGGATTTGGGTTCTAGTTTTCATCCATGAAATGTGGCCTTGGCCTAACCAGGGTTGTGGTGAGGCTAAAACAACGTGGCCGAGGGCTATGTGAGCCATCTTGGGGTCCTTGCAATAGGGGAAAGGAGAGGGAAAGCCAGGTTAGATGACACAACCTTCCCCAACCTGGTGTCCCCCAGATATTTTGGGTGACAGTCCCTAGTATACCCGACTGTCGGCCTTACCATGTGGACCGACAACACCTGAAGTCCAAAACTTCACTTGGCTGGAGAGGACACGACCCAAGAATTCTGACCAAGTCGGGGAGGGGGGGGGGCGCTCCCGGCATGTGCTAGGCAGGTGTAGGGCAGGTGTACTGGTAGGTGCACAGCCGTTGCACACGAAGGGTTCACCTGAGCACCTCTGTCCTCGGTTGCCAAGCCGCGAGGACACGTGTCGAAGGGCTGCGGCTTCCAGATCGAGGCCTCTCCACGCCTCCCGGAATGGCTCCGGCAAACGGAAGGCCCTGCGCCAAAGCGCAGCGTTTGGATGGAGGCCGCTGGCAGGAGTTAAATTTTGATCGCCCTCTTGCAGGCCCGCCTTGCAAAGTTTATCAAACAAGCAGGGGCTGCGCTGTTCTGTTCATCTCCGTTGCCAAGTAAACACATTTTTGCATTTTCCTAATTACTTTCCTATTTGTTCTCCTCGCAATTAGCCGCCGCTCCTGCTGCCTGGTGCTGAAAGGGGGACTTTCGGGGGAGGCGTGTCCCCCCACTTTCCTCCCCCTCCTCCCTCGCGTGCATATGTGTTTTTATCCTCCCCCACTAAATAAATTCATTTTTTTGTTACAAGAATCTTTTCCCTCACCCCCGCGCACGAACGAGAGGGAACAACGCTAAGAAATGCAAATAATGGCTCTTTATTTGATTATGACAGTTAATTAATAGCAACCTGTTTTAATGAATTAAGTCACCCAGGGCCCTTCATCACTTCCTAAGTAGCAGCTAGAATCTGTAGGGTTTCTTTCCCCTTCCAATTGTCCGGCTCCGAGACTCCGGCGCGCTGTATGGCCCTGTATAGAAATCCGCGCCTAATGAAGAGGGAGGGCGCGCGGGGCTCGCCTGCATTCAGGGCGCGCTGGTGAGCCATTCAGGGCCGAAAGGGCCGCTCCTCCCCGGCGGAGAATAGTCACAGTTCCGCACCATTGTGCTCGCGGCAGCCCCTGATCAAAGGCCTCCCGGAGAACTGCACCGGGCTCCCTTTCACAGGACGGCCGTAATTAAAGCCCGTAATTCCCTTTTAAAAGTACGGCAGGATGCTATCCAGGCATCTGTTTGGAGTGCCCTTTGTGATGTCAGAAGCCGGCCGGGCCGGGGGCGGCCGGCCGGCGGGGGGGCGCTCGGCGAGGTGCCAGGCGGCGAGGGCGAGGAGGGCGGCTGCGCGCCGGAGCGCCCGGGCGCCGCCGCGGCGCCCCCGCGCTCGGGGGCTCGGCCGGCCACCAAGCCCTCGCCGCCTGGCACCTCGCCGAGCGCCCCCCCGCCGGCCGGCC
>JAIXND010000624.1:22330763-22345309 GCA_023646645.1 Varanus salvator macromaculatus | reverse complement strand
GTCTGTTCCACTGAGTTTTGTTGGACTGACTCCAAAGTAACCCTATTGAGGAGAGTTGCAGTTGTAATAGGCATGAATGTCAGCCTTCTTGCTTTTGCAGGTGAGACTAGGTGCCTCCCTGTTATGAAAAGGGAACACAAGCAAGGACAGCCGACCAGCTTTCATGGGTCTGGTAGCTTGGTGAGTAAAAGGAATCAAATGTTTATTTTTCTCATACCTAAATGGCTTGCAACTTTTAGTGCAAAACTCACAAATCTGTGGATTTTTTGAGGTGTCCTCCATATCTATCTCCTAGGGACCTCACATTTTCCAACCAGGGGACCTCAAGATGCTTTGGACTACAGCTCCCATCGTTCCTGACCAGTGGCCTTTCTGGTTATAACCCATGGGAACTGAAGTCCAAAACATCTGGAAGGAACTAGGGCGTCGACCTCTGCTTCAGGTATACAGCAAAGGAAGGTCCAAAGAAAGTACACCATTTCTATGTACTGCTTTATTAATGTAAGACGCTGCTCAGTTATCACCATCAGAACAGAAGCAATAAAATCTTTCACAGTAGCACATGAAAAGCAAACCACTTGGCAGGCTAAGGGAATGCCTCAAAGGAAAGCTTTTACCTGTCTGATAAAGCAAATTTTTGGTAGCTGGGACTCTGTTTTTCATTTAAACTTGGAGACGCAGAAGATCCATCTATCCGTATACTTGATCACTCACTTCCCAGTTCACTGGGTTCTTGATGGCTTAGAGTCAGATCACGCATTCGCGTGTGGAAAGGATGCAGGCCCCCCGTTCTTGGCACCTCCAATTCAGGTGGAAGAATCTCAGAAAACCGGGGGGGGGAAAAAAGATTTCCCCCCCCCCCACCCCACAACACATGCTCAGGCAAAGAACACAAGGGCCAGGTCAGCGCACTTGTGGTGGCTGAAACACACCGCGGCTACCTTGTGCACCAGTCTCATTTCCATCATTAGCCACACTGGCAAGCTTGCACACCTGGGTGGCATGGCTGGCTTGGGTGGGCAAAACCCCTAGTTCTGCCAATATGGGTAATTAGGGAAGCCCCCGGTGGCTTGTTTCAGCCATCATGAATGTGCAAACTGGCCTACAGTGGATCCTTGGTTAATGTGTCCAGTTGAATCATATAGGCAGGATTCCTCTCCGCAATGGTGGGGGAGCCCAAAGGTGTTTTCCCCACCCTCGGTGCTTTTCTTGGATCCATCCAGGGAGAACTGTGTCAGGAAACCTCAGGGCATCCTGACATGACTCCTTTGGAGGAGCTTCCATTGGTTGAGAGCCTGGAAACTAATGTCCAATGGACACAGCACAGTAGATCTATCCAAAATGGCAGCCTTGTTTTTCAAGACACACGTCAGCATGTTCTGGATTGCTCTTTGGGCTAAAATAGTTCCAGAGCAATACAGGGAGGAGAGACAGACTCAGAGGAATTCCAGAGGGTACGTATGGTAGCAGAAAGGTTCTAGCTCTTGTCCCAGATAGCATAACAATTAAGAACTGATGGGGGACACACACAGATTGCTGGAATTCTTCCAGACTGTGCAATGCATTAGAAAAGCACTGCTAACAATGCCTTTCTCATGCCCGAGGGCAGTGGGCGCCGCAGTCCAGGATGGCTTTGTTGCTGTTATGCGCCGTCAAGTCATCTCTGACTTCAGGCGATCCTGTAAGGTATAGGCACGGGTGGCAGCCAACAATCATTGGAACACCGGGACCAGGGCACAGGTGGAGTCCTGCAGTGGGTTCAGGGGGGCAGAGTTGGTGTACCAGTCCAGAGTCAAGCCAGGGAGTTGGAAGATTCAAGCGACCTAGTCCAAGATTTCACAGGCCAAAAGCCGAGTCCAAGGGACAAGTCCTGGAAAGAGGATGTAAGTCCTGGGGCAGGCAAGATCAGAGGGGATGGGTGTGGGTTTCTGGGAAGATGGGTCAGGCTGTAGCAAGGTGGGCAGCAGGCAGGCAGGATTCAGGCAAGGTGAGGCAAGGCTAAGAAGGCAGGGCAGGGCTAAGAAAGCAGGGCAGGGCAGGGCAGGGCTAAGAAGGCAGGGCAGGGCAGGGCTAAGAGGGTAGGGCAGGGCAGGGCAGGGCAGGGCAGGGCAAGGCAAAGCAAGGCCAGGCCAGGCGATGCAGGATCCAGAGCAGTAGGCCGTCACCAGGAGAGCTCATGTTGTGGCAAAGAGCAGCGGTGCAGGGAGACCTTTGACGCTGCTCGCCAGGCCTCCCAGCTGCACTGCATAACTGCCCCTCAGCTGTCCGTGGCCTGCAGGCATTTGCAGGGTCACTCAGGCCCTGATCCTGGCCGAACCTGGGAATGAAAGCCCTCCAAAATGTTTGGTCCATGACAGCTCCAGTCAGCTCTTCTGGCTGTATCCTTCCTTATGGATTCAATCCATCTCATATTTGGTCTTCCTTTCTTCTTCCGCCTTCCATTTTTCCTCCATGATGCTCTTCTCCAGGGAGCCTGAACTTCTCATGATGTTTCTGAAGTAGGACAGCCTCATTTTTGTTTCTAGGGAAAGCTTTGGCTCAAGACTTGTTTGTCTTTTGGTTGGTCAGGCAAAGCTCTCCTCCAGCAGCATGCTTCAAATGCATCCGTTTTCTTCCTGACAGCTTTCTTCACTGTCCATCTCTCACAATCACACATTATGACTGGAAATACTGTAGTTTGGATGATCTTCACCTTGGTCTCCAGTGAAATGGTCTTACACTTGATGATCTTTTCTAGGTCCTTCATTGCTGCCCTTCCCAGTCTCTGTCTTCTTCAAAGTTCTTGGCTGCAGCCTCCCTTCGAATGGATGACTGAGCCAAGCTATGTGAAATCTTTCACAGTTTGGATTGCTTCATTCTTAACAGTAAAGTTATGTCATTCTTCTGTGGACATGATTTTTCTTTTCTTAACATCCAGCTGCAGTCCTGCTTTTGTGATTTCTTCTTCCTCTTCCATCAGGAGTCATTTCAAGTCATTGCCACTTTCTGCCAATAGTACTGTGTCATCTGCATATCTTAAATTTCTGGTGCGTCTTCCACCAATTTTCACTCTTTCCTCTGATTCTAATCCAGCTTTCCTTATGATATGTTCTGCATACAGATCGAGTAGATAAGGATGTTCCTTTTTGTGTCTTTTAGCATTCCTAATCTAGGTCTGAATTTCCCTTTGATTTCTTGGAACTTCTGGAAGAGGCCAACACTTAACTCTTTAAAAAACTCTTGTCCCCCCGCACACCCCATTCTGTCTCTTTGCAGTTCTTTGTGATAGTTCTTTTTGTTTCTATGTGATTGTCACCAAAAAGTTGCGTTCAGGATTCTGACCCCATTTGCTTTTGCTTCTGGCCTGTCCTTCGCGGCGGTGAGTGTTTCTTCTGTCATCCATCTGGGCTTTTTTTGTCTTGCTGCTACAGGAATTGTCTTTTGGAATTATCTTCCTAATAATGTTTCTGGTTTCAGTCCACAGGTCTTCTGGCCCATGGTTAACTCGGCTGAGCAGTGCAAATCTGTTCTTTATGCTGGATATTACTTAAGTTATATTTTGGCACTATATTTCTGTTGGGGATCTTTTTTAGCTTGGCTCTGACTTTTGATATAAGGAGCTGACGGTCCCTACTGCATTTTGCTCCTGGTCTTGCTTTGGCAGCGAGAATACAGATTCTGCACCTTCTGCTTCCAAGTACATAATCTATTTGATTTCTCTGTGGGCACTTTGGTGAAGTCCATGTAGACAATCATCTGAGCAGTTGCTTAAAGTATGAATTTGCAACAAACAGGTTCTTGGCTCCAAAAAGTTCTTTAAATTGTCCCGCTTCATTTCTTACCATGAGGCCTCAGTCTCTCACAACACTGGATTCTGCTTTGTCTCCTACTTCTGCTTCCCAGTCTCCTGGGATTACCGCATGTCTCGTTCTGGCGTGTTCTCCATTTCCTCTTGAACACCTGCCTAGAAGTCTTCAGCTTCTTCTTCAGCATCTGCTGTCCGAGCGAGCCTTGAATGGTGTTGATGTTGATAGGTTTTCCACTAATTCTGATTGATATTATTTGGTCGGATTTTGCACTATATCCTCTTACCGCCTTTGCTACGTCTTGCCTCAATATTAGAGACACTCCAAACTCCATGACATTGGAGTTTGTCATTTCCAGAGTAAGACATTTTGTGGTTGTCTGAGTGGAAACGTCTCTTTCCTATCCACTTTAGTTTGCTCCCACCGAGTCCTGTGATGCTCATCCTTTTCATTTCTTGCTTTATGATTTCCAGTTTGTCTTGATTCATGCTTCTCATGTTCCATGTCCCAGTTGTGGGTGTTGTGCAGCTTTCTTCTCTGTGCTTGCTGGCCACTAGATTTCCTTTGAGTTTCGGTCCAGCAGCATCATTAGTGGCAGTGTGACTTGTATTTGTCCTTGTCCTTCCCCAGTAGCTTGTAAAGGGGGTCTCATCTTCTCGCGTTCTCTTCTGTTTCATTCTGGACTGTCTTCATAGGTAAGGAATTCAGAAGTGGATTGCCAGATCCTCCTCCTGCACAGCACAAACCAGAGTTAGCTTGGGCTAACTGTCATTGTCTACAACAGATCCTTCACCAGAGTTGCCTTCAACTAGTGCTGTTCCCCAGGAGATCTCTCCAGCCTTCTCTTCTGCTGATGTGACCATTCCTCCTGCAGAAGGTTGAAGCACCTGAGTCTTGGTGTCTCTTCCACCGTTCCTCCTTGGGTGCCCCTGCTGGGAGATCAGCCTAGTGAGACTGTTCTGGCCTCTTGAAGGTGTTGCTCTCAGCTTCTTTGACCTGCTCAAACCCTTCACCTTGTTCAGCAGAGCTTCCAAGACGGGGCCTGGTAGAATTAGCCAACCCTTATTTTGCCTTGGGAGAGATGTCGGGGCACCTTTGTGAAAATGCTGTCAGGACAAGTTGTCTTTCTTGGGGGTTCCACTTCCTCTGCCGATTCTAGATGCCAAATTTCCGAAGGGTCCCCAAGGAGTCTGTGGCACACCCTTGCCACCCTCTGCGTAACCCTGCAATAGTATTACGTGGCAGAGTTGTAATGACCTGAGATGTTCTGAGTATTTGTCATTTCTTCTGGGCTGCTAAGGTGTCCAGGATGTGTTTGGATGTGAGCCACACTGGGCTTTTCATAGCAGAGGCCTATCTTATTGATTCCACCCTAGAGGCAGGTAAGGCAGTGTAGTGTAGTGGTTACATTTATAAAGCCGCGTACAAAATAACAACAACCAGACTGGTCAGCCTATATTTTAAGATCACTGGTGGTCCTACTCACTGACTTGCCACTCAGGTCAGGTGGGCACTGGAAGAAGGTCCTTCTAGTAGTGGCCACCACCTTCTGACTGGCTCCAACTACCCCTACAGTTAGTTCTAAGAGGTTTTCAAACATGTCTGTTTTCCCTGGCTTTTCACTGAAAAGCTGCCACTGTGCATTCCAAAGCTGCTGCTGCTTCCTTTTTTAAATAGAACTATAGAAATGGTACAGATAAATAAATATTGGAATTGTGCTGTATTTTATCGCCGTGTAGTTGTTCATGCTTTCTTTTATTTTGACTGGATTATTTTAACGCTGTGTACAGCTAAGGTGTTTATGTAATCAGTTTTTATTGAACTTGATTGTCTAATGCTCGGAAAGATGGAAGCTTGGAAGGCAGTGGAGGAATATACAAAATAAAATGGAGGAAAAATGAACTAGAGTAGCCAAACCTGAACCAACAAATCGGGAATGAGAGCCGAGTAATCCGCAGAATGACAAATAAAGCCGTCTCACTCCCCTCCAAAGCCTGCTGGAATGAGCCAGAATTGACAAAGGATGCTTCTAAAAATCAGAGTCCTGGTGCATTCGGCAGGTATTCTGTGTTTTTTCCTTAGGATGCAGTCCTACATGTGTTTAGAAGCAAAAAATTCTGCAATCTCTAGTAGGACTGGAGATTTTCCCTGCCTAAACATGCATAGCATTTGCTGTTAATGGTTTTTAATTTTTGAGGAAAGAAAGAAGGGGAAAGAAGCAGAAGGAAAACGCCAGGGGGATTACAAGTGGAACGGGAGAACACCTGGATTATTGCCTCTTCCACCACTAAAATTCAGTGAATAAGGCAGGGAGACTGCGAAATCGAAGAAGGAGAAAGACATCCCCAGCTCAGGATGGACTGATGCCGTTCCTGCTCTTTGCAAAAAGAAATGGAATGCGTGGAGAGGGGGAAAGGGACCGGGAATGAGGGCTGGGGAGGGGGGCGCTTTAACACGTTGCCCCACTGTGTGGCAAATCAGAATGCCACCATCCCCCGGTTGCCCCGGCCCTCGGGCTGCTCCAGAAAACAGGGCATAAAAGCCATGCAATAGGATATCCTATGAGACGATAATGAAGAGCCCTTGAGTAAAGCAGAAGAAGACCGAAGGAAAAACCAGGGTAAAAGCCGGCTACGCCGTGCAAAGATTAAAAAACGCACAGATGCAATTTTAGAAATGGAAGGTCTAAACCCATGCTGCCGTATTGGCTAAAAAGCCATCTAGGCCATGCACGACGATCTGAGACAATCCAAGGGTAAAGCATTAAGGTGCCGGTGAGCGACATGTTCTGGCACCACCTGGTGCATGGTGGTGGTGGTGCTGGGGGAGGGGGTGATAGATCGGTGGTACAGCACAAACTTGGCATGCAGAGGTCTTCTTTGGCATCTCCCCTGGGAAGGGTCTCCACTTGGAGAAGTCTGCTCGGAAGAATCATTAGAACACATTTCCCTCTGCTGCTGCATGCAGCTCTTTGGGTTCTAGCTTTTCCTGTCCTGCTCTGGGAGTCTCTTCGCCCTGGTGCAAAAGCCCGTCCCTAGAACAGGTCGGTCAAATGGAAGACGGAGGACTGACCGTCGCAACCAAGTCCAGGCATTCCCTATGGCCAGCCTCCTCTGGAGGAGAGGTTTGTGGGGGCAGTTATGAGACCGCCAGCCAGGGGAAAGCGCCCCACCCACCCCGAACTGTGCTTCCCCAGGTTGCTTTGGACCGTTGGACCAATGTTTATCACACGGACATGCCGCTTTGGGTTGGGGATGGGCACAGAATCAGGAAATCAAAGAGTTGGAAGAGGCCAGAAGGCCCTCCAGTCCAGCCCCCGGCGGGTGCAGGACACCCCGTTGCGCCGTCCGGACGCCCAGGTGGCCGTCCGGACGCCTTCCGAGTGTCTCCACTGAGGGAGAGCTCCCAATTTCCAGCGGTTCCACAGTCACACTCCTCCGACCATGTGGGAATTCTTCCTGGTGTCTGGTCTAAATCTGGTTTAACTTGACTCCATTATTCCGTGTCCTGAACTCTGGAAGGAACGAGAAGAGATCCTGGCCTTCCTCTTGGTGACAGCTTTTCAAGTATTTGCAGAGCACTATCATATAGCTCCCCTCAATCTTCTCATCTCGAGGCTGAACATGCCTCGTTCCCTCGATCTCTCCTCACAGGGCTTTGCCTCCAGCCCCTGGAGCATCCTTGTTGCCCGCCTCTGTACTCTTTCCAGCTCCGGCTGCATCTTCTCTGCACGATACTGTTCATTTTTCTTGGTCCTCGTTTCACAGCAATTATAAATTCATTTAATATTTACTGAATTTGGTTTTGTATTTTTGCATTTGAAATTTAGAATCATCTAAGTCCCTCTTATTTCAACTGGCCTGCTCTAAATATGATTAAATCTGGAGCCGACCCAAACTAAATGGTAGTGCAGTCTTACACGTATCTACTCACAAGTACACCCTACCCGCCAGCGCTGAATGAGACTTAATCCCAGAGTTTTATGCATAAGATGGCTATCCCGGTAAGTTTTGCTCAAAATAAATGTGAGATTTATATAATAATTTATAATTTATATCATATAAGATGCATATGACCTTTAATGTGCCGGTGGACAGCCATTCTGACATGCCAAAGAAAGCACCACAAAAAGCCAAGAATTCTTTTTAAAGTTAGCTTTATTATTACTTTTCTATTTTTTGCAGTGTGCCGTCAGCGGTTTTCAGATAAGAACACACATTTTAAGTGGCATTATGCTAAGTTATTATTTGTACCGGATGGGAAATTAAACAAATTTTGCACAGCCATGAAATTATTCCTGCAACATATTTACTTTGGTGACAGATTTTTGAGTTTGGACCAGCTGTTTGGCAAAGGAACAAAACACGAAGACTAAGAATAATACCCGCCCCCCCTCAAACCCAACCATAGGTAAGTCCTTGTAGCAAAATATTTTTGGCTGGATCAAATATTAAACCTGCTACTCCAGATTTCATGCTTTGTACTCCTAAAGCAGATGTGAGTGGAAGGTGCCAACATTGCTAATTGGAGGCAGCGTGGCCTGCAATGGCGCCCCGGATCCAGCAGAGGGCGCACCAGAAAGGGCTTTGGGAAGGGAGGAATTTGCCACCATCTCCATCAAATATGTGGCTGCATGTTTGCGTGTCCACATTTACATTTTGGAATGTGATTCAGAATGCGGGCGTCAGATTTAAAACTTGGTTTGCCCTCGCCGACACGTTGCAGATTCCGATTGAGTTGCGCTCTTCTCTGTTTGCAGATGCAAGTTTCTAAATGGTTGGATTTAATTGTCACACTAGAACGCACCGATGTATTTCCTTCTTTCCCTTTTTTCTTGTTGGCTTCCTTCGATTTCTTTTTTAAATGTAAAATGCCAGCCTTTAAAACCGGATGAGAAATGAAACCGAAATATCTCCAGAGATGTCTGCATTTCCTGCCTTTTATTCCCTGCATTTTATGGATACAGGGAAGTTCCCTGCATTTTATGGATGTGTGGCTGAAAATGGAACTTGGCGTCCATTTGGGGTACTGTAAACAGATTGGCAGTGACAGCAGGACAAGCTCCCTGCAAGGTTGGCCAGTATTGGGCTGCTGATAACCCATGTTCCACTTCTCCCCACAGAGCTTCTCCTACTTTGTTTTTAGAACAAAGTTTTGGTAGGCTTTGCATATGTGAAGGACCTGTACCACCTTCTTGCCCAGGGGCCTCAGTGGGGCAACCCCCCCCCCCAAATACTTGGAAAACAAAAGTTCTATCAAGCTGCTCTCTGTTCTTCTGCAAACTGGTATCTGGATGTTATTCCCATTTTGCAGATGGGGATGGAGAAGACTGAGGATGAGTCATATGGACTGACTTTGAGGTACCAAATATGTTGCAGATGGAGGCGAGATTTCCAGAGAGGTCTTCACAACTCAGTCCAGGAGACCTCTTTCCTGCTGAGAAGGGAAAGCTTTTCTGGCAGTCACTTCAGGGGCTGAGGTGTGTGTGTGGGACAGACAAGACTGGATGTTATGCCCCACAAGATGTGGTGAGTGACAAGTCTGTAATTGCCAGCCATTGAGAAAGGTTGTGTAGAAAACAAATATTTCAGAGAGAAATATTTCTCCTTCCTCTTTTCATTTCTGTACTGCTCAAGAGCCGAAGCTCTCTGGGAATTCATAAACACAGCTACAACTGTAAAAATGGATGCAGAATAAAATAAAATATAATGCAGTACAGGATAAAAATTCAACATACAAAATAGAACAACTAGAGGTTGACATATCCTTTCCTATGCTGTGAAATGTCTGGCAGTCAAGGGCAGACTTAACCTGGAGCCAAAAAGATGTCAAGGTTGGTGCCAGGAGGGTCTCAGTGGGGAAACTATTCCATAATTGGGGGACCGCCATGGGGAAGGCCATCGCCCTCCTTGTGGCCCCTGAGCTTTCCTTGGTGTGGCACTTGGAGGAAGGGCCTGAGTCACACAAAAAGCTGGCAGGTCAGAGGACTGGACAGCCTGAAGAAGGCTTGTCCCTGGCACCGAGGATTGGGGCCTGGTTTACAGGTGGGGGACGCAGGAAGGGGCACCACTGGCTCATGCACACCTGTCCTAGACAAGGTCTACTCAAGTCAGCAACCCCAACATGCAGCAAAGCCCATTTGTATGGCATGGGTGCCCGCAGAACCTGGCATGAAAATTTGCCCCCTTACAGGACAGGAATACATTTTGAACATAAATATGTGCATCAGCCTTCAGAATATAGACTGCAGATGTGAGTATTCAAAGGTTTTCGACCTAGAAAACTTCACGGGCCCTGGGATTGCAATAACTAATGGAACACCTGACCTGAATCTAACTGTTCTCTATGAGCAACATCTGAGCGTTAAGGTGGCTTGGGGGGGTGGCAACAAAGGGAAGGGGCTGCTTCGTGGTGGCCCCATGACTTGCAAAGATCTCCCCACTTGGTGGCAATGCCGGCATCTCTTCTGTACCAGGCTGAGACCATCCTTTTCCTCAGGCATTTAACAGTCATTCATAGCATAAGATGGGACAATACACTAGCTGTCCTTTGAACATTTCCAGTACTGTTTTTATTGAAATTGTTTTTTAGCTGTTTAAACTGTTTAAAATTATGTATATTAAAACTTTTGTTATCTGTATTCGTCGGTTTTATGAATTGTTGTGAAATGCCCAGAAAGCTTTGGATACCGGGCAGCAAAGAAATGAAAATTAATAAGAAGAATAGAAGAAATGGTGAAGGAAGGTTTCGAAGGCATTTCTCTCTCTCCTGGGGAACCAACTTGTTTTAGGGCTTTTGTTTCCTGCATGGGGAGATCTTTTGACAAGGGCAGAGAGGATGTGGAAGAACCTCCGCTCATGCATGAGCTTACTGGGTTGGGAAAACCCCGCTCGGTCTGTGTTGTGTGTGCATGAATGACCACGAAGCCATCGCCCACCCCGAGGCGAGGAGAGACGTGTGTTTTCTGCACAGGGGCCCCTCTGCAGCACAGGAATGGGCCAGGAGGGTCTTCTATGAAGGCACACGCTGTGGTGGAGACCGCAGGGCTGCGGGACCAACCCCAAAGGCTGCCACAAAGAGGAAGGCCAAGATCTCTTCTTGCTGGTGCCGGAGTGGAGGACACAGAATAGTCAAGTCAAGTTGCGACAACCCAGAGTCAGGCTGGACATCCGGAAAAGCTTCCTCACGGTCGGAGCAATACAATAATGGAACCAGCTGCCTGGAGAGGCAGGGGGCTCTCTTCAAGGATAAATCAGACAGCCATCTGAGAGGGATGGTGTGACGTGGTGTCCTGCACCAGCAGAGGGTTGGACCGGATGGCCTTCTTGGCCCCTTCCGACTCGGTGATTCTATGATCGTGGGCAGTGTTCCCTGGATAGATCCTGAGGCCGCGTTCTCTTCACCAGAACAGAGGAAATGCATCACCCAGGAATGTGGGCAGAAAAGGACATTCATTTGCATATAGACATTATTATGACACACAGAACTTATGTATTGGTTTCTCTCATTCCACTTCTATGCTGTCCCATAACCCGGAGGAGCTCTGGGCGGCTTGCAACCATCTCAGCAGAGTAGACCGGTTGTTGTGGGTGCTGGCAGGTCCAACTGTTGTCCAGGCACCATTTAATTTGATTTATTTTAACAGAGTGTTTTAGGCCACTTTAAGAGCAGGACTCAAAATGTGGACGGGCAACTTTATGACCCCCACATTTCCCTTCTCGGGGCTCTTTGATTTCTTAAATCAAACTAGGACTGGACAGACTATCCAATAGAAGGCTTTCCCCTGCTAGCCTTCTAAAAGAGGACTCTCATCGGCAGAGTAGGACACCTGACCTCAAGGAATGACACACATTAAAATAAATGTGTATCTAGAAGCCTTAGAAGACGCACCATTCTGGAAGCACTGCAAGAATTGTATTGTCCCGTTCTAGCGGGAAAAGGACTACAATGGGAAATGCTTGGCCCAGTGAACTCGCATTACTGGACTATACCCACACAGACTGGATCCATCTTTTGATGGGCCATAATATTTGGAGCAGAAGATTTCGGGGAAGTTGCCACT
The DNA here is from genome assembly GCA_023646645.1 of Varanus salvator macromaculatus. Taxonomy (NCBI): domain Eukaryota; kingdom Metazoa; phylum Chordata; class Lepidosauria; order Squamata; family Varanidae; genus Varanus; species Varanus salvator. Next base: position 22,333,462 of record JAIXND010000624.1, on the reverse strand, counting down.
TCCCTGTACAGAACGCTCCCTGCACCTGCAAAAGCAGCATATTTGAAAAGGGGGTTTGCCTGACCCTCTCTCTTGACAGGTGAGTTTTCTACCTGAGAGGCTTTTTTCTGCAATAGGGGAACCATTCCAACATACAACCCCGTTCCCCTGGGCACACACACACCTGTGGTCCGAAATGCACTGCCCAGCTAAGCTCTTAGACCTCTAGACTCTTAGACCTACAACTACTTTGCTGATTGCATTGTGACAATCAGAATGAAAGAGCTAAACTCAGAATAGATTCAGCGGTTTGTTTTGCTCGGCCTCTTAATCAGGAACGGCTGTGTACGTGCAAGTCCTTGGCTTTACCTGTCTTCCTCAGCATCCCTGTCCCTTTCCCTTTCCTTTAAGAATGTCTCTCTCTAGCCCCTTTTGTTGCAGAAAAAACAGTTTTAAACTTGCAAAACAGAAACGTGAAATGTTGTAGATCAACTGACAAAACCGGAAGGCATCTCTCTGTTTCTTTCTGGCCAAAGAGCAGCCTACAAAGAAGCCAGGATCCTCAGACTTTTGGATGATCGTGGGAAATTGGGACATTTATGGAGGAGCCGTGGGTGTTCCCACAAAATTCCTGCCACGGTGTGGTTGTGGTTTTGCCCATTCATAAGATGGGGACTGTGTTGGGCATGGTCGGTCGAAAAATACACATTTCTAGGAAGGTCAGTTGGTGGGATTAGACCCTCCGGAGAACCATGCTGGATTAGGCCAGTGGTCCAGCTAGTCCATCGTTCTGTCCACATGGTGGTCAACCAATTGGGCCCAGGTTCCCAAAGGCAAGACCTGAGCACAACAGCACCCTCCCACCCATGCTCCCCCGCAGATGGTGTATAAAAGCATCCTCCCCCTGATACTAGGGGGAGCATGTAGCCATCAGGACTAGTAGCATGGACAGCCTCCACATTAAATCTCAGTCACAACTTGTGAATAGCAAGTGGGAGAAACTTCTAGGAAAAGATGAATTTGGATGCAAGTCTGAAAGAAAGCAAAAGGGGAAGAAGCTGAGCTGCTTCAAGGGAAACCAGTCAGGAATATTTAAAGCCACCAAAGTGGGTGCCCGTCACCACTTCCATTGTGGCAGAGAATTCCAACTTTTAACTGTACATGGTGCAAACCGGTCCTTCCTTGGATCTGTCCCGAATCTCTCATCAACCCACTTCATGGGATGGCCCTCCTGTTTTCCAGTTTTGTAGGAGGGGGGGAACACGGTCTTCACACCAGGTCACGATCCAGGACGTCTCTCGCACGTCTCCCCTTACTCCCCTTTTTCAAAGCCAAGCAATCCTAGATGATACAACCTTTCTTGATGGGGGAGTTCCTTCAGCCCCTGGTCATGCGTACTGCTTTTCCTGCAGGAAAAAAAATTAAGCTGCCCCAGAACCTGAGTACAAGGCAGGGGTGGCGTCTGAGCTCCAAAGCACAAATAAGCTGAAATAAAGTTGGCAGTAGAGAGCAGCCTTTGAGAGCCTCTCAGTCTGAAATGGAAATTAAGCACTGAAGCAGAAGTCCGGAGAGGCAGAGGGGATGGAGTGTGTGCAGGAGGTGTGGAGATCTCAGCCCAAAGGCACTGTGTTTTGCTGCTACATCAGGCCAATATTTCTGTGATCAGAAACTTCTGTGCCAGCTAGAGGCAGGATGCCAACTCTGTGCACCTGTATGCTGGCTGGGGAGAATAGGAGCTGTAGTCCAGCACATCCTGCTGAGGAAGGATGCCATTGGCAGTCTGATGTGCATTAGCGATGGCACCTGAGAAGTTTTCGCTCTAGTGTTGGGTTGTGCCGGTGAGAGGATGGGATTTTGCCAGCGACCAGCCAGGCTTTACAGAAAAACCAGTTTCTTTCTTTCAGCTGCTTCCTGGTGAAGGGGAACTTCCAACTGCAATGAGGTTCCATGCCAGCTGGCCGAGGTCCTCATGTCCAACATCTTGGACTCGTTTCTGCTGCTGCAGACTGCAATGGGATCGCTGTTTTGGGGTCACCTGCTTTTACCTGCTGCGGACTCGCGAGTCCGCAGCAGGTAAAAGCAGGTGACCCCAGGAGGTCATTGAGGCCCCATCGGTGAGGGTGTTCAAAGATAGGCTGGACATGCACATGGTGGGCATGTCATGAGCGGAGCCGGCTGGTGCCGGAGGTCAGACTAGATGGCCCAGGAGGCCCCTTCTGACTCGCTCTGTTTCTATGTTTCTCCTAACCACATGGAAATGCCGCCATTCCTTCCCTGGCACAGTGCAAAGGTGACCGATTGACAAATCTCCATCATTAAGCCCCCGTTTTATGCTGGGGAAACCTTTAACCCCCCCCCCCCCGATCTCCTTTCCTCCAGCCAACACAGCATCTTCAGGTGTGTGTGTCCCTTACATTATCCACTCAGGAACGATTCCAGATATAATTGGAAATTTAATAAACCTGCTAAAATATGTTGTGGTTTCAACTTTTCCTCTCCTGCTGGCAAGGAACAAGGTCTTTCTGGTTTCATGGGCATCTTTCAACAACTTTTATTTCATTTGTAGATTAAGGCTGGAAGTAGCATTTCCACTTGGTTGGTTATTGGGCTAACGAAGACAAGCATGCATTGTTTGCAGCATTCAGAAATGGTTTGATGGCGCTCTCTCTCTCTCTCTCTCTCTCTCTCTCTCTCTCTCTCTCTCTCTCTCTCTCTCTCTC
>JAIXND010000624.1:22239961-22330753 GCA_023646645.1 Varanus salvator macromaculatus | reverse complement strand
CTCTCTCTCTCTCTCTCTCTCTCTCTCTCTCTCTCTCTCTCTCTCTCGGTTGTACTTTCTAAAACCAGACATTAAGTGCTAAGGTGGGATTCTTTATTTCTGACATTGGAGCACTTTTGTCAGGTGTTGAGTTGACAGGAATTACCTGAAGCTCAGTTTAGACACAGGAAACACTGGAAAATGGGGTGACTGCCTCTGGGAGGAGTAGAGACACACAGGAATGGTTGAACCTTTTTCCTGCACAGAGTAATGGCAGATATTCTGGGGAAAATTCCCTGGCTTGGCATAGTCCCATGAATGCAGTGGGCAACCAAAGGCCAAGGTATTGCCTTGTGTTTGTGTATTTATTCATTTATTTAAAATTATTTCTAGGACACCTTTAAGAGTCAGACCCTCTCAAGGCAGCATGTAAGTTAAAAGCAATAAAAAACAAATGTAAAAGCAGCCACATTCAATAAGAAACTCTAAAATTAGGCAAGAGCAATAAAACCCACCGTACCAAGATCATGAAAATTCTTGGCTTAGTACCCGGAGGAGGGCCTTCTCTGCGGTGGCGCCCCATCTATGGAATGCGCTCCCCAGAGAGGTCCGCCTGGCGCCGCCGTTGTTTGTTTTTCGGTGCCAGGCCAAGACCTTTTTATTTCAACAATATTTTAACAATTTTTAGCATCATCTATAGGTTTTTATTTTGCAGCCAGGGTGAATCTGGATTTTATGTGTGCTATTTGCATTTTGTTTGTTTATTGTATGTAAGCCGTCCCGAGGATCATACAAAAATTATAAATAAATAGCAAGAACAGGAAGCTCTTCAGGGCTCAAAGAAAGGGCCTGACAAACCCCTTGATGGAGCTAGACTGGGGCCACCACCAAGGAGGTCTCTCCGGCGTACACAGCCGTTGAGTCACCCTTGGAAATGGGCGAGTGAGAAATGCGAAGTGCAGCCAAGTGGGATGGGACAAGTGGTCCTTCGAGTAGCCACGGCTCCCACCATTTAAGGCATCAAAGAGGTAAAACCTGGAAGTTAAACTGGTCTTGAGAAATGGGCAAGCAGTTGGTTGCAGCTGGTGCAAAACGCCACTGAGACAAGCGTGCGGCTATTCCTGAACTGTCCCAGTTAGTGAGTTGGAAAGACGTTACCAAAAATTACGGTTATTGTCAGTCCAGGGCTGACGAGCTGAGTGCATTTTGTTTTATGTTCATGTGTACTCCAGCCAATTCGAAAAAGAAAGTCATTCTGGGGAACGATTAGCTCAGCCCATGGGCCTCCGTTTCCTCCCTGCCCACTAAAGAGAGGACCTGAAAGGAAGGAAGATTGATTTCCTTTGGTTTCCCATCACTCCTTGCAATAAAAAAGGCAAGATCTGGAGAAAGGACCATCCTGCCAGGATCTCAGCAGGATAATTTTTTAATTTTCTTCGCTGGAAGACAAGGTGGAAGCAAGGAAGTCCAACAAACCTCCAAAGACCTGACCTTATTTATTTATTTTATTTATTTTACAAATTTATATGCCGCCCCCTTGCAAACAAGCCTCGGGGCGGCTAACAACATGTCAAAAACAATATAAAACAATTCCAACCATATAAAACAAATACACAATTTAAAACACGTTAAAAACTGGCCCATCTCATGGTCTAAAGATAAAAAGAGTAACTATACACAATAATCATCAATAAGAATATAAAATTAACAATATCGAATTAATAATTTGACAGTTAAAATATTTCTTAAATAAAAAGGTCTTCGCCTGGCGCTGAAAAGCAAATAATGACGGTGCCAGGCGAGCCTCTCTGGGGCTTCTGACTAGCCATGCTGTTTTCATGCATTATATAGTCTTCCGTCATGCGCTTAAGCCATGTGCACCCATCCAATTGTTCCTCTTGAAAAAGGTGTGGAAAGTCCAACATGGTGGACCTATGTACATATGGGCACTTGAGGAGAAAATGGCAAAATCCAGCTTTGTTTGATTGGACGTTGGGTGCACAAAGCAGTCTGTTTTCATTCCTTGAACATTTTCCATATATTCAGTCTGAACTCCCTTCCATCTCATTTCCATGTCAGTCTGGAAATTAAAACATTTTCACTCGAGCCTGCAAAGTTAAAACAAATGGACAGAAATGAGCATTCATGGGCTCTGCGATTTATCTATTTTCTTTCTATCCCATCTTTGGCCCATTTGTAATGCAGCTCACATGGTCCTCTTTCTGCTTCATCCCCACAGCAACCCTGTAAAGTAGGCTGGGTTGAGTGTCTGTGTGTGGCCCAAAGTCATCCAGGGAGCTCCATGGCTGAGTGGGAACTTGAACCTGGATCGCCTGCATCCAGGACTCCAACTACGACACGTGTCTGGCTCCTTGAGCACAGACATTTCTGTGCCCACCTCTCCCCAAAATGGACAATTTTGCTCACCTTTGAGTTGAAGAATGCATCACGAAATCCAGAAGCTGCATAATCCGCAGGATACTGTCTCCCAACCTGCCTTTTCAGTGGGGAAGCACACCTTGCGTCAGCTTCTTGATAACACAGACCGAACTAAATTCCTCCTCATCCCTAATGCATGATATTAAATCTAGGACAAAGATAAGATAATTTAGGATGCGGATAAATCTAGGACGAAGACTGTAGGAAGGTATCGTGAGACAAGCGTGCTGAGCAGGGCTTTGCAAACAGGGTTCCAAGGAGGCCGGGGGCACCTCGGAAGAGCTTCTGGGAAATTCCTCACGGAAGTCTTAGGTAATGAGAACCAGCTTTCCCCGGAATGCAGGGCATGTCCTCTTCTGATATCTGTAGCCGTGGGAGACCATCAGTAGGGGCAGCCATGAAACCCAGCAGGCCTAGTCCGTATCCTATGGACTTGGGTGTTCCCCCTGCCTCCAGCAACGTCAGCTGTGTCCAAGAGTTCCATGGAAGGTGTTTGGGGAGCACAACATTTCTGCTCCCCCTCTTTTGTCCTTTGGCCGGGGAGGCCTTTACCCCACAAGTGGGGCCGCTGGCTGCTGTTCACAGTCTGCTAGCTAGCTATTTATTTATTTATCGATTGATATCCTGCCTTTTTCCTCAAAGGGCTCAAGGCAGCTTACATCATTCTCCTCCTCCATCTTATCCCCACAACAACAATCCTGTGAGGTAGGTTGGGCTGAGCGTCTGTGACTGGCCCAGAGTCACCCAGTTGGCTCCATGGCCGAACGGGGACTAGAACCCAGATCGTATGAGTCCCAGTCCCATGCTCTTAACCACTACACCACACTGCTTTGTTTGTATTGCTGTGGAGTGAATGGTTTTAACCAGTTCTAATTGTCCCTGTGAGCAGCCTGGGATGCCATAAATAATGTGCAGACCGCTTCTCAAATGCAAAGAGTTGCGGGGCAGTTTTCTGCAACGTTACAGCTGGTTTTATGGGTCAGCACGAATTGCCTCCAGACTGGCAGGCCTGCAAGACGAGCGTTTCCAGTGGGATCCAAGAGCAGGTTGCGCGGCTTTGAGCGGAGGGGAGGAAAGCGCGAAAGCACGACCGGGTCTGTGTGCAGAGAAGCAACGCATGTGCTGCTTCCTCCTGCAAGATGTTCGCAAGACACGCCGAACGAGCATTTCTAGCCACATTGTTTTATGCTGAACAGCTTAGCTACCGCATCTGTGAGGACCAGTTTGGCACAGCTATCTGGTCCTTCAAAAGACCCGAGTTTTAATGGAGCCTCGCATGGATCAATGTGTTTAAAGAGCATCCAAGGACTGCTTAAAGATCCTTGAGTGGGGAAATTAGGAGGGATCTGGGGGATTTAGCACACAAAGCTGGTCTGTTTTGACCTCTTCAGTCTGCTTCCGAGTATGTTTTGTTTGGCTAATGCCCGTGTCTGTCCAGAGCTATTAGGTATGTGAAACTGGTGGCTGCCACGAAAGTTTGGTTTGGACTTGCGTTAATTGACGGATAAGGCCCTGGCGCAGAGGCAGCCCTCTTGTAACATGGACCCCCGGCTCGCTTTTCCTTCTGCCCCCCTTTGCTTTGGGCGTCATTCCTGGTTTTTAGCATCATCTCAAGCCAAGTTGGGGCATCCTGTGGGAAGAGAGCCCGGCTGGTGTTGTGGTTAAGAGCGTGGGACAGGGACACAGGTGCTCCGGGTTCTAGTCCCCGCTCAGCCCTGGAGCTCCTTGCATGACTCCGGGGCAATTGTAGACTCTCAGCCCAACCTACCTCACACGGTTGTTGTTGTGAGGATAAGCTTGAGAGCAGGGGGAGGAGACTGATGCAAACCAGCTTGAGTTCCCTGAAAGGAGAAAAAAAAGCTGGGGTAGAAACGTAATAAATATATAAATATATAGCAGCATGGGCTAAGGAAGGGTTTTTGCTTGGAGTTGCTGTACTATGCCTGCGCTCTCCGTTCCGGCCCATGTTGGAAAGCAAACTTCGTTTGGTGAAAAAGTGCTTATTTAGTTCTTACATTTCAAGGGTGCTCAGACACCAAAGATTTCTGGGAGCTACAGAACAGCTGCAAGCATAAAATTACAACGTGCGATTCACTATGACAGTAAAAGCGAGCATTCCAAGACTCGTCAGGTGGAGGTTTCAGAAATACATTATTTCTGTCTTTACTGGTTGATGTGCTTCAAGGACAGCAAAAATTATCCTACCCTTTGGCCAGAAGCAGCTTACCAATAATCGGTAAAGGAAGGCAGTCTCTATCTGTGGCTTTACTCGCTAGAAAAGGGATGTCCTACGCAAAGGAAAAGTTATGGGAAGGGAAGTGATGGAGGGAGAAACAGAGCCTTCCCTAAAGTTGGAGCTTGGAGGGAGACCCCAGAGTTTGAGAGTGGAGTCCAGGTGGATCGCAGTGAGGAGGGGCTCCGGCAGTGTTGAGTCCTCAAGCCATGCAAGCCTTTTCGTGTAATAGCTTATTATTCTGTCTATATCTTATTATTGTTGATATTGTGTATTGTATAATGTATTATTTTGTATGATGTATTTTGTATTATGTGTTTTCTTCTTTTATGGTAAGCTGCCCAGAGAGCACTAAGGGCTATGGGGCAGCATATACATGTAATAATACTACTAATACTACTACTACTAATACTAATACTAATAATAATAATAATGGGGTTTCCAGGTCCAGTTCAAGGTGTTGAAACCAGAACCTTGAATTGGGCCTGGAAACATCCAACCAGGCAGTGCAGGTGGGCCAGACCTGGTCTTACCTGTTTGGATCTATGGTCCTGGGGAATGGCCAAAGAGCGAAACCCAGCAGGTGAGCGATGGCCATTTTTTCTTGGGTGCCTAGCAACCATATCTCTGCACATGGGCTGGAGACCTGCAGCCTGACTGGCATGTCCTCACAGAGTGTCTCCATCTTTGCTGTCCGCTTCCTGCCTTTCTTTGGGCCATTTCAGGGGACTTTGCTGCAAGGGACCCCGTAAAAGAAGAATGTGTCCACATCACCCAGGAAAGTCCGCACTGCTCCCACCAAAGGCCATGCAATTGGCGTGCCAATAAACAGGTAAATCAGTGCTCTAGGTGTCTGCACAAGGTGGCCTAGAACCCTAAAACGGCCTGATCAAAATGACAGTTTGGACCACAACAGCCATGCACACACACGGTCAACGCAAGGCCAAGGAAATGATCTCAAGGCCTTCTTCAGATCCTGACGGCACCCATTCCAGAGGTGTGGGGTGCCCCTGTCCACGGCAGCCCCTCTCCGGTGTGCTGGCCCACCTGATGCTGAAGGCTCGCCATGGGGAAGAGGAGTGTGTGGCACAAGCTCACACAGCCCCGGGCATCTCCACACATCTGCTCTCCTTCCTGGAAGAGGCAGATCTTCCACAGGTGGTCCTGCCACTTCCGGGGCTTTGCCAGGCACTGAGCCAAGGAGCCGTTCCATCTTCCAGCGCAGCTGGGCCTCTTTCAGGTGGACTCAGGTCCTCAAACCGAGCTAGAAGATGCTGAGCGAGACGGTGGGTGTTCCTCTTTGGCGTGAGCATTCCTCTGAAAAGGCAGAGGGGCAGGCTCCATGTATGCACCTTGGCCAAGATCTTCCGTGCGCACTGCAAGGGGCCGAAGGGGCCTTCTCCCCACCCTCGCGTTTTGCATTCACACGCATCTGTTTTGCAAAGCAATATTTTAACTCCCAAGCTCACCTGCTAATCCTTAACTTGCTGATCCGCCAGAATCGATAGGATGGGATTTTGCACTTCTCATTTTGATGATGCATTGTTCTTGTAGGCTATTCTTGATTAATATGTATAAATGCTAGGCAAGTCAGACATATGTGGACACACACACATGCACGCTTACACATATATGAAATTTATACGAATAGGGGAGAGCGGGGGAGAGCAAGAGAGAAAAAGAGAGCAACTTGACAATGAAATACTGAATCTAGTTGGGTTGATTCCAAAGTTTTGCAAAATAAGGAGAAGGAGAAGAAGAAATGGAGTGATTGGCTCAGCCAGTGTGAGTTTGTGCATATGCAGCTTTGTGTATTTGTGTGTTTCTGTGTGCATAGATCAAATGCTTCAGAATTACCCTGCCAGTAGTCCAGTATTGGGCTGCTCATTTCAAAGCAGAACATGGTCAGGATCCTGGAGAAATCTGCTCAGGATTCAAACGAGTTTAAATTTCTGTGCATCTGACCTGCAGGTCTGGCATTTGACTGGCTTTTTCCCAGCCATGCACATTCCGTAGATTTATGGACCATTAAAAAATACTTTGGGGGGAATTTGCACGGATTTGCACTTGCATGAATGCTCCGCAGTGCAAATGCGCCGCTGCAAGGAAGGGGTCCCGTGCTAAGTAGAAAAAATCTTGTGTGGATGGTTAAAAACTCCCAGTGTTGTCGATGAGTGGCTGGGGAAAGGAAGGATGGCAGGCAATCTAAGGAGCCTAGACAGAGCAGGCGTGGCAGGATCCGTGCGTGCCTAGCACATGGGCAGCCTTCCTTGCCCCTGTGATTCCCGTGTGTGGGGATGAACAGATGGTCACAAGGTTGGTGGCTGGTTTGCAGGGGATGCCGTATGAGGCAAGACTGAGGGAACTGGGTCTCTTCAGCCTGGAGAAGAGGAGACTCCGAGGGGATCTGTTGGCGACATGCGGGTATGTGAGGGGGTGTCACACGGAGGTGGGTAGAGACCTGTTCTCCCCTGCAGAGGAAGGCAGGACGCGCTCCCACGGAGCCAAGCTCAGGGAACCCAGGTTCCATTTGGATGCCAGGAAGCACTTCCTGACAGTCAGGACCCCGAGGGCGTGGAATGGGCTTCCACGGGAGGTCGCTGAGGCCCCATCGGTGCGGGTGTTCAAGGATAGGCTGGACATGCGCATGGTGGGCATGTCGTGAGCGGAGCCGGCTGGAGCCGGAGGTCAGACTAGATGGCCCGGGAGGCCCCTTCTGACTCGCCCTGTTTCTATGTTTCTATGCAAAGGCATGAGAAGAGTTTCTATGCAAAGGCATGATGTTAGCCGCCCTGAGGCTTGTTTGCAATGGGGCAGCATACACATTTGTTAAATAAATAAATAAGAGGGAGTGGGAGCAGGCAGGGGGCAAGGGGAAGGAGGCACGGGGAAGCTGGCTGCTACAGCCTTCTTTTTTCAGTCATCAGCTCTTGCACCCCAAAACCCTCTCCTGTGTTGAGAACTCCGCCCCCAACTTCAATCACCTCTCTCATGGCTCTCACCATGTGACAGCTCTCCTTGAACCCCTGCTGGGCTTATGGGATGCTTCCGGGCTCATCCTGAGCTTCAGAACTCTTTTAGAAACCAACCATATACAGCTGTTCCATAAACAAGGGGCCACCACTGAGAAGGAGCTGCTCGCAGCAAGCTTTCTTCTCTTACTGGGAAGGGCGGTGGCTCATGGGAAGAGCGTGCTTTGCATACAGAAGGGCCGAGTTTCAATCCCCAGCTTCTCCTGGTGGGGCTGGAAACATTCCTTGCTGAAACCCTGGAGAACCACGGTTATCCATTGGTCTTGCTCAATACATGGCCCCAAGTCATGACTCAGTCTGAGGCTGCTTCCACATTCGTCTTCCAAAAAATGCAAGCAAGCTGAAAGACTGAAGAAATGCCAGAACAGGGTATGAAAACTATTAGATTCAAAATGTGTAGGTTTAACAAATGCGATTTGTGACATTAATGCTTTTAACACAAGAAGATGTAATGCTATACTTTGCAATGAATGTTCCTTTTTTCCTAACTAGTGTTTTTCTAGCTTTTTTCCCTGTACCGATTTACTAATTGTTATGGGAATATTTGGTTTTCTGGTTTACTTTAAGCCTAGTCTGGTTACATTAAGCCTAGTGTACTTTAAGCCACTCCAATAATCTTGCCCCATAGTTGAATGGGGGTCAGTCTTGACCTGCTTCAAATGCATTGAAATGTGAGGCCTTCTGTGAATGTCAGGACTGGACCAAACCCCACCCCCCCAAAAAAAAATCCCAAGGAGAGTTCTTGTTTCTCTCACTGCAGGCACACACAAAACCCACCATATTTCCTCCTTTAAAAAGTTTTTAATTTCCCCGCAGGATGAGCCTCGTTCCCTTTCACACGCGCATTAAAAATGTTGTTCTTCAATGTGAATTAATTGATATCCTGTTGTTAATCGCGAAGTCGTGTCCGACCCATCACGACCCCATGGACAACATTCCTCCAGGCCCTCCTGTCCTCCACCATCCCCCGGAGTCCACTCAAGCTCACGCCAACTGCTTCAGTGACTCCATCCAGCCACCTCATCCTCTGCCGTCCCCTTCTTCTTTTGCCATCTATTGTTCCCAGCATTAGGCTCTTCTCCAGGGAGTCCTTCCTCCTCATTAGGTAGCCGAAGTATTTGAGTTTCATCTTCAGGATCTGGCCTTCTAAAGAGCAGTCAGGGTTGATCTCCTCCAGGACTGACCGGTTTGATCGCCTTGCTGTCCGAGGGACTCGCAGGAGTCTCCTCCAGCACCACAATTCAAAGGCCTCAATCCTTCGGCTCTCAGCCTTCCTTATGGTCCAGCTTTCACAGCCATACATTGCAACTGGGAAAACCATAGCCTTGACTATACGCACTTTTGTTGGCAGGGTGTTGTCTCTGCTTTTTAGTATGCTGTCTAGATTTGCCATAGCTTTCCTCCCGGAGCAAGCGTCTTTTAATTTCTTGGCTGCAGTCCCCATCTGCTGTCATCTTGGAGCCCAGGAAAATAAAATCTGTCACTACCTCCATTTCTTCCCCATCTATTTGCCAGGAAGTGAGAGGACCAGATGCCATTATCTTAGTTTTCTTAATGTTGAGTTTCAAGCCAACTTTTGCACTCTCCTCCTTCACCCGCATCAAGAGGCTCTTTAGTTCCTCTCCACTTTCTGCCATGAGAGTGGTATCATCTGCATATCTGAGGTTGTTGATATTTCTCCCAGCAATCTTGATTCCAACTGGTGATTCATCTAGCCCTGCCTTTCTCATGATGTGCTCTGCATATAAGTTAAATAGGCAGGGCGACAGTATACAGCCTTGCCAAATTCCTTTCTCAATTTTGAACCAATCAGTGGTTCCGTGTCCAGTTCTCACTGTTGCTTCTTGACCCTCATATAGGTTTCTCAAGAGACAAATAAGATGGTCTGGTACTCCCATCTCTTTAAGAACTTGCCACAGTTTGTTGTGATCCACACAATCAAAGGCTTTAGCATAGTCAATGAAGCAGAAGTAGATATTTTTCTGGAACTCCCTAATTGATAGCCTACCTTTCTATAAAAACTCTGCAAGGCAGGCTCAGAATGCCAGGCAAGACGCCTCTTAACTCCACAATAAATCGGGAAGCCTTCCAGAGCGAGCCTGAGCAGAGAGGGTTAACTGCAAGCAAAATCAGCTGTAAGCATCAGAAGATTTTATCTGGAGGAGAGAGAGACTTAAAGCCCCAAAGTGCAAAGATCTCAGATAGAACTGACCTCACCTGTGTCATAATCCGGGAAGATGGACTGGAGACAGTGTGTCATGACAGGGGCACCTATCCAGGCAGTGCTCAGCACACTTTCTCCTGCTTCAAGTTGTTCCCACACTGGAGACATTCCAGAAGAAACTGGGCAGCCATCTGGGTGGGATGGTGTAACTTGGTGTCCTGCAACAGCAGGGGGTGGACTTGATGGCCTTTGTGGCCCCTTCCAGCTCTGCTATTCTGTGACTCTGTGATTCTATGATTCGGAGTTTAGGACAGATAAAAGGAAGCCCTTCTTCATGCAGCAGACAGGTAAACTATGGAATTCGCTGCCACAAGAAGTGGTGATGGCCACCAACCTGGATGGCTTTAAGAGGGTTTGGACAGATTCACGAGGAGGATCAAGATTTGATGCTGATGCCAGAGCACAGGATAAGAATAATCACGTCAAGTTGCGACCACCCAGGTTGAGGCCGGACATCAGGAAAAGCTTCCTCACTGTCAAACCGAAAGGGCAGTGGGACCGGCTGCCTGGAGAGGTGGGGGGCTCTCCCACCCTGGAGACATTCAAGAAGAAACTGGGCAGCCCTCTGAGTGGGATGATGTGACCTGGTGTCCTGCAACAGCAGGGGGTCAGACTGGATGGCCTTTATGGCCCCTTCCAACTCTACTGTTGTTTGATTCTATGATAGGATGTGGTCCCACATCAGGAGAAGAGCGGTTCCATGTGGCAAACAGTGCTTTTTTTGTCATAGAATGCACGGGAACGGAGTTCCGGCACCTTTTTTCGACAGATTTTCCAAGTTTTAAAAATAACTTTTGAAAATTTGGTGTTTGGTCCACGTGGATTTGAATCTCCCTGTCGAGTGTAGCAGGTCGGCGGCAAAATCATTAAAACGGTGCATGTGGGCTGCTTGTGTGTCGAATCCGATGCATGCACACTTTGTCTGCGCTGGTTGTGATGGTGCTGCTCGGCTTGTAATTAGTCGTGTGGTCATGCGCTGAGTGTTTACTGCGGGTGGGAACCGTTATGTTTCGTTACACAACTGACGTGTGTGGGTATGTGTACAATGACTGACTACGTGTGAAAGGTAAATAATTTCATGAGTTCCGGCACCTTTTTTCTTACAAAAAAAGCACTGGTGGCAACCATGTCAGGTTTTGAGTGTAGACGCTTTCCAGAGTGGAATGGCTGCTGAATTTACATATGTCGAGACTCTTCTTTGAATTATGTGCTGCTTGCCAGTTTCCTCTAAGCACACACCAAAAAAAAATCCTATTCTTTTCATTGATTTTGGCTTTCCTAACCCACCATGAATCTCTGGGATGGGAGGGCTACGTATCTGAGGAAATAAACAAACCCCGAGCTATCCTGTAACCTCACAGGCAACGATGGCCTTTTTGTGAGCAACTGGAACAGGACCAAGTCCTTTCAGTTGCGACTACTTCTGCAAATAAATAATAATTAGAAAAGAGATTGAATTTCTGCCGTGGGCACCTTAGCAATACAGGCAAGAAAGAGAATACCTGAATAGTTTAAGCAATAACACACAAGATGGGATTCGTTTTACAATTTTGTCGCCACCACAGGAGCTGTTAATCTGAAATGATTTTATCCGGAGGAAAATGGAGTTTACCGGCGGTTTTGGCCCCGAGCCCGTGATAGCAAATGCCCCCACTCCGGAGGGATGGGCAAGAGTTGGGGGGTGCGCGGGGGAATTAACTGCCCAAGCGAGTTTTGGGCTCTCCTGTCAAGGCTTCTTCTGTGTTGTGCCTTTTAAGAGGGAAAATTACCTAAAACAACAGAAAAGTTCTAAAGGAAGCATTCAGGCCGGCTGTTTGCCTGCCTTCTGCATCACCAAGGTGCGTCTCCTCGTGCTTTCTGCCCCTGGACCTGCACAGGTAGAGTTTTGCTGCTCACTGAATCAGAAAACTGCTCATCAGACCTCATGTTCTGCCCTCAAGCGCTAACCAATACCTGATACTTTAGAAGGGAAAGACACTCATTTCCCGATAAAGTACCCAGCGATGAGGTCTCTCTGGGGGGGAATCGGTTTACCCCCTGAAGCAAGGCGCTTGATTGCCTTCATTATCTTACTTTTCCGAGCTGCAAAAGATTGTTGCTGTGCTCCACTAATTAATCCAGCCATCACTTCAAACCAAAGCATAATGTTTGAGAGGGCTGACAAGTTGGGAACGGTGATGTGGGAATTTTCCAGACATCAAAATAACTTTTTAAAACGTCCGATTTGGAAACCTACCGGATGGCTTTTCATATTCGAAATGTTCTGTCTCTCTTTCTCATTTCTATTTTCATTTTGACACCAAAGCGTCATTCCATTCCCAAAATTAGAACTCCAAATTTTTAATATTGTTCTATGCTTTGTTTATTTGTTTTCCTTGTGAGACGCCCCGAGGATTCGGCGGTGGGTGCGGCATAGAAATGTTATAAATAAATAAATAAAAATGTAAAAGCAATGCCTGTTTCATAGATTTTGGGCACACATGGTTAAGATGAGATTATTCTCACTGTATGATGGAATATGATATTGAAATTAAATCAGCAATGGGAGGAATGAGGAATAGCAGCTAGTGGATTCTTTAAAACCATCCAAGAAGTAGATAAGGCCAAGTCCACTCTGTGGAAGTGACTGCATAGTTATTTATTTAAAACATTTTTATGCCGCCCCCATCGCAACAAAGCCTCGGGGCGGCTCACAACAAAAACAAAACATACAAATATAAGACACACACTAAGACAATCGGCCACTGGACAATTGCACAGGCAGGCCCGGAAGTTTTTAATGTTGTGTTGTTAAGTTCCTTTTTTTTTTTTTTTTTTAGGATTTGGAAATTTTAATGTTTAAAATTATTATTGTTATTGTTGTGAGCCGCCCCGAGGCTTGTGGCAAGGGGCGGCCTATAAATTTCCAAATAATAAATAAATAAATAAAAAATAAACAGAAATTTGGGCAGGTTTGTAACACTCGCCTGTGTTCTAAGTCATCTGGGAAAATGGCAACCCTGTCTAGCTCCTTCCCGGTTTCTGAGCAGGTGCCTTCCTTCTTCCCGTGGGAATCTGCTCCGGCTGCCTTTTGCCTCCGGGCCAGACAACAGAGGCGGGGAAGGAGACGCAGCTGGCGGGCCAGCGGCCCGTGGGCTCTCTGCTGGTCAAACAGAACAGGGAGCCACCGTGAGGAAGAGGAGGAGCAAGGCAGTGGTGACAGTGGTGGCGAGAAGCTGGGCTTACAGAGGGAGGGGGCTCCGTGGGGGTGTCTTGTCCACAGCCCCTCAACCTTGATAGGTGTGAAAGGATGGTTTGAAACAAGGGAGCAGCAAGATTTAAAAATTAACAAGGAAAATTACTTAGCCCAAGGGGGGTGAGCTAAGATCAGATAGCACAAGGTGTGAGAAAACAGGCCAGATAGTGACTCAATGACTTCCTGATTGTTAATTAACAAGTTTGGTAGAACAAAATGAGCCTATTGTTGCAGGGCTGGATTGGGAAGAAGGGCCGGTGTTGGGGCAGCGCGGAGCAGGCGGGCGGAAAGATTGCAAACTCCCGGTACCCTATTAGCCAATGAGGGGAAAGGAGGAGGGAGAAGCGGCTGGGAGCAGGGTTCAAAAGGGGTGTGTGAACATGTGCTCAGGTGAACAGAACAATGGAAAGGAAGCCATTCCCTTCTGTTCCCTTTGTTGCAATAAACTTTTAAAAAGAACTCTGCACGCTTGGGATATTTTTCTCTTCCGAAGGAAAGGAAAGAGTGTTTCTAACAACCTCAACCTTTGCCTGTTCTGTGGACCCATATTAGTGGAAAGATGAAATTATTCTATTATTATTATTATTATTATTATGTATTATTATAATAATAATACATTGTAATCTATACTGCCTGTAGCCAAATCTCTCTGGGAGAGTCACAACATTTGGAGTTGCCCATGCAGCTATCAGCTAGGCCCAATCCTGCTTAGTTTCCAAGATTAGCCAAGATCAGGCACTTCAGGCTATATGGAAGCTATTCCATTCCACCCTGTGAAATATGTTATCTACAGGTTTCTGGGAAGAGAAAGGGAATAGCCAAGGTAGAAAGGACCGCAAAGCAGACATGCTACATAACGGGGAGCTGGCCTTTTGCTCTGAGGCCTCTCTTGGCTCCTCGGTGTAAAGCGATCATACAAAGCCAGGAAAGTGTTTGCAGGAGTCTCCTGGCCCAGGCCGTCTGGTAAGGCCATTGCTGGCTGGCTTGCTTATTTCTTTATTTAAAGCTTTTCTATCGCATCCGACCTCAACATTCTCAGGATGGTCTTACAATAAAAACAGATTTAAATAAAACACAGCATCCAATACAGCCAATAAATAAAACCCACCTCAAAACCTAATCCACTTTAAAATAATGGGTGAATAAAAAGGTTTTAGCCCGGCGCTGAAAGGAATGCAGAGTCGGCGCCAGGCGAACCTCTCTGGGGAGTGCATTCCATAGCCGGGGTGCCACCGCTGAGAAGGCCCTTCTCTGGGTAGCCACCCTCCTAATCTCCTTCAAGGAGGGCTCCCAAAGAAGGACCTCCAGACCTGATCTTAAGGAGTGGGAAGGCGCATAGGGAAGAAGGTGCTCCTTCACACAACCAGGTCCTAAGCCATTCAGGGCTTATGCCCTGCTCCCCCCCCAAAAAAAAAAAAAAAAAAAAAAGGGACAAGAGTTGATGGAGATTTGGATGAGACTTTTCAGCTGCTACCTCATCTCTATAAATACACATTTGGAAGTCATTGCTACAAGTTCCATAGAAAGACATCCCTCTTCCCATGTTTTGCATATTCTCCAGATCAATCGACATAGTCGGAGGTCTTGATCTCCCCTCTGTATCCTCCTTTGCCCTTACACTGGATCTTTTGAACAGAGGATGCCTCCAGATAGAGGAATGTCCTCTACAAAGCTGGAGTTCTGGCAATCCCGTGGGAAAGGCAGCTGGGCCCACTTCTGGATCCTTGACCCTGGCTGTGCCCACAACGAAGCCATGTGCGATGCAGTCGCCCTCTTCTTGGTTTCTTTCCCTTGGAGCAGACTTGGAGCGGTGCCTTCAAAGGGAGCATTGTCCTCTGGAAACTCTTTACAAAGAGGACGATCTTCTGTAAAATAGGGCACATGGCCACCTTTGGAACAGCAGTGGATTGGTTTGTGTAGCTTGGTGGGTTATTGGGGTGACGTAACTCACCTTCAGCTCTGGCACGTGTGGACTCCAGGCCTAGTATGTGACCTCTGATGAGGGCAATTGGAAGTTGTGATGCGCTGTGTGATCTCAGGCCCTGGAGATCACACAATTCATACTTAATCCAGGTCTTAATCGAGGGTTAAGTGTAGGTTGCACTGGGTTTGTATCCCATGCTACAGTCTCCAAGCATCCTGATCAGAGGTTGCATATTCAAAATGGTGGCCACACCCTCCCACACAGACACTCAAGTTAACGGTGCGTTAGTCAACCTGTGATAACTCCCTGCGCCGCATGAACCAGGTCTTGCCTCTTCTCTGGCAGCAGCGCTGGGAGTCTCAAGCCACCATCTTTCATCCTTCCCGCCTTAAAGAGGAGGTGAACCAGGGGAGGGAACCGGGGACCTGTGGCCGTTCCTTGGAGCAACCTTCCCTCAAGCAACCATTCCAGCTGCCACCTCAGTCCAGCTCTCATTGCCTGGGACCAGCTTACTTCACACACACACACACACACACACACACACACACAGAGCAGGGCTTCCTTTTGGCTGCACCTAAGAACCGCTAGTAGCCACGGAGAGCCTCCTGCTCCATAAATCTGTCCAGTCCCCTTTTCAAGCCATCCAGATCGGCGGCCGTCACCACTTCTCATGGCAACGAAGTCCATAGTGTCATTGTTGACTGTGTGATGAAGTCCTTCCTTTCCACTGTCCTAAACCTCCTACCCATCAGCTTCACGGGATGACCCAGGTTCGAGTGTCATGGGAGAGGGAAAAAACCCTCTTCCTGCCCATTCTCCTCACTCATGTTCGTCCTTGCACTGTTTTCATCAACCCCTCCATCATGTCTCCCCTTCCTCGCCCTTCCTCACGGGCCAGCTTCTCCAGCCCCCTCCTCTTTTTGGCTGCCCCTCTTTGCACCGAAGGCAGCTGTGTCAGCACCACAAGCCGCCTTGAGCGCCGAACTGCAACGCCGTGATGCGAACCCAAACAAACAAACCAACGAGCAGCGGCTTGGGGCCCATGCAGCACCAGCGCCTGCAGTCCGCCATGGTTGAGGACACACCGAATGTCAAGGGGGTTAGACAGCAATAAAAGCCAGAATGGTTGGACTAAGGAACGGGGAGGAGAAGGAACAAGGCCGGGGCTGAATACCCCGCAGGCCCTTTTCATCTCCCCATTGAGACAATGATGCTCTGGGTGGGGACCACTTTGATTCCTGCTTCCCCGGCTGCCCATCAAGTATCCCCCCCCAGCGCCGCAAGCTATTCATGAAAGAGGGCGAAGGAAAACAGAGGGCTTGTATTCCCTGCTGGCCGCTGTAATGAGAGGGGAGTGTCCGGGACAGGGAGCGGGTCTCGGATGTCGCGGAGATGAGCTCGGAGATGCGAGTGGGCAGGTGGCAGGAGGCCGATGCTGGAAGAGGGACGCTGGAAGCAAAGGGGCGATTGTCCTGCCTCTCAGGAGCAAGCGCTAGGCATTTAGGGTCTTCGGGCTACCAGAAATGGTCAGTTCTAGAGACGAAGCATCGGGCATGTTTGGAGTTCACTGGGCCTGCCTCCACTGGGCATTTATTTGCTAATTTGTTTACATACGGAATTCCTTTATTCCACAGTTGCTGGCACTCTCTGGGTGGC
Organism: Varanus salvator macromaculatus; assembly: GCA_023646645.1. Taxonomy (NCBI): domain Eukaryota; kingdom Metazoa; phylum Chordata; class Lepidosauria; order Squamata; family Varanidae; genus Varanus; species Varanus salvator. The sequence goes on along the minus strand of JAIXND010000624.1, from coordinate 22,314,031 downwards.
TCGCGATGATTAACAGCAGGAAATAGCAGAGAAGAGGCCATCAAATATCCAAGCCAAACAGTTAAAACTACAAAATAAAAATGAGAGGAATAACCAAACAGAACTGAGCAGAACACCTTGTTGTAAACCGCCCCGAGAGCTCTGTCACAGCAGAACAGAAATGTAATAATCGTGCAAAAGAAAAGATTAGATGCCTGGGGAAATGAGGGCGTCTCCAGCTGGTGCCAAGAAGAGCGCAGGACAGGCCCCAAGCGAACCTCTCTGCGAGGCTCATTCCACCTTTGTGGTGCCACCGCAGAGAAGGCCCTGTTGCCCGAGGCTGCCCATCTCCCTTGCTTGGCCTGCCCTCCCCAAGAAGAAGTGCTGGAGACATCCTTAGGGTCTGGGTAGGTGAATAGGAGAAGAGAGGAGCCTTGCTTGCCATGTGGCCTGGACCCTCACCCCGTGGGTCCAGGGAGGGGCTCTTCTGGCAGGAGGGCTTGAAGGAGACAGGGGAGGGACATGTGGAAGGGGGAGGCTATTTCAATCTGTCACTTCTGCACAGCATCATCATCATCATCATCATCATCCTTAATAATAATAGCAGCTACTGCAGGGCATATAATGGGTTGTATCTGCAAAGATTTCTGAGCAGGAGACAACAAAAAGAAAGGAAATGGAAGGGAAAAGAAATTGAACTTAAAATATTGTAAGTCAGGGCCTGGTACTGAGAACCACGGCTGGACCAGCAAGGGAAGTTCGGCTAAATAAAAATGATCTTTTCAGCAGAGACAGGCAAGGAGTGAGTAGGTGCAGGAAAAGTGCACAATTAAAATTTGCAAAATTTTAATGGAATTAACAGGTGGAGGTGTGGGCTCAGTTCCAGAGTCACGATTCTTAAATGGGAAAGGGATGTGGCGGGGGAATCCGGCCAGCCAGGGCAGGGGCTCGGCCACGAGACGCTTCTGCGCCCTTGCCCAGCTCCCAACGAAGCCACAACCTCAACCAGGAGATGCTCTCTCACTCCCACTTCCTTCCCTGGGGGGCGGAGCTTTGTGGAAGGGGAGGAGCCTCACAAAATACCCTTGCAGGCTGGATGGGGACACCTAGGGCACGATGCCATGCAGCTTTTGACAGAAAAAAGCTGTGAGATTCCCAGCGCTCCAGCTTGGACGCAGGCCTGCAGCTGACCATCTTATCCCTACAACAGCCCTGCGAGGTAGGCTGGGCTGAGAGTCTGTGATTGGCTCAGAGTCACCCAGCTGGCTCCGTGGCTCAGCAGGGACTAGAACCACTACGCCGCATTGGCTTTCAAAAAGTTTGATTCTTTCATTTATACTGACTCATTCATACCAGCGGGGAAGGATCCAAATGCCAAATACCGGATTATAATTTATCCTATTTTTTCCTTTTCTTTTTTCTCCTCCCACTAACACATGTTTTCTGTGTTTGCAAAAAGCTAAATTAATCCAATCCAAGAGACCGCAGGGAAATAAATATGCGCTGTATAAGACACCCACAAAATCTAACGGTGATGGCACCAGGTGGACATCCAGGGGAAGACCTTCTTATTCAAGTCTTATTTTAATTGTTAGGGCTGATTTTGTTTATAGTTTATTTGTGTTTAGATATTTATGTATGATTTAATGTTTGTTGTATTTGGTTTATATGTGTCATATTTGGTTCATAAGTGGGTTTTGTTTTTCTTTTAATTTATTTGGGTTTGATTTGTATTTAAGTTAATTCTATTTTAAGTTGCCGAGATGCACCGAGGGGGGAGGGATAAATTAATATGGTTTATTGTTTTATTGTATTTTTAATAATGCTGTGAGCCGCCCCGAGGCTTCGTTGCGATGGGGTGGCATATAAATGTTTTAATAAATAAATAAATAAAATAAATAAAGCTGTTCCATAAGCAAGGGAGCCCTCCCTGCCTCGTGTCCTCAACCGGGTTAGCTGGAAGAGTTTTGAGGAGAGAAAAACGGGGAGTTTTGAGGAGGGTCTGAGGGGCGTGGATGAGGGGTTTTGGGCAGAAGTGCTTCAAACTCCGGTGCTTTGCAAGGTTCCCTTGAACTCGGTGCGCTCTGCCGGCTGCAAACAGGAAAAGTGTCTTGGCCTCTCCCTTCTCAAAACAGTGGCCAGGATCGCTGATAATCGGCCTCAGCATGCGTGTTGAACGGATGGGGGCAGAGGAGAAGTGGGAAACGGCGTCTTCCATCTCCCCCAATTAAAATTCATACCCTTTAACCTTCTGCGCCGTCCAAGATCTCTATCATTAAGACCGATTCCACGAGATGCCTTGATAGTCTCAATTATTTGTATGTCTGGGAATCCCAAATAAACATTCGTGAAATCCATTTCGAAAGACGTTAACACTTGTGAAACCTGCATGGCCCAGAGGGATTAGATAAATTTCCATGTCAAATATTTGAAGCAGAACACTTCTACGGAAACAGTGAGGTTTTTTTTTTCCCTGTGTTTTGACGCCTTTCATTTCCATAAACTAGATTACTTTCTGAAATTACTTTCACACAGAGAACAGTTTCTATTGAATTCCAGTCAGCGAGCTCCTCAGAGTGTGAGGTGAATAAAACTATCAGCAGGCCGAAAGTCACTTCCAAGATTTGCAGGCATTTGGATATCATGAAGAGGGCAGAATGAGTTTCAGATTTGTATCTTGAACAGAGTTCAAGATATGCCAAGAAGAGATTGTCTTGGAATAATTGCTAAACAGCTCCCTCCTTCATAGCTCATCAGTTTTCTCCCCTTTTCATACCTAGCTAATAAGAACTTGATCTGTTTACTTAAGGAGAGATTTTGTGGGCACACAGAAGCTATTCCTGGGCTTGGCCAACTCTTGAATGGCATTGTTTTATCTACAGATGGGGATAAATTCATTCAATTTTCATTTTAATGTGAACCTGTCTAATTTTGTGCTGTTGGACCAACAGGGGAACAAAAACCCCACTCATTTCTTCCTTTGCAGTTCTCTGAATTTTGTAGTGGAATTCTTCAACCTAATGGCTGTACGAAAATGCCCCTTAACTCGGGAGAAATGTACACAAAGGAGTGTATGAATTTTCATTCAAATCTTTTGGGAAAAAACCCTCAAAGTTCATGACAAACCAAGTTAAGATATGAAAAAAAAAGAAAGAAAAGAAATCAAGAAGAACTAAAGTTTTTGGTTTGTTTGTCCCTAGTTTTAGGATTCCCCTTAAAAAAAAGTAGAAAAATATGTAGAAAGAGGGTTTCCTGAACTAACTACTGAACCCCAGAATTTACTTCCAAGTTTTAGAGTACGAACACCTACGTGCTGTATCTGCAGGGTAACCGACATGTTGGGAATTTTGCATTTTTTAAAAATTTCCTGGGCATGCGTAGTTTGCCACAGGTTATTTCTGTGGCTTTTTATTCATTCCTTTCTGACTCTACAGCCCTGCACATGAACAGCATTCATGCATGGATGGAACAAGCCAACATAACATGACTGTATATAACAGATTCTTTTTGGATGGAGCTTTACCACTATGTACAAGCCCTTGGGCACACCTGCATGATTCAAATGAGAGCTGTAAATCAATAAATAATGATGCCAATAATCACCAATCAGTAAAATACTGCGAGGAAAGACTCTTGATTGTATCTTAATTGAGATCAAGACAAGGGGTTTTTTTTTGCAGTGTGTTATCAACGAACATCAGAATTGAGGAGAATGCAAATGAGTGATGCTAATTGTGCATTGGCCTGATCTTGGAATTAATTTGGATGCCATTCCTCTGACATTGTCCCTGTAATATATGATCCTCAGCCCTCCATACCTCTGAAATCCCGGTTTAACCAGGATCTGGCTTTCTCCTTTTGCCTGGTCAGTAGCTCAGGGCAGCCTCATGAGAAGTGGCACCATCCAGGTGTGTTCGGTCATAACTCCTAAAATGCTGACGTCCCAGCTCCCTCATCCCTGCAAGCCTTGCAACAAAGGGACCCTGCATCCCCTCCACTGTAGCCATGACGCCACCTTGCTCAGATGGCAATGCATCCCCTGCTCCAAGGAGCAGTTGCAAGATGCTGCTTTACCTGACTGCAAAAACAGAACGATCCAGACAGTCGGTTCAGGTTGCCGGTCGTCCTCCTTTCTTGGGCAGCCAACTGCATGTAGATCCCTTCCCCTCCTCCATGTATTTCTCATCCAGCTTATAACCAATCCATTGATTCATTAACTGATTAAAATTAATATCACAGCATTTCACGAGCAGGTTTGAGGTCACTTAATTAAAGGTCTCCAGTAAACAGCACTGCTGGTGAGTGACTCAGTGTGGATAAAATCACCCAAGCCCACTTGCTTGAATGAAGAGCTGCTATGTAGATCACGTCTAACAATTCTTCCAGCACCAAACACCCCTTTTTCCAGGTCACAACTCTGATTAAGTTCTGATTAACACTTTCAACCCAGTGTTTCCCCTTGCTTTCATCTCTTTCCATGTTTCTCTCCTTTCCTTTCTCCCCCTGCAGGTGGTCAAGACCAACATACACAATAACAGACATGAGACAAAGCCAGAAATTAATGAGCGGATACGCCAATGAAGAAAAGATTAATTCTACAAGTTTTAAAATTAGATATTTAACTTGGGCCACTGTCTTTGTTCTTGGTTTGTGTGGAATTAATGTCAGATGTTCTTTCTATCTAATGTTCTTTCTATCTTTTAGATTTTTTTGCCCTGCTATTAGATTTGTAGAAGGGTTTCTGTTGGTATTTTGCTTGCATTTTGGAGTGCAGGTGGATGCAAAATTGCAAAAAATCATCTCAAGGTTATCAAGCTTACCATCACATGAGCATGGACTTTTTGGGAGTGTTTTATTATGTACATGAGGCATTTGTAACAGTGGGTTGGAGAAAGAGGTCAGTGGCATGAAGAAACTGAACACTGATGGCGGCAGTGGGCCTCCCAGTCCTTCAGCCAACTTGAGAATTTCTAGTTGAACTTAAAGTGGTGGTGGAGTGGCACACAAAGAGGAGCAACAGAAATGAGGGGTGGGCAGGATCCACTCACCTTTACCGTACGGCAGGGACAGAACTGCCCATTTCAGTCTTTCTCAGCTTCTCATTTTTCCAATCCTAACTTTGGTGCATCTCAAACTTGGAACATTCCAGTTTTAAAATCCACATGAACATTCTTATGGATTTCCATATGCTTTTTCTCCTCATTCCTGCCTTTTTGTATATCTCACATTCTGGGTTCTTTTTGCAAGTGTTTTTCCTAATATAATGTATTTTAGAAAATTCTTCTCAGTAGCATATGCTTTTCTTCCTGTGTTAGTTTGATTGGAGAACTGTGCTTTTGGTGAAGGATAGTTGTGTTTAGTTTTGCAAATTGCTTCGAAGGGCAAAACAGAATGAATAACAGAATGAATTTCTCTTCTACTCTTACAGTAGACTACAAAGCGCAGTAGCTTTTTTTCCTTGTCAAGCTTGTAGGTTAGGAAAGCTTTCATTTCCAGCTCCAAGCCATTCTGATCTCTTAAACACAAGAGATGCAAATTTGGCTCTGTATATTCCATTTTCTTCTTGTACTTGTACATTTAAATGTTGGTGGAGATTCAGAAGTGGAGGCGTCCTGCTTCATTCTCTCTGATCCCCATCCCGTCTGCCCAAGCTGGCTGTCTCCACTTGTATTTGATCTTAACCCCCTGTGGACAGTGTGCTCATATAATTTTCTGATAAAGAAGAAAGATGAAGTTGGCCTGCTCAACACGGAGTGGAGCTCTAATTAAGAATTAAACACACACACACACACACAAGGGGGCGGGTGTTTGCTGCTAATGATATGTTTGGTAAACTTGTTTAAAACAATGCACCGTGTGTCCCTTCCTCCATATGCAAATTGGCAGTTTAGTAGCATGTCTCCCGTTGAACAGCAATTAGCCATAATTTGGACCTGAGATTTCGGCATTTGTCTTTATGTCACCAAGTTTACGATTAAAAACCCTTCATGTTGATTCGGGGCGTGACTTAGTTCCTTAAGCCTTCCACAAGCAATCAGGCCATTCACTGGCGCAGCGGCGTTGAGAGTTGGCGGATCAAAACATTGCAAATGTTCCATGTTTAGCCGCTCAATGGCCCAGTACTGGAGCTTGCTGCGTTGGGCCGTAAAAAAGGGAAAGTAATGGAACGGGCTGGGATGGAGCGAGGCAACTCCTTCTGACCCAAAGAGCTGGTTTGCCATGCCAACGTGCTCCATCTCTAGCGGTTAAGAAGTCAGGAAGGATTTAAAGCAAAAGGGAAATAGCATGGTGGAGAAAAACAGATATTGCTTGTTTTGCCCCCATTATATGAATATGAGTGGGGGTCTCCTGTGTGTGAGGGGCTCGCCAGCACAGTTTTAATTTTCAGGGTGGATCCAGGATCCAAGGAGATGGAAAGTTCCTCTGCCCAATTTTGGGCGATCCATATTGTCCATAGCATGGCCTTCTAACTCTCTGAGTAACATTTTTGGGGGTGGGTGGAAGAGCTGCTGTGGGAAGGGATGTGCGGCGGGTGGAGGGTGTATGTTTTGGCCAGTGCAGTTGATGCAGCTTATCTGGAGATCCAAATCCGTAACACCAACAATAAGTATTAGGCATGTAGTCTCAACAGAAAATTGCACAATTGGTTGACCACCATCAAATTAGTAATTCTCACATGCATATTGAGCCCTGATGACTATCCAGCGCATTGTTGTAATTGCACCTAAGGTGGAGTTGAATTGGCCCCTGTGACCTTCACTTCTACACTCTGCACAACTGAGCATCTAAACCTGTGCTTTCCCTGATGCTGGTTGGTTTCACGGCTTACTTTCTGAAACCTTAAGAGTTTGGTCAGTGTTTTCTGAACAAAATATATTTGAGGAAACAGTCGTGTGTGTTAGCATCCACCTCTAATTCAACATTTCCCTTTTTGCGCATGCCTGGGTTTCATTTCTCTGTCCAGCTGGTCAACAGAGTCTGTTTCCTTCAAGTAGTGGATAGATTTTTCTGAGTTCAATTTGCTTTAAACCTTGGTGTGATGGGTGGAAAGGGAATCCAAGGAGGAGAAGGTTGGGAAGGGGAAAACCTATGTAGCTGAAGATATACAAATCTGCAAAACTTGACTTTGCCAAAATTCTCAAATTGCATCTCAAAGCAAATTCAGACCCAAGACTGTATCAGATCATGCACTTTTCCTTCCTTTTCACATGAAAATACAGGCATATTTACATGCACATACTTCCAAATGTACCAATCGGTTTTGCACGTGGTGGATATATTTGTGCATTTTCCAAAGGCGGTATTTTCCAAGTGCATTTTTCAAATGCCGCCATGTGTGTCCTTGGGAGTCCGCGATCATATTCTCAGCTTGGAAATGCATAGACTTGGACGCCGATTGCAACCATGAGCAATGGTTCCACCCCGCCAAATACTTGCATTGGGTTTGTCTCCAAAGCCTTACTGCACCAGTCACTGCAGGATACAAGCGGAAGGGTGCCTGGCACTTGGGTCCCTACTTGCAGCCTTTCATGAACCGTCGGTTGGCCACCATGTGATCAGAATGCTGGATGGGGTGGCTGTTCTTTGGTCTGACGCAACATGGCCGTTCTTGTGTTCCATGGATGTCACCACGATCCAGGATGAAGTGATGGTTCGGTTAGCAAATCTTTGAGCACCTCCTATTCAAAATAAATAGCAAATGGCAAATAAATAGATCAAAAAGGAACCATAGAACCATAAAATAGTAGAGTTGGAAGGGGCCAAGAAGGCCATCGGGTCCAATCCCTGCTGTCGCAGGACACCAAGTTCCACTCAGGTGGCTGCCCAGTTTCACCTTGAACGTCTCCAGTGTGGGAGAGCCCCCCACCTCTCTAAGCAGCTAGTCTCACTGTCATATTGCTCTGACAGTGAAGACGCTTTTCCTGGTATCTAGCTTGAATCTGGCTTGTCACAACTTGAATTGATTACTCCGTGTCCTGCACTCTTGTATCAGGGAGACGAGACCTTGAGCTTCCTCTTTATGGTAGCCTTCGAGGTATTCATGGAAGGATATCATGTCCCCCCCTCAGTTTATGTTACTATACCTGAGAAATAAGTGCCAAATAGTTGCTTTCTGTTTGCAGAAATGCCAATATGATCGATCCACATCACCAAGACTCTCTTGCTATTTGTTCCATCTTTTCAACTCTTTTCCAAAGTGTGGAGAAATGGAATCTTCTTGCCAGTCCATTTCCCATAATTATGCAAACCAAAGGAATTCTAAGAAGTCCTTAGATTCTAAGGATTTAGAATCCTTATTCTACATTATCTAAAGGGTAGATCAAATATATATTATTAATTGAACTTGAGGACTAATTAAACCTTATACCAGATTCTGTGGATAAACCTAAGCTCAATACTCTTGTTCTCCAAGTCTGGCCTTGATTTCTGAATTATCTTTCCCATTTTCAGGCAAATATGAATGTCACAGCATTTGGTGCGGTGGGGGGGGGGGCTGCTTTGTGGGGACGTTTGTGTATGCTAATAATAATTGATACTTGAATGATCTGTTTCTGACATTAGACAAGAGTATTAATAATTTCTAATCGCTGCATTCCAAACAGCAAAATTAAATTAGGTATTGTTTAAAAGAACAATGACACACATTTGCTTTAAATGAATTTAGTGTCATTTCGTTGTTTGGTGTGCAATGGTCGGAAATACGATTCCAGCAGCAAGTGTCAACATCTGCCTTATTAATTTTATTGAAGCAGTAGATAGAGTTACACGGACCGTTTCTCTGTGTGTTTGGTTAATATTTTTGTGAGAAATTGGTGTTAGCTTCGACTTAGGCAAACTTACACTTGCCTCACAGAGGGCAGTGTTGGGTGGCGGTCTGGCTGCGAAACCTTTCCTGCGACTCAATAACTGCACTGGATTCTCCTTTACGCCACACAGACCAACAAGTCTACAGAATTTGGAGCCAAGATGCTCCAAATTCTATCTGAAATCTATTCTGCACTCTGTATAAATCAGTCAGAGAAGTGGTGTATTTATTTATTTGATTTACAGTATATCCCACCTTGTTTCTTTTTTAAAGAACTCAAGGTGGCTTACATCATTCTCCTCCTCCTGCTCTCCATCTTATCCCCACAACAACAACAACCCTGTAAGGTAGGCTGGGCTGAGAGTGAGTGACTGGCCCAAAGTCACCCAGTTGGCTCCATGGCTAAGTGCGGATAGAACCCCAATCGCCTGAGTCCCAGACCCACGTTCTTAATCATGGCGTGATTAAATGATATCCATAATATTTGCATAATTCCTTCCACAGCTTTAGAATTCTTTGTGTGGTTATGCAGTGCCCTTTGGCCTGCTTCGACTCACGCACAGGTCCCAGATGAAAATGGGGCGAGGGGGACCTGTGCCCCCCTGGCCATTCTGGGCTGGCAACTTCCACTTCTAGCCTTCCCCACCTCTGCTGTTGACCCTGCATGGGGCTGAGGCTCGTCCCTCCCGGCTGTGAGCCATGAAGTGTCCGAAAACTGCAAGGTGAAGTCTACTCCATCTGGATGAACGTGTATGTGCTCGTCAGGGAGAGCCCAATGCCTGGACCATCTGTCTTTGCAAAACTGGCACGGCCTTTACCTGGAAATGATGGGAGGACTGAATCTGGGACCTTCGCTACACAAAGCAGGGTGCTTCCAACAGGCCGCAACCCCTCTCTAATTGTGACGACTTCGGCACCCTTGCTTACTTTGGATCTCCCGATCCTTGGGTTGGACTGTTCTGGATTAAACCGATCCAGTGTGTCTTCCTTTTGCTGCCTGGGGTGCTTTCCCTTGTTCCTCCCTCCCCAGTTGACCATGCGAGACAAAGACAAGGAAGATCTTCTCATGGCTTGAATGTATTTGGTTTCATAAAGGTTGGAGGGATTGATCGCGCTGGAGTGAATATTTGCATAGTGTTTGTATAACCCAGTTCGAAGCTGAGAGGAGCAAAGATTCAGAATTCAGGGTTACGCCGGCAGTGGAGAGTTCATGTCATCTGAAAGGAAACATAATGAAGGATGTGTTTCTCCAATGTTTATGTTTAGCTAGACCATCTACGTGGTCCTCACCCATTAATCTTAAAGCAAACACGATACAGCATGCATGATTACACGCCACAGATCGACTGAATTCTATTAAGGATCCCACAAGCACGTGTCCCTTCAAGATGCCTTTTTAAACATACACAAAATCATGAATTAATTGGTATGCTCCTCGGAAGACTGGAAGCACATAGTGATGTTCTGGGACAGCCAGGAATGACTAAAAGGGGGATGTCAGGGTGCTTTGAATGGGGACTTGTCCTTTGAAAGCCTGCTTGTGGTTCCCATCTCGGTCTCACCAAAGTGAAACAAAAGTTTGGGAAATGTCCTTTTCATTTATAATTTGGAACTGGGTTGCATCGGCTCTCTGTTTTGTGGGCCCATTCACAGGCGATGGGTCATGGGCCATGGGCCAGTTATGTGGCTCAGAGGTGCACCACCTGATGGAGCATCTCTTCTGGCATGAAATGCTCTGAAATGGCATAAATAATAAACAATATTGTAAGGTTTTGTTTAATTAATTAATTATTTTCATTTCATTTTATACTGTTCCATAGCCAAGGCTCTCTGAACAGTTAATAAAAGTTAAAAGTCAACAAATGATACAAAGACACATGAACACACAAATAAATTTAAAAATATAGAATCTGCAAATATCCCTCAACCTGCATAAACAAAAAACTAGCATCTCTTGCATTTGGGGTCATTTTGGACCCCAGAGAAAAGTGCCTCATACAAGGAAACGCTGCTCTGGATAAGCATTTATCTTGGTCTGCCTGACTTTTCCCACAGGAGGTTCCAGTCAACATAAGCATGGCTTTCTGCTCTCAGCAAAACAGCTAATTTCAATTTTAACTGCTTTAACTTTAAAGCATAGTTATTTAGCTATGCAAAATAACAAAACCTTCATAACAACATTTGGCCCATTGACCGTTTCTCTGCAAAACGAAAGTTTGGCTTAAGAACGTTAAAGGATCATAGCAAAATTTTCCCTCAATGGATTTTAATTTTGTTTGCTGGGAGTTTTAGTTAAGAATGTGAGCTTTTGAAGGACACCGGGATGATCTGTATCAAACCTTCTTTTGTTGCTTTTGTTTGGGCCTATTTGGAGCTATTAAAATATCCCATACAACGATCTGTATGGAGATTTGGGGGTATTTTTATGCCATGGACATGTTTTGTTGTATGGAAAGAACACTGTAAAAAGCAGGAGGCTGAAACATGGCATTTCTATGTATCTATGTTTATTTCCATTAGAGGAGGCACTTGGTGATGGTGCTGGATGTCTGAGGTCTGGAGGAAGGGCTGCCTCTGTCTTGCATCAGAATGACCCAGGCTGCACCCGCAGAATCTCCAGGTAGGACTTGAAACACTCTCACCTGTAACCCTGCTGCCAGTCCGTAGGGCTAGAGGGATCCAGGGCCTGATAATGGGGTCGTTGAGTCTCTGATGTTTCGGGATGTGTACTGGTTGCACATTTGGTACAGTGCCAGGGCCGATCCTTGGCTCCTACAAAAATTCTGTCTTGCTCACGGGTGTCTTTCTGCAGTTAACCTACTTGCTATTCAGTCCTGCCCTCAACGGTTCCAAGCCTTCGGTGGCCTGTTGCTGTGCGCACAGAACTCAGCTTCGTTGTCTTGCCTGGGTTATGGGATGCAACAGGTGGACCCCTGGCCCTAAGGGCATCTCTGTCCCCAGGTTGCATGCTTGCTCTATATTTAGGAGCAATCTCATTTCGATACAAAAGTGACCCCACCCTCCACTCTCAAGAAACGACACAATCAAAAGCGATTTCTTCTTCAGAGCAATTTCCAGTAACCTCCAGAGCAGTGTTTTTTAATTAAATAAACTTCATCTCGTCTAGCTTTGTGGTCAGCATTTGGAACCCCCTGCAGATGGGTCCAGGGATTAACAGCAAATCCCCCATCACCCCAGCTCCAGCAGATGGGCGGCATGTGTCTGATAAATACTAGGACAGGGCCTGCTTCCTCTTGTTTCTGACAGACAGAGCGTAGGCTCTGCAAATTACTTCTAAAAAAAAGATGGCGGTTGTTCCACCCTTTAGAATAGCGAGGGCAGTGGGAGGCGCATGGGATGCTTTTCACATCTGTCCACCCACATTGTCGTTCCACCGAGCTCGCATCTGCCCTCACCTGTTGGGAAATGGGCTCTCCACGGGTGGCTTTTGCGCGGCTCATGTCTCGCTCAAAGCAAGCGTGTCGGCACGTCCAGAGGAAGCTTAATCCTACCTGTTGCGAGAGATGTGAACACGCATGTAACTCCTGTAGTGGACGTCAGTGCAGCTGCAGCATGCCTCGTTTTGCCTGGATCGGGCCCTCCATTTGTACCATGTGATGCATGAGCCCCTGTTGAAATTGAGTGCATTTGGAAATTGAGCTGCACATGAAGAAGCAGCTCCGTTCTGCAAAGCTGAACGCGGGAAAGAATTGATGGGGGAAATTTCCAGCACGGCGCTAGTGCAAGCTTTAGCATAGTGCATTGCGACATCCTGATAAGCAAACCCACAAAACGAGAACTTGATAGGAAAACTTTTATGTGGATCCAAAACCGGCTGCTAAATCAGACACAAAGCGTGCTCGTCAACGGCACTTTCTCAAACTGGATGGAGGTAATTAGTGAGGTGCAGCAGGGTTCGTTCTGAGGCCCAGTGCTCTTTGACATCTTTAATAATGATTTAGATGAGTTAATAGAAACAACAATCACATTTGCAGATGATACAAAACTGGGTAGAATAGCAAACACCGTAGAAGACAGAATGGAGATCCAGGGTGATCTTGATAAGCTTGAAAGCTGGGCTGAAAGCAACAGAATTCGATAAGGACAAGTGCCAAGTCCTCCACCCAGGAAAAGAAACCAAATGCATTGATACAAGAGGGGGAATATGTAGTTCAGCAGCACTGAAAAAGAACAAGATCTTGGAGTAATTGTGGACAATAGGCTAAATATGAGCCAACAATGCGATGCAGCCACAAAAAGGGCAAATACTATTTTGGGATACATTAATTGAAGTATGAATTCCAAATCATGAGAAGAAATGGCTTCCTATACTCTTCACTAGTCAGACTTCAACTAGAACAATGTCCAGTTCTGGACACCAAGATTTAAGAAAAATGAAGAAAAATTGGAATGGGTCCAGCGGAGGGCAAGAAAAGTGATCCAGGGTTTGGAAACGCTGCCCTGTGAGGAGAGACTGAGAGAACCGGGCATGTTCAGCTTTGAGAATAGAAGACTGAGGGGTGACATGGGATCCCTCTATAAGGACCTCGAAGGCTGCCACAAAGAGGAAGGTCAAGATCTCTTCTCGCTGATACCAGAGTGTAGGACACGGAGTAATCAATTCAAGCTGCGACAACCCTGATTCAAGCTAGATATCAGGAAAAGCTTCCTCACTGTCAGAGCAACACGACAGTGGGACCAGCTGCCTGGAGAGGTGGGGGCTCTCCCACACTGGGGACATTCAGAAAGAACGTGGGCAGCCAGCTGAGTGGGATGGTGTGAACTGGTGTCCTGCAACCGCAGGGGTTGGACCTGATGGCCTTCATGGCCCCTTCCAACTCTCCTATTCTATGAGTCCACGAGTCCATGAAATGTGTAGGTGCGTAGACACACGCTTACACAAGGTCCTCTGCCCACACCTGCACAGTTTAAGAACATGAGACAAACCACGCTGGATCAGTCCCAAGATCCATCGAGTGGAGCGCTCGTTCGGCACAGTGGCCCGTGTCGGATGGCATAAATTGGTGACCTGCAGCCTTCGTGGCATCAGGCCCACACGACCGCTGCACAAGCGGCATCTCTCCTCTGTACCACATGCAGCGGCCTTGTTTATGCCACTGGACGCGACGTAGCAGAAGGTTGCTGGTTGCATTTTGGTCCAAGGGAATTTCTGGACTTCCTCTCAGCTCACGTTTGAAGTCCTCAAATACCAGAGGGATGGATCCCACTGAGTTTCAACCCAGCCCTAGTGACAGCAGTTGGGAGTGCTAGCTCAGAAAAAGGGTGAGTGAGGGGGGACATGGCCGGTGTCCCTAAATTGCCTAGTGTGGAGAAAGTGAAGGGGGGTATACTTGTCTCCCTCTCGCAAATGCTGATGGGTGGGAGATTCGGGACAGAGAAAAGGAAGGCCTTCCTCACACAATGCGCAAGGAAGTGTGGCATTTGCTTCCACCACTTGTCATGATAGCCAGCAACCTGGATGGACAAATCCATGGAGAAGGCTATCCATGGTTACTAGTCCTCATGGTTCTGTGCTACCTCCAGGATTAGAGGCAGTACACCTCTGGACACCAGTTGCTGGGGAACATGGGCAGGAGACTGCTGTTTTGTTTATGGGCCATTGGTGGGTTTTCTAAGGGGAACAGCTGCTTGGCCACACAGGACTACTGCCTCAATCCAGTAGGGCTCCTCTTTTGTTCTTACATACTTATCATTCTAAGCCAAAAGGACAACAAAATAGCAAAAGAAAAACTATTCAATAAAAGAAGATTAAAAACAAAAGAAAAGAGCCTCCTTACTCATCAGCAACTCGTAAATGCTTGTTTGAATAGACGGTTCGTCCATAAAACCATCCGTACTCTGGGTTTAGTGTTGTGCCGTGCCATGTTCTCTGCCTTTTAAAAAAATCTGATATCACCTAACAAACATGAATGACTTCACGGACAAATGCACAGCGCCTCTTTGTGTTTGCTTGGCACTCTGAGGAAATCTCACAAAATCAATACCCTAAAAATATAATGCAGTTTACAGACGGCACCTAACTGTTCAAATACACACAATAAAAATAACATCCCCCGTTGAATTAAAATGGCCCTCCTGCACCACCAGTTTAATCTTGGCTATTGAATTCCAGCCCAAAGATGAAAACTTGACAGTTTTACAGGTCTTCCAAAGAAAATACAGGTTCAAAATTTGATAAACTTCTAGGAGAGGGACGGGGAAAGTGAACTCAGTCTGGGGCCTTTAAGCACCCGGTGAAGATTTTTAAAATTTTCCCGGATTTTTCCTTTTGAAAAACGTATTTTAATGCTCATTTAATCTTGGGCATCTCAATGGCTAGTTTTATTCAGAGACTGTTTGAACCTGTTTGCAATGTTATGTTTGTTTGGTAGTTTTAAATATTTTGCAGTTTTAAGTATTTTGCTGTTGCACTTTCCAGAGCATTTATGGTTAAGGGACCTATAAAAAAGCAGCAGTGAAAATATTAAATTGTATCCGAGTTGTAGGATCGAACCCCCAAGCTGCGTTTTGAACCAAGTGAAATTTCTGAACCTTTTCCTAAAGATCGATCTCATCCTATCATGCCTAGGAAACAATACTGAGGCTACCTATCCTTCAGCTGATCCAGCAAGGGGTTGGTGTACATAGTTTTCTGCACTAACGGAAGCTTTGCAGTATTTGGATCGTCATCTCCTTCTGAGACGATCTCCTGTCCATCCCTTGCCCACCAGCATTGTCACTGGTTAAACTGGAATAGCTATGGCTCATGGTAACAGGAAACCTATACATTTCTATGGCTCGGTCTATTCCTTTTCATATGCATAAGCTGAATCTTCATGCACTTGGGTCTGAGGCCTTTAAAATGGGGAAGCATTCTCACAGAAGCTGAGAAACCTCCAAACAGCTGGCAGCTTGGGGAAAGGAGTGGGCAAAGGGAAGAGGTCAACTGGGGGACCCCAGACAGCAACCCGGGGATCCCACAAAGGCCAAAACATGGTTGCAATCTGGGGTTTTGCACCTCTAAAACATGTAAGCAAGGATGGTTGCTTACAGATGCCTTTGTTCCTGGGTGCTTGCAAGGCTACATCCACCAAATGCAACAGAAATCCATCAGGCTTACTTTATTTGATATAATTAAGTGGGGCATCTGTGATATTTGATCGAAGAGACGCGGACCTATCAGTTGTTTGTGCCAGATCTTGTTCACGTGTAAGTGCAACATGCAAGGGGCATAATCTGATGAGGCGATGTGGGGGCAGGGATGCTTAGCCACCTAAGTATCATCACCATGGCAACAGGGATGCAGCTGTAGCTCTCTCCATTGCTCACCTGAGCATCATTGGACTGGAGAGAACCGCACCTGCAGGGCCCCAGCGGACTAAGCAAATAGCTGCAGTTAATAGCAGACTGGATAACATCATAATTAGTTTGATTGCAAAAGGTCTGGCGTTCAGAGGGAACCGAGGAAAATGTGGTGGGGTTTGTTTGAGCTGCGTAGCTATCCTTGGGATATCCGAATGAATTGTTCCATGGTACTCAAATTCGGCTGACTTTTCCTCCTTAACAGGGTTGGAGATCTTCAGGGTTTGGTGCCAACCTACAAAATGAAGAACTATATTTTAATGCTGCCAGCAAATACTCAGCCCTGGATTGCTTCTGAGCCACTCTGCAGATGAAGTTTGGACCCACGTCCTTTGAATGCAGTGACAACATCTGTAGAAAACACAGAAGTCTCATCTCATAGGAAGCCACCGTACATGGAGTTGGGCCATTCACCCCCCAGCTCCATATTTCAACTCCAACTCCCATCAGACACAGCCAGCTTGGCCAGAGGTCAGGAACGCTGAGAGCTGTCGCCTGAAACCTCAAGATGGTGCCAAGCTGGGGAAGTTGGTCTCTGCAGACTGGTGGTGGCAGTCTGGGATTTCACACCTTTTGCACACAAAACCTGCACACACCTCTCTGGTCAGAGGAAGGTGCGTTTGCCGTGATATGCCAAGGGAAACTTTTTCTGACCTTCGGGTCGTCAGGACTGGCTTCTCTCCGGCTGGGGAAGAGGGAAACAGCCCTTGTGCCTGCCAGGCGCAGCAGGGGCAGCATTTGGAGGTGCTTAGACAGAGGAGATGTCAGCCTGACCTTTGCCACCAGATCCAGACTAGTAAATATAATCCCATTTGGACTATTGCAATGCACTCCATGTGGGGCTGCCCTTGAAGACAGTCCAGATACTTCAGTTGGTTCAGAATAGAGCTGCCAGGATACTAACGGGGACCGGCAGGTGTTCATATATAATGCTGGTCCTCTATTGCTTACACTGACTCCCGACTGAAGTCCAGGCCCAATTTAAGGTGCTAGTGATGGCCTATAAAGCCCCAAACGGCTTGGGTCCTGGATACCTGAAGGAGCGCCTTCTCCCCTATCTGCTCTCCCACCCCTTGAGATCTGAGGCAGAGGTCCTTCTCTGGGAGCCCTCCTTGAAAGAGATTTAGGAGAGTGGCTACCTGGAGGAGGGCCTTCTCTGCGGTGGCGCCCCGACTGTGGAACATGCTCCCCAGTTCGCCTGGTCCCAACACTTCTTTCCTTTCGGCATCAGGCAAAACCCTTTTTATTCTCCCGATACTTTAATTGCTAATTTGTTTTAATTGGTGGTTTTACACTCAACATCGGATGCTGTGCGACTCCTACTCTTATTTCTATGCTATTTTAGGAATGGTGTTGTAAATCATCCCGAGACGTCTGTGATGGGACGGTATCGAAAAGCGTTTAATAAAATGAAATAAAGAAATGAAATGAAATGAATGAGTGCTGGCCGCCACCCGCTCTGCCCTCACAGCCTTCCCGACGTGCCGCTCACTCCGTGCCACCGCTGTGTCTCCCGTCCTTTGAGCAGTTCCTGCCACGAAGCACCGGCCCACTGCTGGCTCAGCAGAGAGAGCCGCCTCGCCCCGCGAGGCCTGGTCTAAGGGCCTGAAGGCCGCCCGGTAGGAATGGCTATGTCAGCAGAGCAAACCGTGAAGCATCAAGCGCGTTCTGCCGCCGGCGGAAGGGAAGGGTGGAGTACCTGGGCGGCAGTCATCACCAGGTGCACTACAGCCGGTGGGGGACACAGGGAGGCGGACAAGCAGCCAGTGGCCGGTTGGGGGAGGAACCTGATGCTGTGGCACCAGTGGCCAGAGCGACAGCGCAAGCTGTGTGCAGTCCGCCACCTCTCCGGATCTGCTGCCCGAGCCAGGAGGCTCCTTTGGCTCATGGAAGGGCCAGAACCGCTTAGCTCAGCAGCTCTGGATTACCGTGCTCCGGAATCTCCCATCTCGGTCAGTCTGACTTCCATGCAATGCACCTTCCGGCTGCAGCGATGTGGGTGGAAGGACACTGCCTGAATTCTGGCACTCGGTCCTTCGGGTTCAGGCACGTGAGGCACACGAGTCCTGAGCATAGCTTTCCTTCTGTGACTGCTGAGCTCGCTTGTGTGAGCCAGGGCTAAATGAGCCGAGTTCACCGAAAGTGAAGCGCAGCCCATAATTTCGGGATGTGGATGCAACACTCGTGCTGGTTTATTGCAGCTTATTTTTCTCTTTGGCACCGCGTGTGCTAAGCGCAGCTCCTCTTGCTCGCAGACGCTTCCCCTGTGCCGTCCGAGCTCTCTCTGGTTTCCCATCACCGTGCCCCTAA
Organism: Varanus salvator macromaculatus; assembly: GCA_023646645.1. Lineage (NCBI taxonomy): Eukaryota > Metazoa > Chordata > Lepidosauria > Squamata > Varanidae > Varanus > Varanus salvator. Next base: position 22,295,574 of record JAIXND010000624.1, on the reverse strand, counting down.
GTAATCGTTCAAGGTAGAAGCAGTCTGTGACATCCATTTCTCTCCAACGTGTTGCCCGCTCTACCCGCAGCTCCAGACGAAGGTCAGAATTATTATGGAGAGATTAAACGGTAGAATTTAATTATGTATTCTGTTGCTCTTGCTACATTTATTAATTTAGCAGTACAAACTGACTGGGCTAAACAAGCAAGGCCTGATTAATTTGCGAAGGCAGCTCGGCAGCAGATTGTGGTCAAACGGGTGGGTGGTGGTAGGGAGTGAAGGGGAGCACGAGGCCGGATCCTGTGAGATCGCGACGTGCTTGCTTATGAAGGACATGGGGCAGCTTGGCTGCTCTTGATCAATGCTTTCCCTGGAAAAGAAGGAGCACGCTTCCAGATACTAATCAGTGCAGAAGTCATGCCACTCAATAATTACCCACCGTCTCCACATAATCCTGGAACTAAGCCCTCACCCCATCCATCGGGGAGACTTCTCCCTCTATTGCACAGCTGATGCTAACATGCGTACGCTTTCACTTTTGCACACAGGCAAGCTGTCCCCAGAGAAAAAAATCAGAATGGTGACCAGTTGGGTTGCAACTGGGTTATTTCCCCCCCCTCTCTCCCTCCTTCTTTCTCCATTTTTATTTTGGGTCCTGATTTCTTCTCGGAATTTGTCAATGACTTCCGCACCAAGGCTGTGCCAAAAATGTTCACTTATCCATGGAATGGTGGGTGCATCCCTACATAATTGTGCGCAATCAGTCTGAGCCAGACAAGAATAAGTGTGTGCTCTAGTTTGCTTGTGCGCCATGTTTTATTAGTGGAATCCTGTGCATGAGTTGCCAGAGGTCCAAACAGATTCTCAAGGATAGTCTCTGAAGACGCGTTTCCTGCAAAGATGCAAAAATGGTTCCACAATGGCAGCTAAAGACGCAAGTGTGCATGGATACATTTGAGTGAAGTAAAAATATGAATGAAGGAAGAATCTTTGTGCATCTTTGATGTGTTTATTAGTGAAATGCCCATCAGTGGGCCAGGGAAGTCCTATAAGGCAACCATGGTGGATGTGACATTGTTCCCAGGCTGTGCGTCTTCACGGGTGGAACGCACATCTGTGGATTCTGCACACACCCTGTCTTCATGGGTGGAAGCTCAGTCCCTGGCTGGAGGAGAGAGGTCAGAACAATTCAAAACGGGTTGAAATGGGCTTGTGTTTCTGTTAATCTGCACTGCAGAATTTTCATTGCATTGGGTGTTTGCAGGTCAGGCAGATTCTATGAATATACTTGTAAAAAATCCAAAATGTACACAAATTAATTCATTGCCAAAAATGTAAGATAAATGAAGTACATTATGCTGTTCAGAGAAGTTATAATAATTTATGTACACCTTTTAAGGCACTTTTACCTTCTTCATTAGGAATGTGCTTATGTAATTTTAAGAGTGGGGGAAAAAAAACTGCTTTTGTGGGTTGCAGATGATGGAATGGACAACTGTGTAGTCCACACAAGTCACACGGAAGAGAGTGAAGGAAATTTGACCCTCCCAAGGGAAATGTCACCCCTCTCTCTTGTTGATTCTCGTGCACCTTATTTTCCTTCAATGGACTTACCGTATTTTTCGCTCTCTAAGACGTGCCTGACCATAAGACGCACCTAGTTTTTAGAGGAGGAAAACAAGAAAAAAATATTCTGAATCAAATGGGCACATAATCACAGGCACATTCACTATCACTTCCCCATGGGCTGCACATCTGACAGACTCACTGCACACACATATTCGCTCTATAAGACGCACAGACATTTCCCCTTACTTTTGAGGGGGGAAAAAGTGAGTCTTATAGAGCAAAAAATACGGTACTCTGTTATATGGCAGACACCATTAAGGTGGGCCCTAAATCTGCCACTTGTGGTCCCAGAGCGCAGAGCAAGAGTTTTGGTCACACCTGCTCTCACCTGTATGTCCCAGGCTCTCAAGGGGAGCCACACAATCATGGAGGGAGGATGCTGGTCCAGAGGATGCTATTTGCATTATATTTGAATATGCCTATTTGTATGCATAGGTGCAGAGGCGCCATAGCTCCTGCTATTTGAACAGAAATACAAGATGGCTCAACTGCGGCTAAACCAGCTTTAGCTAAACCCAGCAGTAAACCAGACTTGGGCTGGGCAGCCCATCAAGGAAAAGGTACTCTCAAAATAGAGGACTGTCCAGTGCTCCAAACTAGAGGACCGTTCTTGATAAAGTTGGGCAGATGACCATGTCATTGGATACGGAAAGTGACTCAGAACTCCTTGGAAGCCACTGCAGAACTTCCCTGAGGATGAGCCGGATTTCCGCCATCACAGGGCCTTAGGTGAAGTTGTGACACGAAGCAACACAAGTCTTTGCTATCAATGCATTGTTTCCTTTTCAGCGCTAGATGGACAGGAAGAGGAGCCGCAGGGAGAGCAGCATCTCTTGGGCCGACCTGGCCTCAGGGCTGGGACTGTCTGATCACCTGAGCTTGCTCTACCAGTTAGATGGCCATGTTGGGTTCCTGGGCCCCTCGCAGGCTGCTGCTCAGAGGAAACCTCTTGGTGCAGCCACCAAGTTGACTACAGGAACCACAAGAGGAAACGGAGGAGGAAGAGTCCCTGGCTGCCTGGAAAGGCTTGCATGTGTGCCCTGCATAGCCCTCTCCACATTTATGGACAGGATTTGCCCATGGGAGGAACATGGGAGGAAATAAGCAACTAGCTTACCACGGTCCTGGAGTTCTGGGTGGCTCGGTACTGCTGGCAGCACTCCACCCGGGCTGGAACAACGCGGATTTTGTCAGTGCAAGAATGGTGTGGGAAGGGTAAAGCCTGTATCTTTTAACATACGAGGGAAGGAATGTTCTTTCTTAAGTGTAGAATCTGTGTCTTTTAGAATGAATAAAGGGCTGTGCTCATTGTCTCATCCTCCCCACAAGATTTAAGAAACGTTTTGGTCAAGTAAGAATTTCCAAGGCCACTTCGGCCTGTTGACCTCTTAGAAGGTACTGCGCATGCGTAATCAGTTTATGAATAGTAACTGACACACCTCTCATAGATAATAGGCTCATTAGCATGAACATGGGATGCATGAGCGGGAGGGGGGAACATATTAAGGAGCAGTATGATATAGGCGGATGGGGAAGATGGTGACTTCTTAGGAACCAGCCATGGCCAAGCGGGGATAGTGTTGAGCATTGGGGAAAGGAACGTATAAAATCTCTTGTAAACAGTCAAAGATGGCGCTTTGTTCCTCAGACTACTGAGGCCTTGAGGCAGCCTTTGCAAACGCTTTTTGTATGGAATAAACTGCTTGTACCCACTCGAATCCTGTCTCAAGGAGTTTTAAATCTCACAATGGTGAGTCAAGAAGCCACTGTGGGTTATTTCCCTTCTGTGACCGCTTGATGTAGGCCTAAGAGTTCCACGTTTCCGTGTGCATGCAAAGTAGGCATAGCAGAGCACAAGCGGCAAAAACATTCAAAGGACTTAGCACCATCTGGGAAGTGTACACAGATAAACGCCTTGTTACTTGCACATGTACATCAGGCCTAACAATTATGACCTTTAAGAATGCTCAAGAAACATGCTCACTTTGCACGTTTTGGATGTCAAATTCATCATTCACTGGGGGCAGACATATTTCCAAGAATGGTGTCATTGGGTCACCTTTCCATGGATGCTTTGCCACCGTTTCCCCTTTCTAACTTGTTTCCCAGATTAGTCACTTGGGTTCAATGAAAGTACAGGATGATGAGATACGATGCTATGTGGAAAATCTGAGTTGACTTTGTGATGTCATCTTGAAGGGCAAAGTCAATTCAGAGCAAGGGCACAGCTTCCGGAGGAAGCAAACACTTTCAGATCAGTCACTAAAAATGACCGAAACTGGAGTCCCTGTTTTTTTTAACTGCTTAAAAAAAATTAATGCAAATGCGCAGGCTTATCACTACTTCAGGAATGCTTTCAGTCCAAAATTATAAAAAAGAATGAACCCACCGCAGCTGGTCTCTCCACTCCTCAGGCATTCCCCCTGCCAGCTTTTCCACACCGTCATGCTGGAAGTTTCTTGTTTAATTTAATTTTACTATTAGACGTCATGGTTGACGGATATCCATAAGTGGTTTATGATAATTTATCAGCCCACTTGGGTAAAACCTCACAACTTGTACTTGGCTTGTTCATGCCAACATCCCATCTGCTGTGTTTAAATAATGCACCAGACTCAACATTAGCAGTCTCTTCCTTTACACAAAAATCAAGATATGGTGCATATGGTTTTTGCTTGGCCCACAAACATGACTGAAGGCCATGTCTTAAATTAATGATCACAAAAGCCCCCCCGTCCCCTGACCGCTCGTGTCGGATGCTGATAAAGATGCGTATCTGTGGGATTCTTTCTGGCTCTAGCCACATGGTTCGGTTCGTGTGAGGACCCAGCCCTGTGGCAATCTGGCACATCCGGGGCAGGGATGGAACCCAGCTCCCGGTGCCTTCCTATTGACCCTTCTTGGGGACACTTTGAAAATCCAGGTTCCTGGAAGTTTGATTGCAGCTGAACAAATAGCCCATGGAATAGCCCAGCACCAGGCAGGGCGTTGGAACGTCCCTCTCTCCAGCCACCTGGGGAATTTTAACCTGTGTGTGACACAGGTTTTCAAATTCCTATTTTTCTGGTGTATGCTTAAGCAGTATGGGGCAGTGGTTAAGAGGGCTGGGTGGGATGCAGGCTATCGGGGTTCTAGTCCCTGCTCAGCCACGGAGCCAACTGGGTGACTTTGGGCCAGTCCCAGACTCTCAACCCAGCCTACCTCACAGGGTTGTTGTGGGGTCAGACTGAAAGCAGGAGGAGGAGAAGGATGGAAGCTGCCTTGAGTTTCTTGGAAGGGAAAAGGGCAGGGTATAAATATAATAAAATAAATGCATAAATATAAGCTCTGAAGAGAAGGGCCTAAAGCTCAGGGGCAAAGTGACTGATTTGTCTCTGACCTTAAAGAGCAGCTATAAGTCAGTGCAGGATCAACTTCCCCTACCTGGTGTTCTCCAGACTTTTTGAACTAAAAACTCAGCATTGCTCACCGTTGACCATGATGGCTTAGGCTGATGGGAACTGAAGTCAGTGCAGGGCAATGGCTCCAGTGTTAAGGGGGATGTTATCCACTCTGGGTTTTATTCCGTATGTTGCAGGAGTTGTCCATCGTGTTGAACTGATTCCAGGAGAGGACCTTTGAAGTTCCGCTTACAGTCCAGAGTGAACCCACCAGCCTCATCCTCCACTGGCTTGAAGACCCAAACATCTGGAGGGCTCTCGCTTGGAGGAAGCTGGTGCAGGTGCCTGTGGGAGCTCCCTGTGGCTAGAAGTTTTTCTGCCAGCGAGCTCTTCATGCCTGTCCCGCTCTACCCCGTGGATGTCCCTGGGGAACTAGCTGCTTCATGAGCTCCTGGGGCTGACCAAGGAGGCCCTCAGAAGGAAGGCCTTCTTTGAAACATGGAAAGGACTCTTCTGAGTCAGGGGAGAGGCCGAGCCTGATCTAGTCCTCTGCTAAGGCCAGCCCATGAAGGCCTGGCCAAAGCATGGCCAGACAAGCAGTGTCTACTTGCAAGAACAGTCCTGAGTAAGACATAGAAACAGAAGTCAGATGGGGTCTCCCGGGCATCTAGTCTGACCCCTGGCTCCAGCCGGCTCTGCTCACGACATGCCCACCATGTGCATGTCCAGCCTGTCCTTGAACACCCTCACCGATGGGGCCTCAACCACCTCCCGGGGAAGCCCATTCCACACCCTCGGGGTCCTGACTGTCAGGAAGTGCTTTCTGGCCTCCAAATCGAACCCTGGATCCCTGAGCTTGGCTCTGTTGGAGCGCATCCTGCCTTCCTCTGCAGGGGAGAACAGGCCTCTACCCATCTCCATGTGATGCCCCCTCACGTACCTGAATGTCGCCAACAGGTCCCCTCTGAGTCTCCTCTTCTCCAGGCTGAAGAGACCCAGTTCCCCCAGTCTCGCCTCATACAGCTTCCCCAGCAAACCGGCCACCAACCTTGTGGCCCTACGCTCTGCACTGACTCCAACCTGGCTGTATCCTTCCTATAAGGTGGAGCCCAGAACTGAACACAGTACTTGTTAATTGCTTTTAGCTGTTTTAAACTTGTGCATGTTAAAGTTGGCTATTATGTTTTATCATTGCTGTGTTTCTGTGAACTGTCCAGAGAGCTTTGTCTTTTGGGCATATGGAGATCTCATCTGTGCATGAATGAAATTAAAGAGGCGGAGACTGCACATTTCATGTGGAATGTGGTAAGACTCATTTGGTGGTGTGATGCGGTTACCTTAAGAGGTGGTGAGCGTGTAGGTTTTACGGTAACTGTATGGTGCTTTAGGAGGCTTGGTGAGCAGAAAAGCAATTAATAAATCCCTTTAAAAGGATGTTTAATCTCACACACACACACACTTAATGTCATGTTTGGGTTTTTGTGGCCCTTTAGGTTGTGTATGTTTCACTGGCTATTTTATGCAAGGTGCTTTCTAAATACTGGATTCAAAGAAGTCTAACATTGCTCAGGGTGTCTTAGCAGATGGGCAATATGTAAATTATGGAAATAGTTAAATAAATATCAGCAAACAAACACATTCCGCTTGTCAGGAGAACTCATCTGAGAATGTAATCATCCTGCTGAACTTCTGGAGTATCTTTAGGTTATTCCATAAAATTTGGAAGCTGAGGAAGAGAGCAAATCGCCAGGAGGCACAGCAGATTCAGAACAAATAGAAGGAAAACGCTTTTTTCACCTAATGCTTTATTAATTTCTGGAACTCACTGCAATGATATGCAGACTCTGCGGTGGGAGGTCTGATGCATCCAGGAAAGGCTGGACTATCAGCAGTGGATTCCCGGATCTTTCATCTTTAGGGGAAGCGGGCAATGCTGGGGGCAGGTGTGGGCAGCTGTCATGGGCCCTCAACCTCTCGACCGCTGCGGCCAGCTTCTCGCCTTCCTCTTGCTCTGGTCCAGACAAAGGAGAGGGCGAGAAGATTAGCAGGAGGCGCTCTGGCTTCCTTGTTCCCCGGCTGTCCACCTGGCAGGGGCAGTCATGAGGAGGATGAGGAGGAGCGAGACAGCGGGTGGCCATGGAAATAAGAAGACGGGCTCCTAGAAGAAGGGGGGGGCATTGACAGCGTTTGGCCCAATAATCCTCAACAAACTGGAGCTGGTGCTGCTCTGGGATGCCAGTTGCTGAGCAACAAAACGAGGAAGGTTCTGAGCTCCTGACCTGCTTATGAGCCGTTTGAACGTCTGGTTGAACCTGGTGCAAAACAGCATCCAGGACTAAAGGATACCTTGGACTGACCGAGGAGGGCCTGGATCTTCTCATGATCTTCGGCGATGGGCTTCTCCCATTGCACTAACGGATGTCATCCCTTGATAGGTGCTCCATGGGCTTCGATGGGCTTTCAAAGACTGAGTGCCAGAGAGAGCTCTCCATGTAGCACAGCAGTGAGTTATAAATGGCCCCAGAGTATGGTCTGAAGGCACAGAAGACATCCAGCAAGTTGAAGCTAAGCATGTCTGGGCCTGGCTTGAGCTTGGAGGGGAGACCACCTGGGAATGACATGTAGCCAACTCCAGTTCCACCATGGTTGGAATGTGGGATATAAATATAATAAATATGCAAATAAATAAAAGGTGTCCCTGTATGGGGACCATTACTTGTCCTGTCACCGTGCCTCCTTCTTCGAAACAGTGCAGGGCCATGTGTAGGACTGTTGTCCCACTGGATCCCCTGTGAGGTAGGCTAGGCTGAGAGATGGTGCCTGGCCCGAGGTACAGGAGCGGAGTAAGGGGGGCTACCTCAGCCATCGTTGGGCAGCTGATGGCCCAAGCAGAACTCATGGACAAGGGTTGGACTTTATCTGGTATGTTCATCCCATCTCACAGAATGTTTGGCAACTCTCCGACAAAAGCTGCAAGAAGCGGAGATCAGAATCTGCCCCGTGTGTGTTTTAAGTAATCCCCTCCTTTCCAGAGTTTGCGCCAGCCAAGGGATCCACGCTTGTGAAGTGGTATTACTCCGTGGATACATTTTTGGCCAATGGGTACTTGGCCTTCCCTGGAACAGCTTTGCAGATTAAGCTGATGTCTATTTATTTACTTAGCTAGAAGAAGAGCGGGAAGGGGAAACCCTCGTGATTCACCCCGTGGTCCCCACTGAAGTTGCCATTTCCCAGCCGCAACCAAACGGGCTTGCAGCGGTGAGGCTGGGCGATTAAATTAGACTCCTTCTCAAACGCTTGCATTTTTATCAATTAGTGTGCCACCTAGGAAAGGCCAGTTTGGAGGCCAGATCGTTCCGAAGCTCCTGCAGCCTTTTGTAAGGGCAAGCAGCCAGCGGAAAAAGCAGCATTAATATCTATAATTAACCTCTCGAGTCCCAGGCTGTTCGGTCAGGATGAGCTCCCTTCTCCAGACACGCCGTCCATATGCCTTTGGTCAGATGAGCTTTTCATGTGAAGTAAATGGCTGCTGGAAAATGAAGAAATTTGGGATTTTTAAGTAATACAGATGCATGGGGGAGGCTCGCCCTCAAGGCAGCTGCCGGGCAGGTGGTCCTTTGGGCAGCTGATTTGTAAAGAGTAATTAATTCATAGCTTCCAGTCTCCCCCTCGAAGCAATCGCTCTCAATTTTTAAAAATTAGGAAAGCTTTTTCTTAATTTTTGAGGCAGGTGCTACGGAATCTTTTCAGAAGGAGCATGGGAAGATGCCAAGGCTCTGTGATGCTTACAGCCTGCATTTTTGTCACGTATTTTCCTGCAAGGGTCATTGTGGAACTAGTGTCAGGGTAGTGAGAATATTGAACTGGGGACCCGGGAGCTCCAGGTTCTAGTCCCCGCTTAAATGTGGAGCTCCTCAGGTGGCTTTGGGCCAGTCACTCACTCTCAGTCTACCCAACCTCACAGGGTTGTTGTTGTGAGGATGAAATGGCATGGAGGGGAGTATGTCAGCTGCCTTGAGATTCCAGGCCCTGCACCGTATGAGTAAGAACCAGTGATGTGTTCAAGTCCTTTACTCCAGGTCTTGAGTCAAGTCTCAACTCTTTACTTTCAAGTCCAAGTCAAGCTTCAAGTCCCTGCAAGAAATGTTCGAGTCGAGCCTCAAGTCCCTGCTCAAGTCTCCCCCTCCTCACCCCTTGTCCCTCCCTCCCACCGCCTCCCTTGGGCAAAAAGAAGAATGAAAGCCTTCCCTTCCCTTCCCTTCCCCCACTGCAACCCCCTCCTCTCTCTCCTGCCCCATCCCCTTGAAACTCCCTCCCTCCCACTGGTTCGCTGGGTTCATACCTGCCTTCCCGGTTATCCTGCCACATGGTAAGTCCTGGAGTGACTCAGTTGTAAAAAAGGTAGAAATTGCAAGCCAACTCAGGTCACCTGCTCATTGCCCCCGAGTTATGTCTGTGTCGAGGCACTGATGTGACTTGAGTCGGATTTGGGATGGAGTCGCTCGACTTGAGTCCCCCACACCAGTAAGAACCTTGTTGATACAGCCCTTAAGGGGAGATGCCAATGGCCCGCTTCTGGAGTTTAAAAAAAGCCGGTGGAACTGACCGACAGTCCTGGAACACTGGACTTTGCTGGTGAATATATACAATATTTCCAAGTAATTGTTTCCTCAAAATTCCAACCCAGCTATTGAAAGAACTGTGGTTGCTGGAAAGAGTGTCCAGCCATTGTCTATCCGTAGCTCTGAAAATTGCTCCCCCAAATGGTAACTTTAGATGTTAAAATCATAGCATAGTAGAGTTGGAAGGGGCCAAGAAGGCCATCGGGTCCAATTCCCTGGTCGGGGGAGGACTCCAAATTCAAGCATCCCTGATAGGCAGCTGTCCAGCTGCGTTAATAGTCAATCAGTCACAATACTCTTTCAACGCCGCACCCACCCCCGTGCCGTGCCATCGCCACACCGGGCCGGGCCGGACCTGCCTGCACCGGGAGCCGCCGCCAGCCATCGCGCCGGGGACCGGGACGCCCACCACCTGCGTCGGAGGCTGGACCGCCACCACGGCGCCCACTCACCGGCCCCCGCCGGCACCGGGGCCCCTGCTCCGCACCCCCCGCTCGTGTCGTGAGTGGCAGATGCGCCGAGGGGGGGCGGGGCGGGGCGAGACCGAGGCCGGAGGAGGAGGCGGAAGTGGACGCCGGCTGGGAGGCCTCAAAGGCCCGGCGGCCGAAGGGCGGTCACCGTTAGGGCCATTGGGGCCGCTTGGGGGCTGCGCTGGCCGGGGACCTTGGCCGGGCTTGGGCGGACCGAGTCCTGCGGGGGCTGATGGTGGCTGGGAGTTTTTAAGTTGTTTTAAAGTTTTAAGTTTGTTTCTAGGGGCCCATCTCTAGTCAGGTTAGGAATGTTGCCTGGGGAGTGCGTGGGGGCCACCATTGGGGTCGTGATGGGCAATGGTCGCTATGGTCGTGGTGGAGGTCTAACGTTCCCGCCTAGGAGGAGGCGTGACAGATGGTTAACATCTGTCCCTCCTTCTGGTTATTCCCCCAACCGGCGGGTACCAGGGAGTCTTGTCAGCTGCCCCACAGGCCTAACGGTGCTGCTACTCAATGCCAGGTCGGTCCATAATAAGGCAAATACTATCTGCGACTTGATAGTCGATGAGAGGGCCGACCTGGCTTGTATCACCGAGACCTGGACGGGCGAGGGGGGAGATGTCTCCCTCTCGGAGCTTTGCCCGCCCGGGTACCTAGTGCAGCACCAACCACGCCTGGAGGGGAGGGGAGGGGGGTTGCTTTAGTTTATCGGGCTTCTTTTTCCCTCACCGGGCTTCCTGTCCCCTCGAGACCAGGGCTGGAGTGTCTCCATTTGGTGTTGGGCGATCGAGACAGATTGGGGATTCTGTTGGTGTACCGAGCACCCTTCTGCCCAACAGACTCCCTGCCTGAGCTGACAGAAGTCGTCTCGGACCTGGTGTTGAAGACCCCCAGGATGTTGGTCCTGGGGGATGTGAATTTTCATGCTGAGACTGACCTTTCCGGGGTGGCTCAGGACTTCATGGCCTCCATGACAGCCATGGGGCTGTCTCAACATGTCAGCGGCCTGACCCATGAACTCTGGACCTGGTTTTCTCGACGGATCGGGAAGAGGGTGATCTGAGGGTGAAGAATTTATGCTTGACGCCCCTGTCATGGTCAGATCACTCCCTCGTGAGGTTTGAGCTCGATAGTAGCCGCTCCCTCTGTAAGGGTGCGGACCAGATTGTGATGGTCCGCCCCCGGAGTTGGATGGATCCGGATGGATTCCTGAGGGCTCTGGGGGATTTTCCGGTTGACAAGGCTGGTGCTCCTGTTGATGCCCTGGTCGATATGTGGAACGGGGAGATGACCAGGGCCATCGACACGATCGTTCCTAAGCGCCCTCTCCAGCCAGGCAGAGCCCGATCGTCTCCCTGGTATACACCTGAATTACGGGTGATGAAGCGGATTGGTAGACGGATAGAGCATAGGTGGAGGAAATCACGGGACGAATCCGACCGAGCACATCTTAGAGCCCAGTATCGGGCCTATGCTGTGGCGGTGAGGGTGGCGAAGAAGAAATTCTTCTCCACGTCCATTGCCTCCTCACAATGCCGTCCAGCAGAGATTTTTCGAGTGGTTCAGGGGCTGATTAAACCTGGCCCCACTAAAGAGCTGGTGCCGCCCTCGAAAGCCCACTGTGACAACTTTGCCACGCATTTCAGGGAGAAAGTTGCTCAGATTCGTCACGAGCTGGACTCCACTCTTGACACAGATTCTCTTGGGGAGGGGCCAACCGTGCCGGCTTGTCCCCCATTGATGGATGAATTTCAGTTTATGTGGCCTGATGATGTGGACAAGGTGCTTGGATCGGTACGCTCAACCACCTGTTTACTGGACCCGTGCCCATCTTGGCTATTAAAGCTCGCCAAGGACAGGATTGTGCCCTGGATCTTGGAGGTGGTCAATGCCTCTTTAAGAGACGGTCGGGTGCCTGCCCCTTTAAAGGACGTGGTAGTCAGGCCAGTCCTAAAGAAGGCTTCCCTGGATCCAGAGGTGGTCGCCAACTATAGACCGGTGGCCAACATCCCGTTTCTGGGCAAGGTGCTGGAGCGGGTGGTGGCGGGACAACTCCAAGCACTCTTGGATGAAACTGATTATCTGGACCCATTTCAGTCCGGTTTCAGACCCGGCTTTGGCACTGAATCTGCCTTGGTCGCCCTGTACGATGACCTGTGCAGGGAGAGAGACAGGGGGAGTGCGCCCCTGTTGGTTCTCCTGGACCTCTCAGCGGCTTTTGATACCATCGACCATGGTAATCCTTCTGGATAGGCTGGCGGGACTGGGGTTTGGAGGCACTGCTCTGCAGTGGTTGCGCTCCTACCTCAACGGCCGATTCCAGAAGGTGGTCTTGGGGGACTATGGCTCTGCACCATGGCAGCTATGCCATGGAGTTCTGCAGGGATCCATTTTGTCCCCTTTGCTGTTTAACATCGACATGAAACCGCTGGGAGAGGTCATCAGGAGGTGTGGGCTGCGGAGTCATCAGTACGCTGATGATACCCAGCTCTACCTCTCGTTCTCCACCAATCCAGGTGAGGCGGTGGCTGTGCTGAACCGGTGCCTGGCCGAGGTGATGGGCTGGATGAGGGCCAATAAACTGAGGCTCAATCCTGACAAGACAGAGGTCCTGTTGGTGGGTGGGTCGGGCTTTGGAGTGGGGGACCTGACCCTAGTCTTAAATGGGGTTGCATTCCCTCTGAGAGACAGGGTCCGCAGCCTGGGAGTGCTCCTCGACCCGGAGCTGACCTTGGTGGACCAAGTGTCAGCAGTGGCGAGGAGCGCTTTCCATCAGCTTCGGCTGATCCATCACCTGCGTCCCTTCCTGGAGTTCGACTGCCTGGCAACTGTGACACATGCGTTGGTGACTTCCCAGTTAGACTTCTGCAACGCGCTCTACGTGGGGCTACCCTTGAAGACGGTCCGGATACTTCAATTGGTGCAGAATAGAGCTGCCAGGGTGCTGACAGGGACTGGGCATGGTTCTCATACCACCCCAGTTCTCCGTCAGCTACACTGGCTTCCCATTGAAGTCCGGGCCCAATTCAAGGTGTTGGTTCTTACCTCTAAAGCCCTCAACGGCTTGGGTCCTGGCTACCTAAAGGAGCGCCTGCAACCATATATGCCCTCCCACCCCCTACAATCAGCAGCAGAGGCCCTCCTCCGGGAACCCTCCGTGAGAGAAATAAGGAGGGTGAGTACCCGGAGGAGGGCCTTCTCTGCGGTGGCGCCCCATCTATGGAATGCGCTCCCCAGAGAGGCTCGCCTGGCGCCGTCATTATTTGTTTTTCAGCGCCAGACGAAGACCTTTTTAAGAAATATTTTAATTGTTAATTTATTAAGTTTATATTGTTAATTATTTATTGTTATTTATTGTTTATATTTATATGTTTTTATTTTAGACTAGGAGATGGGCCAGTTTTAAATTGTGTATTGTTTTATTTTGCATTTTTATATATGCTGTTAGCCGCCCCGAGGCTTGTTTGCAAGAGGCGACCTATAAATTTGTTAAATAAATAAATAAATACATACATACATACATACATACATACATACTGGGAGAACAGAAGTCACTTGGTTGCCTTGGGCTTGCTACCTTTGGCCCAAATGGCCATTCCAGGTTCTCCAGAAGGCCACACCCCTTCCCCTGACTCCTCCCCTTTCTTTTAAGCCCCGCCCCCTTCGTTCAGTGCTTTTCCAGCTTCTACGCTGCCTCCTGCCCCAGTCCGAACAATCAATGACAGGCAAAATTATTTGGCTACTTTTCGTATTTAAATTTTAAATTAGTACCACTTTGAGCTTTGGGCCACCCAGCACAAGAATGCATTTCCATTTCAAATTTAATTTAGTATGGCTGCTGGAAATACCATACAGATGCAAAGGAGCTGTTTTGGAACAGAATTTGGCACTGCTCGTCGAGGTCCCACGCCCCTGGAACAGAGGACACCTTCAAATTGACGGTTGATGACAATCAAAGCGAGCCTGGGAATGGTAGACTCTTGTGCAGGTGGCGAAGTTACAGCTCCTTGTTCAACTCCTTCAGGGTGGTCCTGCCCCTCCTCACCCCATGGTTGCCCGCCATTTCCCGTTTTCTTCCCTGGGGTGTAATGGGGTGGGGGTAGAGATGGGGTGGATCATGGCAGCAGGGGCTGGATCTCATGTTTCAGAGGAGGGGCCAGCGGTCCCATGTCTGCTCAATCCTTGAGAAGGAGAGATGGGTCTCCATGGCTTGCCATGGAAAAATTGCCCCACCAAAGGTGCTGGAGACAATGTCCCAGTTGTTCATGCTACCTGAAAGAACGATCGGGTCCACCCGATAGGGTCATGCTTCCTGCAGGACCTGAGGAGAGGTGGAGAATAACACCTGCTGCTTCTGGATGTGGCCTTCAGGAGCTCTGCCGAACAGCCTTGTGTTTAAAGACGGCTTGTTCAGAGGGCAGAATATCTGATTCTGTAAGGTGCAACCCACCGGCTTTGCAACAAACACTAGCCTGAGTCATACACAAGCGGTGGCCTTCTAGACAGCAGGGGTGCACACACGGCGGTCCGCGGACAGCCTTCCACTGCTGCCCGTGCAGCCCGCCAGCCAGCCGGCGTCCTACATGCTGCTCAGCGCAGCAATCCTAAGTAAGACCATGGAGAGAGAGAGGCGTCATCTCCCAGCCTCAGGGGCCGTCACTGCCCTTCTGCTGGGAAGGGCGCAAGGAAACGGTGGTTCCAGTGGAGTTGCTGGGATGGGGTTTACCCTGCCCAGCAGTGACCACTAAGCCGGCCATCCTGTGTGTGAGCCTCCCGGGGACCAAGAGGCTGCACTCCCCCGCTGTTCACGCCTCCTGCAGAGCAGACATCTGGGGACCATGCAGCGCGCTGGGCCCAAGAGGGAGAAGCTGCCATTCCTTTGTGGCCGGCCAGGCAGGCTGAGACGGGCCACTGCCTGGATGGAGGAAGAGGAGCAGAGCACTTGCTGATTGTGCAGGAGGCTCTGGCAATGCCCCCCGCAGAATCAAGGGGCCGGATGCCAGGGAAGGCCACCAAGGGCTGGAGAGACACCTTCCTGCACTCCTTGCCTGGTCCATTCTGCGTCACTTGCACAGCCCCTTTTGGAGCGTGTCACAGGGAGAGACGAGTGAACGTGTGCAAGGAAGACCTCGTCGTGCACGAGGGCTGACCAGTTATTCTGACAATGTCGTGGGAGCTACTTTCTTCAGGCACATCAGGAGAAGGCCAGGCTTCCTGGAGAAGGAAGATCATGCTAGGGGCAGTCAGAGGCGGAAGCCGAAGAAGGCCAGCTTTGAGATGGATGGACTTCATCCAGGAAGCCACCACACCGAGTTGTCAAGAGCAGAGCAGGGCTCCCAACGACAGGACACTTTGCAGAGCAGCCGTGCATCGAGTGACCATCAGCCAGAGATGACTTGGCTGCCTGGAACAGCAATAAACATTTCGGCGGCTGCTTCTCCTCCCAGTTGGGCTATGTAGAAACCTCATGGGAGATGGCTTGGAGACAGGCCACCGCTTGCCAGTAGAGACGCAGCTCTACCTTGAGAAGGTCCCAGGTTCTTTCCCAGGAGTGTCCCAGAAATATCCCTGCCTGAAAACCTGTAGGCGATTGCTGCCAGTCAGTGTCTGCAGTGCTGGAATGGAGGGACCATGGTCTGGCTGAGGATACCTAAGGAGGGGGATTGTGGTTCACAGGTAGTCCCCCTGCTTTGCTTGCAGAGGGTCCCCTGGTCAACCGCCCCCCCCCCCCACATCTCCAGGTAGGACTGGGAGATCTTTCTGAACCCCCGTGGAGCCATGGCTGCCAGTCTGTGTCCACACTACTGGGCTAGGTAGCATAAAGCATAAAGCTATTTCCCATGTCCCTGTCTTCTGTCACCTGGGCTCTTGAAAGGGACAGGTTGGAAAGATATCTATTTGATAGGATTCCTTAATCACCCAGCAAGTACACCTGCTGTCAACTTTGCCTCCTTCACGAAACCCTTTTCCCAGTTTAAAAGGTACTAAACCCAATCGATAATTGACCTCAGAGAAGATAATGTGAGTTTGTTCTCTCTCTTTCTGTCTTTTTCTCTTTTTCCTGACTTGTGTTGCCCTTTGCCTTTCCCCCCTTCTTCTTCTTCTTCTTTTTTTAACAAAGCTGAAGAAGGAAAGGCATAAATTGTTGTGTAAAAATATGTGGAATATAATAGCACCCTTGCAAAGCATGTTTTTCCAGCGTCTGGCTGTTTAAAAGAACTGTTGACTACTGCGAGGCAAAGAGCAAATTTGCAAGAAAGAGCTGCACACAATAGGGCTGTGATTGTTAGTTGGGGTGATTGGGGCTTTTTAATGGAAGGAACTTTTCAGCCATTTTCAGATGTGATTTTATAATTGTAATAATAAAAATAATAACAGTGATGACGGCAATAATAATAACGATGATAATAATAATCCCGACCACATTCAGAAAAGCCTTCCTTGCCTCCTCGTTGAAATTAGCGCAGCAACCGGCCTAGATAAAGGCTAGGAAAAGCGGTTGGGAAGAGTGCCGAGCATTTTCTCTGTAATAGCAAGGATGCTTCTGAGCTTTGATTGAGAGGTTCGCAATTAATATCGGAGCCGGTTCTGCCGAGAGGCTACTCTGAGTCGCACTCCATAAAGGCACCCTTTGTCTGCTTGATAATGAGACAGACAGTTCATGCTGTCCAGTGTCCAAGTTCCAGACAGGTGGAATAAGGAGGCGGCATCTGTCTAAGCACTGAATGCCACGCTTCCCCCATCTGCTGCGGCAGCGGCGCGGGCGGCTTGGCTTCCGTTGATCCCGTTCTGCCTGCGACTAACCAGCCATATGCCCCGCTGGAGCCACGTGCCACCCGGCGACACGGCCGGCGCGGAGCAGGCAACCGAGCAAATGCGGGGCGCCGGGGAGGGTCGGAGGTCAGGCACGTGCGAGAGTCAGCAGGCGACAGTCAATACGGCTACTGAGCTGTGCCGAAGGGCCCGTGGAAAGGGGGCCTCGGAGTCGATCGGCAGAATGAAGCCGACTGCCACTCAGATCTCGCGGCCGCGTACCTCCCGGGCCAGTCAAGTAAGAAGCTTTAGTGCACATGGCAGGCTCCCTTCATAATCCAGACTTAGCCCGGCATGGCTTACTGATAGTTCTGCTGACATATGATGGACACCGGCCAGCTGGGGTGGATCTTAGGCAAACTCAGACAGTAAAATTAAGATTAAATTAGTGCCACACTTGGCCACATTAGTTGGGCAACCGTTGGGCAGTCTGTCCAAGAGTTCTCGTCATTGTCGATAACGATTTCGGCAGATGCGAAACCAAGTGGGGAGGGGGAACTTGAGGGAGGGTTCCCCCTCCCAACTCCCCATACAGGACACTGCATTTTGAGATATTTCTGTTTTTAAGCAGGTTCTTTCCCTCCCGTTATCCCAGCCTCTCATGTCCTTAATACTTCCCTAAAGTCAGAAAGGGTGCCGGGAAGCTTCAATTCACGGCTGAGAGTCTCATTTTATGACCTGCTTTCGTGTCGTGTGTATGTGGAGACGGTCACCTGTCGTTCCGGAGGCTTGTTCCAGGGTCCCACCTGTCTAAAAGAACCTCAGAACCCCTCCCCACCTTTTGCTTGTGTGGCAGTCTATTTTTTACCACAAATGCCTCATCAAATGTTTCAAAGGGGGCAGGCACCGGGGGGAGGGGGGTTGCTGGGTGAAAAATGCAGAGGTCTGAGACGAAAGCGTAGACGGAGCTGCCTGTTCAGAGCTTCCTTAATCTGTTAATCTTGTTACCCATTTCTATGTTTGTGTGTTTGCAGAAAAGCAAAGCAATCAATCTTAGCCTAGATTTGGGGCCCGCATCCGAATGCTTTGCAGCACTGCCCGTGCACGGGAGTCCTGTGCAGAAATGACACGGCCCAGCTCCAGACATAGGCACGGGGATCCTGAGCATTGTGCGTGGTCTCCAGAGCCACGGATGGTGCTAGCCCTGGGCAGACAGCTACTTAGGCGGAAGTGATGCGAGGAAGGGGAGACGAGAGCGTGCCCTCTGGACTAGGGTTGGGATGAACCCTTTTGAAATCCCTCCCTCCGGGATCCACGGTTCTGCAATGTGAGCTGAGCCAGAGGAAGACTGCAAGTGCTCACAGAGCCCAGCTGCCCAACTGACGGCCTTCCCTGAACAAAATTGTTGGCGGAAGGGGGCAAAGAAGGTCAGCCACCATGGGGGGTGCTTGGCACACACCCTGGTGGTACTGCTCCTCTTGGAGCGTGTGGACCCAGTGCCATTTTGGTGGCCAGCCTTCCTCCCTGCCCGATCCTGCCAGCGGTGGGGGCAGGGGCAGCTTGCACAGCGAGTGGGACTCAGCTCCTGGCAAGCGCCCCACGGATGCTGGGACTGCTCCCAGGAGCTCGGACTCTGCAAGGGGGACTGGAGCCGGGGCAGCAGAGCGGAGGACATCGGACAGCTTCCCACCCTCCAGACGGATTCCTTCCACAGCTCTGCCCCAGGCCACCCTCCATGGCCTGCCTCGAAGGTGGCAGGGCTGGGCAAGAGGCCTGGAGCAGCTGCCCTTCTCCTCCCGGCTGCCTGCCTCGTGCTGCAGCCCAGACCGTGGAGGTGGGAAGGGGGAGCTGCAGAGGCGCTGGCCTGTTTGCTCCCCAGCTCTCCGCCTGTCAAGTGCGAGAGATGATGAGGAAGAGGGGAGGAGACAGTGTGGCTGGCGGCCCGGGCGGAAGCAGGGGACTTGTGGAGCAAGGGATCCATGGAGGGTGCCTGGTGCAAAGGCTTCCCAAAATCTGGAGCTGGCCATGTCCGTTCCCAGCCTTGGCACATCCTTCTGGGCGCAGAACCTGCCCATGTGCAAGACACCTGCACACATGGGCTCAGTCCATGCCACCTGCCCCTGCAAAAGCAGCTGCCAAAATTATCGCATTTGTAGCCCTCCTGCTTCCTTCCAAGAAACCAATGCCACTTATATGGCCTCCTTACTCTCCACTGTCCCGCTCACAAGGGCCCTGTGATGTGTGGGAAGGGTGGCGTGGCCGCACATGGGGGCGAGTCCATCTGAGGAATCTTTGGGGCCCAGCTCTGACCCCAAGCAGGCTGGATTTGCCCACAACCTGGAGGCCTCCTACATCTAGAGCTATTCCCAGGATTTTCCAGACATGGTCCTTTCCCTCTCAGAAGCTCCCGTCAGAGCAATGTTGCATCACCATGTAGAATTGCTTGCAAGGCTCCTGGGAAAGAAAATGGCGGCTGGAGGTTGCTGGGAGGGGTTTGAGGCAGGAGATGTGTCTTTCACCTCCTTTGATTTTGTCTCCTCCTCCAAAATCCTCCAGCAAATCCAGGTGGGTCCCGAATTGAAGACATCGTTCTCCATGGCGAACTCCAGTCTCAGTTTTTGTTTCCTTGCGTATCTTGATTTAGACCTCGTCTTCAGCAGGATATTCCCTTCCCTGCCATGGGTTAATATGTGGACTGGAACATAAACATTCATCAGGCTGCTCCCTTCCTCTGAATAGGCCGATGCCGTCTGTGGCTGAACAAAACCAATCCATATTTTATGTATTTTACATTTTAATGTAAACATTACTTATTTTAAATGCATCAAATTATGTTTGTTTGTTTTATGTCTTTATTTTCTCTGCTTCTATGCCACCCAATACCCAAAGCTCTCAGCAATTAAGGGTGCAATCGTACGCACATGTAGGTGGAAGATAAGCCCACGACTCATTGCACACCCCAGCCCAGTTGTTGGAAGGGGTTGGACTACAGATGTGCAGTTGCTGTACAATTAACGTATTTTGTGCTCTATAAGACTCACTTTTTCCCCCCTCAAAAGTAAGGGGAAATGTCTGTGCGTCTTATAGAGCGAATATGTGTGCGCAGTAAGTCTGTCAGATGTGCAGCCCATGGGGAAGTGATGGGGAATGTGCCTGTGATGATGTGCCCATTTGATTCAGAATATTTTTTTTCTTGTTTTCCTCCTCTAAAAACTAAGTACGTCTTATGGTCAGGCGCGTCTTATAGAGTTAAAAATACGGTACTTCTTTATTTCATGGGATGTCCAGAGCCTTTCATTCCATCATCTGTTCATTGATGGAGTTAGAGTTTCCACAAATGCATCCCTGAAAATTCACACATTTCTCCAAACTATGCCCCGCCCCCGCTCTAAGTTCTTGTTTTCACACTTTATCCTAGGAGGAAAATGGACATTGTGATCAGATTTTTAAAATTGTAAGCATTTTAAGGCAACTAAATATATATAAAAGTTCATAAAATTAAAAAGAACAACCTACAGGTCTGTGGAATCGGTGCTACTGAGGGGTTGGATTCTGAGAAATTCAAACTCATTTCAGACTTTTGTGGGCTTCCCAACATCTCTGTGTTGGACCGATGCTTAGAATTAAGGTGCATGGTGTCACTAGGCAAACACTCCAGGCCAGAAGTGATCTTGCAGTTAATTAGTTCAAAAATCTATTCCTGCTCCCCCGCAACTACACCTGTGCTTTCTTCAATAAAGGGCTTTAATCTAGAAATGGAGAAAAAAGCCTTTTTGTCACCATGTGGTGGTTACCTAACCAATAATGGTATTAATATTAGGAAATTACCTGTCCATGCACATAAACACAGAACCATTTCTTTAAAACAGGAGGAAGAGGAGTACATTCCACACTTCAAATATTCAATTTACATGCACTGACATTCACGTCATCAAGAATGGCTCCTATTCCAGGCTGTGCCCATTTCCAACACTCTTTTCCAAATGAATTTCACCCATATTGGTCTTCATCAGAGGGGGAAACTATTTTGCACAAATTCCAGCTCCATTTTCCTATCATTAATAATATCCAGGAGTCATTAATCGAGTTCAGGGCTCTTGAACAAAAAATGGAGGAAAACCTCGGTATTGCGTCCAGTTCCCAGAAAGTGACGTTCCTTCTAGCCATCTCAGCTATGTTTTTCAAAGGAGAGTATTTTTCTTAATGCAATGCCCAGTATCTTTATTTATTGTGTGATGGTTAAACAACTTGGAGTTAGATGCCGTTGCAGGTCTACTCTAGATCAAAGAGGCATTTTCCAGGTAAATTTGACATGTACCTCTCAGGAGGTGAGACAGAACCTTCCTGATTTCTGTCATCACGGGATACTGGTATCCTGTTTCTTGTTTATTCCATCATTCCTGGGCTGGGCAAGTCAGATGCTCTGCTCTGGATGCAAAGACGACCTACAATCCATTACATCATGTTAGTTCTCCGTGGCTAGACAATGCTTCATTTTGGGTCTGGATGGCTCAGGTTTGATAAGGAGTTACCAAAGTGCATGACACTTTCCTCATGGGGGTCAAAAAGTATTTGAGATTTGAAATATTGGAACAAGGAAAACACTGGAAGCAACAAGCATCTGAATTAGAATCCTTGTGCATTCAACCATGTGGGCAATTTCTCTCTCTCGTTTCATGGGCGAAAGGTATATCAAGGACCTAGGAATAGTTGTACTTCATGAATTTGGCAGTGCTTCACCAAATGTGGTTTTCCAAATTCTGTTTCAGTTCATTTTTTTATGAGAATTTACCGATATTTGCAAAGTTCAAATTTGGGATTAAAAAGAACTGGAGATTTAACTTGAAAAATTCAAACCTCAGAAAAAGCAAAATTGACACCCATCCCTAATTTTGTGTAAAAATTCAACCTCTGACCTTCGTTCATGGGATGGAGCAGCCAACACTTCATCTATGGATAGATTGCACTGCTTTTGATGCTTATCACGCCCTGAAAGTGCTCAAAAACAAAGGCACATTGTCCATGCAGAAATGTGGTGTGAGCTATAAAGCTTCGAACAAAGAGAGATGTAGCTAAAAAGCAGCCCGTATTCCCAGCATATCAGCAGTTTACGTCGGTCTTCTAATGTATGATCAAAGGCTACAAATATAGTTTAAACAGCATGAAATAATCACTGGGTTTACAATACAAAATGATTTTTTTAAAGCACACACACACACAGAGCACAAAACCCACCAAGCAAAAAACTGACAACCACCCAGTGCCTTTATACAAGGAGTGAGCGCAAACTAATTTTATGACACACGGCCAAGCAAAGCTGGAGGCAGGGAAATTAGGGTTAAGAAGCTAACCTCCCTCCTACTTCTTCTTTGAAGATTCCTTCTTCTAGGGGAGAAGGTAATGAAAATATTTTACCTCCCCACATACAACAGGGAAGGGCATTGAGCCAACCCCCCCCCCCCGAACAAAATCCAACCAAACCCACACACCCTTCATTGGAAAGGACTTTGGTGCAATCGTAATAAAAATAGATGGAAGACACTGGGTTACTTTCCACAAGGATATCCATTCAGAACACAATCAGAGTTGTGTATAGTGCAGAAAAAGTGCAGAATATTGTATTGGGGATAGAATATTTTTTCCTGAGAATCTTGATTTTTTTTCCAGAGCAGGTTTTAGGCCTTGATGCTTATTGGACCTACAAGCTAGAGCTCTCGAGGTTTTTACGAAAAAAAATTTAGATCCCTCTTTCTTCCTTTTCTCTTTATACCACCCAAGAGCCCAAGGATCTCTGGGCAGTTAACAAAAGCTAAACATATAACACATAAGTTAAACATACATAGCATATGTCATACCTTGAAAGTTAAACATATAAAAGACAAGAATCACATAAAAACAAGAAGATGAAACACAAGACAATCACAACAATAAAACCACATGTAAGTTCAGAAAAGGTGACCTAGGCTGTTGGTTAAGACAAATGTGTTATTGACTTGTATTAGTATTGTGTGAATAGTTTGTATTAGTGTTACTATTATTTGATGTTTCTATTCTGTCTTTTCAATCAGAGGTTCCCAAGGTGGCTAACACAAATAAAACACAAAAGTGACAACGACACTTAAGGTGAATTGACGTTTTTAACATGCCAGAAGTAAAACGGTTGTTCTCTGCCTGGTGAGCTTTGATTGTGGGGTGGTATAGAAGCTGAAAAATTGATTCTCAAAGAATCTGAGGATGATGTCAAAAGGAACCGCTCTGCTAGACTGTAGTGGCCATGTGCGGTGCTCTGGTGTCTTGAAGACTCACATGATGACTTATCCTGGCATCAGCATTTGTGGACGCGATCCCTTTCAGGTGCAGGGAATGGCAACCAGAATGAAGGAAAAGCAGCGGCCAGGAGAAGGGCCAGTGGTCCAGCGCATTTTGGCAGGTGCCCATGCGCCCATCGGCAGTCTGTTGCTGATGCTCGCTCCTTCAGCCCCACGCCTTCCCACCTCCAAAGGCCTCCTCCTTCCTTGTGGAGAGCGCCCTTGCTCTCCTGCAGCCCTGCATGCGTGCAGGAGCCCCACAGAACGACTGCGTGATGCCACCTCTCTCCTTCCATTCAAACCCCACTTTTCTGGTGAAATCTTGGGCAAACTTCTGCCTTTCATGCAATTCCAGAGCCCAGCCTGCAACAGGACCTCATGGTGTGCATCCAAAACAACACTCGGTCTGGAGGATGGGCTATTGTGCGTGTGTGTTTGTTTATTTAGGAGAATCCCTTAAGCGGTTGTCTGAACCTAACATCATTGGCTTCTTTGTTTTGATTTATCCCCAGGCTCTGTGGAGCACTCTGTAAGCCTCTATAGGCCAGGGTAGCTGTGCATAAGGACGCAGGGAGTCTCCAAGAAGAGGCCCATAGACGGCAATGGCAGCTCTTGTCTTGGGGTTACCAGGGCACGGACAACTGTGGTGAGGCTTTCTCTGGCTAGTAAGTCCTGAGAGAGTTTCAAGGTGGGCTGAGACAGAGATCGGCCTTCCACAGCCTGGTACCACCAGATTTGAGAATGCTTGAGAATGTGGGGATCCATCGCCCTAAACATCCAAAGGCAACTCATCTGGAGAAGCCTGATTTAAATTAGAAACACACGAACACACACACAGAAATATTGGCTGGGCTCACACCGCAGCTGTGCTGTCTCCACAGCATGTGGATTGTGGCCAAACACTATCTTACTGCCAGAGGACCCCACTTCTACAATTCCCCACTTCTCCCTCCATGTGTAGGCCATTGTCTTCCTGTTCCAGGGAGGTGGATACATTGCTTGGTCAATGGGAATAAAGGAAGCAATGATGTATTTATTGCTAGGGAGCTGAGGGCAGCAGATTGAAGGCTAGAAGTGGCCATTTCTACAGCCACTCTTGCCAGAGAACTTTATGGTTCCCATACCAAGCATGGGAAAATGGTGATTCCATGTCTACCAGAGGAGCTATGATAAAGTGCAGAAACCTTCGAGGGACCGTTGATTCCCTCTGTGGTTTCAGAAAACTAATTCTAGCATGCAGGAACTCCAGAACTGGGTTTGGATGACTCAATAAACCCACAATGGTAAGATTTCTTGGATCATGCCACAGTTCTTCAAGAGAAGTATTCTTTATAAAATGTTTTCTAGATGGTTTCTATCACCAAATAGATTGGAAACATAGAAACATAGAAACATAGAAACAGAGTGAGTCAGAAGGGGCCTCCTGGGCCATCTAGTCTGACCTCCGGCACCAGCTGGCTCTGCTCATGACATGCCCACCATGTGCATGTCCAGCCTATCTTTGAACACCCTCACCGATGGGGCCTCAACGACCTCCCGTGGAAGCCCATTCCACGCCCTCGGGGTCCTAACTGTCAGGAAGTGCTTCCTGGCATCCAAATTGAACCTTGGCTCCCTGAGCTTTGCTCCATTGGAGCGCGTCCTGCCTTCCTCTGCAGGGGAGAACAGGCCTCTCCCCATCTCCATGTGACACCCCCTCACATACCTGTATGTTGCCAACATATCCCCTCTGAGTCTCCTCTTCTCCAGGCTGAAGAGACCCAGTTCCCTCAGTCTCGCCTCATACCCCATCCCCTGCAAACCAGCCACCATCCTTGTGGCCCTACGCTGCACTGACTCCAACCTGGCTATATCCTTTCTGTAATGAGGGGCCCAAAACTGAACACAATACTCCAGTTGCGGGCGCACCAGAGTCATGTAGAGTGGTAGTAATACCTCTCTTGATCTAGAAGCCACACTTCTGGCTATGCAACCAAGGGTGGCATTCGCCCTCTTGACCACCGCATCACACTGCTGGCTCATGTTTAGCCTGCGGTCAACCAGTACCCCGAGGTCCCTTTCACAAGTGCTGCTCTCCAGCCACTTGTCCCCTAACCTGTACTTATGACAGCTATTCCTATGCCCCAAGTGCAAGACCTTGCACTTCTCCACATTGAACGCCATCCTGTTGTCTCCTGCCCACTTCCATAGTCTGTCCAGATCCTTTTGGATCTGGTGTATTTGCTCCTCAGTTGTGGCCACTGCTCCAGTTTTAGTGTCGTCTGCGAATTTGATCAGCAGACTGTTCACCCCTTCTTCCATGTCGTTAATGAAAAGATTAAACAGGATCGGCCCCAGGACAGAGCCCTGGGGGACCCCGCTTGTCACTGGCTGCCATCCCGACGATTCCCCGCTAATGGTTACCTTCTGCTTTCGGTCAGTCAGCCATGCCCTAATCCACCGGACAGTGCTTTGGTGTATCCCAAAACTCCTCAGTTTCTCCACCAGGATATCATGGGGCACTTTGTCAAAGGCCTTGCTGAAGATTAGCTAAGATGTTTCCAAATATGTCAAATGGATCTTGGAAATGCAAGCATAAACTGGGTACTTTTTATCATATGTGGTGGACTTGTGATAAGGCAAAAAAATACTGGGCTAAAATACATAAATGGCTTGAGGAGATGTTACAAAAACCTTTAGCATTTAAACCTCAAGTCTTCTTACCAGGCATTGTGCCTGATGATGTTGACAAACAAGCAATGTATTTGATTCTACATGTAATTACTGTGGCAAGGATTGTATTTGCCCAACACTGGAGGAGTGAAGACCCACCCACTGATGAGCTGATTTTGAAAAAGATCCTGGACTGCGCTGAAATGGACAGGCTGACTTTGTCTCTGAAGGAGAAAGAGGAGACATCCTTCTATCAAACTCTGAACTTTTTTTATTATTGGCTAGAGAAACGGGACTATGCGTAGATTTGAATATGTTTACCGATTGTTATTAAAAAAAAATATAGGGGGCTGACCCAGTAGGTCTGATGTTTCTGAGGATTGATGGTTTTTAGTTTCCTTTTGTTAGTTGGTAGAAAAATAATAACAAAACTTATTTTTTTAAAAAAGAGAAGTATAGCAACTGGGAGCACAAGTCAAGGTAAACATGCACTGTGTTGGATGGAATTATAAAGTGTTGCACCATTGTCACAGAGGCCATGGTGGCTTGAACAATGCAAGTCCTTTGGCATGGCTCCGCGTGTCATCTGGGATCGGGTGGCGTGGCTATCAAACCATGGATTCCGTGTGGTTTGTTTACTCATTAACTCCTTTTGTGTCATTCAGACCCACCAACGTGGCATGTCAAAGTCGCTTGGGCCTCTCTTAGCTTCCGAGTGCTTCTTTTCTGAATAGCCAAGTGGGCAGGCTCAGGAACAGAAAGAGGGCTCTGGTGAGTGTGGATACATAGCAGGGAGATTCGTCTAACTCGCTTTGTTTCTGCTGCAGGGCGCTGTTTTAGTGCAACTGAAGCACTGTTTCCGCAGTCGGTGGAAGTAGAATGGAAGCATTGGTTTTATACAACCAATATCCCCCATGAAAGCTGGCAATCCCCAGCCCCCTGGACAAAACCCTATTCTTGCACTCCGAAGTTGGTTCATTCTCCAGCAAAGGATAAAATGCAACTAGAGAAAGCCAGTAATTTCAATGACCTTCCACACTGCTGAAAACAGGAACTGATTAAACAATGCCATGGCCAGATGGGTGAACAGGAAGCCACTAATTCAAGGGGCAGAAGCTGCACAGGAGACATTACAATCAGAGGCAAAGGGGACAGCTGGAAGGATGCTAGCTTGGGCAAACCTCAAGAGCACATTCCCAGTCTGTATGGGGCCAGCTGGTGCTGTAGCTGCATTTTAAGCAACACAATCCCCCTCTTCCCAAACACACACTCAAATCAGATCTGGAGGATGGGGCGTCACTGCAAAAATCGGAATGCAAGAGTTTGTTGCCGATGTCATTGAGATTCTTCCCACAAATTGAGTGAAGGTTTTCTGCTGTTCAAGGATGAAATCAACTGCCATGTCCATGAGGAAATTTCTGGGTATGGGAACTGACTTGGGATGGATTAGCATCCGCAGTGCCTCTAACTCTGAAAGCTGCAGCTTCCCTGGCCGGTGTAGCCAGCGGTTATGTAAGTCTGTTGATCTGGATATGAGTCCAGCGATGAGAAAAAACAAGTGAGGAATGGAGAGGAGGGGCTGAGACCATCCCCTCGGTATGACCTCTCTCCCTCCGATGCAGCAGATGTGAGACATAGCAAGCCGTTACATAAAATGGAAAGAAACTTAATGAAATGGCTCCAAATGTGACAGCAATTCATGAAAAGATTAATTACCAGGAGTAAAAGCAAAACGATGCCAGTTGCTGACAGGATTGATGCAAGTACCCCAAATCCTACTGTGCAACGAGGTCCACCAAAGACAGCTTTAATCTGCAGACTTATTGTTTCTCCCCATAGAAACAACGGGATTCAGCCAGTGATAGAAGGGGGATTAGGATACAGTTTCTGTGGGAAAAAGACAAACAGAACTTGCAGAGTGGAGATGAGTCGTCTCCCCCAAATTCTCCTCAGCAAATGTTTACATCCAATCTTCACCAAACATTCTCAGGGCATTCTGATATTTTCCAAATATTCGCCAAAGGTATTATGTGCTGTTTGGAGTTGATACAGAACAATATTGTAATATTTGATGTTGGGTGGAATTTTATAATCACGTAGAGTTATTTAGACTTTGTCAGTCAAGAGCTCATGAGAGTTCATATTGGAAGCCTGAGCAGATCAAAGGGATCGGTGAATCCAGCGATGCCCGTTAGGGTTCAGGACTCCATCTTTGTTTAGCTCCTGGAGTGAAAAACGACAACATTAATGATAGTGTTTCCAACAGTTTGCACAAATTTAAGTGGCAGAGGTTGAAATTCCAGCTAAGACTGAACACTGACAAATATTTGTTTCAACTCCAAACTGGTTAGAAATGATTACCTCACAATAAACAGTCATTCTTCAATGGTGCACCAAGTTCCAGGAGCTGAGACAGAGGAGATACCAGGGACTAACTGAACACATGAAAAAGGTTCCCCGTTTGCTTCCTGTTTTGAGCTCTTTTCCTTGCTGAAGGGCATCGTTAAAGGACAACCCCATGGCCAAGTGGTTATTCATCGTGCTTGGGTTGTCAGGAAACCTGCTCTTTTTGTGTTTGAAAAGCCGGACGGATGCAGGGTGGAGTCACTGGGAAGGCGAGAGGTGGTTGGAA
Organism: Varanus salvator macromaculatus; assembly: GCA_023646645.1. Classification (NCBI taxonomy): domain Eukaryota; kingdom Metazoa; phylum Chordata; class Lepidosauria; order Squamata; family Varanidae; genus Varanus; species Varanus salvator. The sequence continues at coordinate 22,267,146 of JAIXND010000624.1, read as the reverse complement.
ACGCAACCATTCTATTGCGATTTGAGCCATAGATGGCTCTGGGTCAAAACTGAGGCAGTCCTCCGAGCTTTACTGTCCTGGATTGTTCCTGATGGTAAAGTTGTTGTGCTGGTAGGGATCTGTCTTGGCCTTCCTTCTTCTCTGAAATAACTTGATAGTGATGCGTGAGAAGAGTTGGGAGGGTATAGAATGGAGTAGAAGAAAGAGATTTCAGGAGGGCAATACATGAGGTGAATCTTGGCCGGCTGATTGGCTCTGAAAAACAACTTTATTCTACAGTGTACTAAAGTGTAAGTTATGGACTTCTTGCATCTTCTGTGCCTGGAAGAAGTTACCTTAGCAAGGTGTGCAGGCTTCACTGGGGCCGTGGCAGCACCTGACTGAGGAGGTTGGGAGGGAAGAAAGATGGCTGATGTTCAGCATGGGTGGCATGACCAGATCTATTTGGGGGAGATGGGGAGGCAACCCTGGGCCCCCTTTTTGGCTCAGAAGCTTTCCAACTCCTTCTTGTGACAAGGCAGGTGCACAAAAACCCAACAGGCCTCTGCAAAGGGCAGAGCCATCTCGCATAACCGTCTCAGATGAGCCAGAACCCAGGAACCAGGAGGCAGAAGCTGCTGCTGCTGGTCTTCTTCATTTTATGTATTTAGTTCATTCCTGTACTGCCCCATAGCCAAAGCTTTCTGGGCAGCTTGCAAGTTGGACTCCAGGATCAAGTGAGACAGAGAGGCAGAGCTGAGGAACAGACGTAGGTTGAATCGCATCGAACATTGGTGGCCCTTTCTCCATTTTCTCAGTAGTGTTTAGAGCGCCTCTCCTTTCCTAAGAAGAGTGAATCTGTATGGTGTAGTAGCATTGACAAGGTAAGTTTAAAAAAGGAAAAAAGGAATGAGTTAAGGAAGGCATAATGTATCGCAGACAGGAGTCAACAAGAAGCCATTAATTCAAGGAGCAGAAGCTGAGAAGCAGTTGTTAAAAACTGGCAAGAAGGACAACTGAAAGGATGTAGAGTCTTGCTTTTTGGGTACAATCCCATGCTGGATGGGGAAAAACTGGGGGGTGTAGGCCTTTTTACCAATAAAACATGCATAGGATTGTGCTGTAAGGTGTAAAATATAACATTTAATCAAGACATTATAATATAATCAAGCAATTAACAGCAAAAAGAGCAGTAATCCCCTGGGCTGGTCCTTGCCTCTTGTTGCTGCTTCCTAAGACTAGGGAGGGAGGCCCATACCCAGAGGTTCTGGGGGACATGTCTGCCCGCTGTGCCCCTGCTGTGGGTCATGGCACCCAGAGCACCATACATTCCAGGGAGCGAGCCCCACCGAAAGGGCCGGAATCGCCACATTGCTGCCAACAGATGCCCCCCCTCCAAATGCCACCTCCAAGGGAGGTTTGGAGAGCAGCTACAGGGAGGGGGGCTTTTGGGCGGCAGCCCCCCAACTGTGCAATGGTCTCCCCACTGAAGCCTGCCTGCCACCAATTTGCCATCCGTCTGGCACCAAGTGAAGGCAGCCCTCTGTGCTGAGGCATTCGAAGGTAATTCATATTTATTTCACGGCTCAACGGGGCACCCGCGGCTGCTGTTTCTCTCAGGCACACTCAGTCTGTGACTGATTCCTCCATAAGGAGCCATCCCCTGGGAGGTTGGGGAAACGCTGGCTAGGGGAAGGGCCTTCTTGGCAGTTGCACCGCACCTCTGGCATAGACTCCCCAGGGAGGTGCGCCTGGCACTGACGCTCTTAGCATTCCAGTGCCATGTGGAGTCCCATCCTTTCTCCAGTTGTTTTAACAATGGATTTTGATGGCTGTCTGGCTTTAAAACCGACCCCCGGTTGGTTTTCATTGATTTTAGTTTAAACTGTTTTATTTAATGTTTATATTATATTTTTTGTTTGTTTCGTTGCGAAGTCGTGTCCGACCCATCGCGACCCCATGGACAACATGCCTCCAGGCCTTGCTGTCCTCCACCATCCCCCGGAGTCCACTCAAGCTCACACCAACCGCCTCAGTGACTCCATCCAGCCACCTCATCCTCTGCCGTCCCCTTCTTCTTTTGCCATCTATTGTTCCCAGCATCAGGCTCTTCTCCAGGGAGTCCTTCCTCCTCATTAGGTGGCCAAAGTATTTGATCTTCATCTTCAGGATCTGGCCTTCTAAAGAGCAGTCAGGGTTGATCTCCTCTAGGACTGACCGGTTTGATCGCCTTGCGGTCCAAGGGACTCACAGGAGTCTCCTCCAGCACCACAATTCAAAGGCATCAATCCTTCGGCGCTCAGCTTTCCTTATGGTCCAGCTTCCACAGCCATACATTGCAACTGGGAAAACCACAGCCTTGACTTTTATGTTGTTACGTTATGTTATGTTATGATTGCATTTGGATTGTATGGTTGATGTGTTTTGAATATTCTGTTTTAATGTTATTGATTTTAGGATGATGTTTTATATTGTGAGCCAGATATCAGCTATTGTAGCAGCATATAAATCCATCCATCCTACAAACAACTCATCTGTTCCTGTTTAACTGTTTCTAAATGTTGCACAGGTTAGGGGGCAAGTGGCTGGAGAGCAGCTCTTGTGAAAGGGACCTCGGGGTCCTGGTTGATGGCAGGCTGAACATGAGTCAGCAGTGTGATGCGGTGGTCAAGAGGGCGAATGCCACCCTTGGTTGCATAGCCAGAAGTGTGGCTTCTCGATCGAGAGAGGTATTACTACCACTCTGTACGACTCTGGTGCGCCCACAACTGGAGTATTGTGCTCAGTTTTGGGCTCCTCATTACAGGAAGGACATAGCCAGGGTAGAGTCAGTGCAGCGAAGGGCCACAAGGTTGGTGGCTGGTTTGCAGGGGATGCAGTATGAGGCAAGACTGAGGGAACTGGGTCTCTTCAGCCTGGAAAAGAGGAGACTCAGAGGGGATCTGTTGGCAACATACAGGTATGTGAGGGGGTGTCACATGAAGATGGGGAGAGGCCTGTTCTCCCCTGCAGAGGAAGGCAGGATGCGCTCCAATGGAGCAAAGCTCAGGGAGCCAAGGTTCAATTTGGATGCCAGGAAGCACTTCCTGACAGTTAGGACCCCGAGGGTGTGGAATGGGCTTCCATGGAGGTGGTTGAGGCCCCATCGGTGAGGGTGTCCAAGGATAGGCTGGACGTGCACAGGGTGGGCATGTCGTGAGCGGAGCCGGCTGGAGCCGGGGGTCAGACTAGATGGCCCGGGAGGCCCCTCCTGACTCACTCTGTGTCTCTGTTTCTAGTGCGGGAGGCCTTTGCTGGGCCCCCTCTCCCACTGCCCAGTCTCATTTCCAAGCGCTGCTGTGTTCTGCCCCGCAGGCTTTGGCTATTGGAAATAAATACAGAAAATCTGTAGCACTTCAGAGCACCAAAGTGCTTCCCTTGAACCCTTTTCAGGGGAGCTGAGGGGGGTCCCTGGGTGCACTCAGTAGACACTGCAGGTGCCCTTTTAAGCAGGAAGTGCTTTTAAGCAGGAAGTGTATTGGGGGCTCCAGGACTGGTTGAGGGCTGATGGGGACCACCATGGGGGGATCTAAGGGTTGAATGTTGCCCCCTTGGCAGAAGGGACCAGCTCGGACATCCACAGATGTGACAAAAATTCTTGATACTGTTCCTGTTCCAGGAATGCATAAAGATGAGGAGCCCAGTTCCCCCTTGGTGTCCAACTTCTTTCTTTCATTCCTTTTAATAGTTTTTATTGTTCCCTTAAAATAGATAAGATACAGAAAGAAGAAGAATGTAAGAAAACAAAAATAGAATAGAATTGCCAAGGAATCTTAAACAAGTATAACCTATACCTTCATCACCTGCACACTTCCAAAGAGACCAAAACTTTCTATCTTTCTTTTGATCAATGCTCTGTTGAAGCTTGGAAAAACAATTATTGTAGTTCTCTATACCAATAAATTTTCCAATCACTTCAGATCAATTATAAATCATCAATAATCTTTTAATGAGCTTCCTTACTCAAATACAAAATAACTAAAGCAGGAATTATAATTCCTTCTGAATGGAAAGCATCAGAATGCCCCAAAATTGAAGAACAGAAAAATAAGTTTGCTGCATATGCAGTGATGACAAAATTAACTAATTATGAAAACTGAAGACTGACTGAGGAATTTAATGATAAATGGAAACTCTATTATATCCAGTATAATTTGTTGTTGTTGTTGTTGTTAGTCGTGAAGTCGTGTTCGACCCATCGCGACTCCATGGACAACATTCCTCCAGGCCTTCCTGTCCCCCACCTTCCCCCGGAGTCCACTCAAGCTCACACCAACCGCCTCTGTGACTCCATCCAGCCACCTCATCCTCTGCCGTCCCCTTCTTCTTTTGCCATCTATTGTTCCCAGCATTAGGCTCTTCTCCAGGGAGTCCTTCCTTCTCATCAGGTGGTCAAAGGATTTGAGTTTCATCTTCAGGATCTGGCCTTCTAAAGAGCAGTCAGGGTTGATCTCCTCTAGGACTGACCGGTTTGATCGCCTTGCTGTCCAAGGGACTCGCAGGAGTCTCCTCCAGCACCACAACTCAAAGGCCTCAATCCTTCGGTGCTCAGCCTTCCTTATGGAACAGCTTTCACAGCCATACATTGCAACTGGGAAAACCATAGCCTTGACTATACGCACTTTTGTTGGCAGGGTGATGTCTCTGCTTTTCAGTATGCTATCTAGATTTGCCATAGCTTTCCTCCCCAGGAGCAAGTGTCTTAATTTCTTGGCTGCAGTCCCCGTCTGCGGTGATCTTGGAGCCCAGGAAAATAAAATCTGTCACTACCTCCATTTCTTCCCCATCTATTTGCCAGGAAGTGAGAGGACCGGATGCCATGATCTTAGTTTTCTTAATGTTGAGTTTCAGGCCAACTTTTGCGCTCTCCTCCTTCACCCACATCAAGAGGCTCTTTAGTTCCTCTTCACTTTCTGCCATGAGAGTGGTATCATCTGCATATCTGAGGCTGTTGATATTTCTCCCAGCAATCTTAATTCCAACTGGTGATTCATCTAGCCCTGCCTTTCTCATGATGTGCTCTGCATATAAGTTGAATAGGCAGGGTGACAGTATACAGCCTTGCCGAACTCCTTTCTCAATTAATATGATGTAAAAGGAAGCAGTGTCCAACTTCTCATTCCTCTCCAAGGTGCTTCCTTTGGATACAGGCCAGTGATATAGTTGAAAGCAAAACTTTTTTGTGTGGGGAGACATTTCCTTTCATGTCACTAGCCCTTAAGAAATGCCTTGGATTGGGAGCATTACTTTTAAAAATCTGTATAGGAGAGCAGTGTGACACTCTTCACCCAGATGAAGTCGTCCAGCCAAATCATAGAAACATAGAACCAGAATGAGTCAGAAGGGGTCTCCCGGGCCATCTAGTCTGACCCCTGGCTCCAGCCAGCTCCGCTCACGACATGCCCACCATGTGCACGTCCAGCCTAACCTTGAACATCCCCACTGATGTGTCTTCACTTGGTTTGTTATTTTTTCTTGTTTTCAGCTTTCAGGTAAAACATGCCCTTTTTTGATGTCTAAACTTGCAGCTCTTTGGCAAAAGACATGATAAGTATTTCAGAAATCTATGCAGCGTGTTTCTTACTTTCCTCGTGCCCTTTCCAAGTTCTGGCTTGGCATTCAAAAGCCTTGGGTGAGCCACAAATTACCCCTGGCAGGGAAAACTGAATTGTGTGTCACTTTGCTGTGGGATTAGTTAAACAAGTTTGGCGACTGTTGGGCGTCTGGTTGTGCTTTTGCTGGTCAGAAAGTTGTTTGCTGCAGATTGTTCTTGTACTGACACTGGTAATATTTTCCAGGCTGGTGCTGTTGGCTTCTGGGGATCTGCCCATTTCTCCTTCTCCTGTTTTCCCAGTTGTTGAAAAGATACAAACGGAGGTTGAGCTGGGAGCTGTGTCCCCCTTACCTGTTTCAAACAACTGCTAGTCTCTGCAAAAGAGTGCTTTATTCCCAATCCACAGTGAACAAACTAAAGCCACTGAAAGATGAGTCTCTGAGCATGAGCAAAGTGATTTGTTGAACCCAAGCTAGAAAGGACTTCCGAGAGCCCTCCTTTTCAATAGCCGTGGCCTCCATCCTTCTGGAGAAGGGCCAGCCTCCCAGATCGACACAGCCTCTCTACTTGGGAAGCCCTTCCAGCCCAGCACCCTGTCACGGGGCCAGGGCCAGGCTGGGATCACCCCCTCCTCCCCGTGCCCCCCTTCCCTTCCGATCCCTGTCTGGATTCATCCTCTCTACTTCTGCTAGCAGTCACAGTGGCCCAGTCAGATGTGGCTGTGAAGGCAGGCAGGACGAGGCAAGCTTGTGCTGTGCCATGTGCCTTGGATAATCCAGACACGGAGTTCGGGGACCACGTACACCCCAACACTCAGCACCAGGCTGGGCAGGTCATCTGATGCCAGAGGAACCGTTGCTCCAACCCAATGCCAGTTCATTTCCTTTGTTCAGCAACCTGGAGAGAAGGCCAACTAATCAGAAGAGAAATGATCAGAACAGGCCGGAAAAGCTACAGACGGCAGCTTTGATGACATCTTCTACGTAAGAGACTTGCGCCCTCCCTGTAGGTTGTCCAGGTTGCAGGTTGGCCATGCTAAATACGTTGTTTTCAACCTTCTTGTTTTGCTTGGTGCAGTTTGAGATTTTTGTCCTCATCTTTCACTGGATCTTACTTGTCGACGTCTGCAGGGCTGGGTTGAACTGAGAGTTCAGAATCAAATTTTGGGAACCGCCACCCACATTGGATGAGAACTGGGTTGCATTTTCACTTGCAAACACCTCTGCGTTGAGGCCCTGCCAGATCTTCTGCAACCCAATATCTCTACCATTAGTTTGGAGGAAAAAATGGCTAATCAACCCTGGTTATTGTTCCCTCGTTCCTATTCCCCTGTTAGCATCTCATTTCCTGCTTCCTCCACTTAATTAATTTCCACTTGGCCTGCATGGGGGCATTTCTGGAGTGTATCTTGTTTGGAAGAGATGAGACGTCATACACTTCATTAGCAAGGTGTAAATGATCTGAGGATCTCTTCTCCAACTACCTGCTTAATTGGGTTAATGAAGGAGCTCTGTGGGTTGTTTCTCCAAGCCGTATTCTCCAAGGTTCTCGATAGACTGCATCCATCCCTGGCTGTTTGGGGAATCTAGGGGTGGGTCCCCCGAAGCCTGTGTCTGCTTTCCAAGTTGTGCAGTTTTCTCTGGAAGAAAGAGTCGTGTGCATGAGGTGGAGAGGCGATCTTACAGGATGCAGCTGAATGCTTTCCATCATGGCAAGTCCTGCCTCAGCAGCTTTTCGCAATGGAGGAGGCGTTAACTAGAAATGCATGCAATTCTAGTTTGATCATCCAGATGTGAGCAGCAAAGCTTCTACAGAGTTGCTTTTTTTTCCAGTGAAAGGCAACCTTGGCAAGATGGCACTTCTGAGCCCAGGATGTGAGGACAGCACGGCGTGCCTAACCCATCCCTCTCTGGTTGTTTTGCTGCTCAAAACAGTTCCCCAAGCTGTGCGCCTCTTTCCAGGTTTCCAGCGTGTGCATCCTTGCCAAATATCCATCTGAAATGCTATGGTGGGAGGGAGAACATGTGGGGAGGGCTGGATCTGGAGCTGGGGGGAAATGGGCAGCAGGAAAATAATCGGGGAGGCTTGTGACTCCGATGCCCATGGAGCTCTCCATCCATTGCAGCAATTATTCTGAGCTTGCTAGGAGCTGTCCGTGGTCCCGAACCCCACTCCAAAGCCCGCTCACCATTGTAGCTCGCCCTGGAGAAGCTGCGGCAGCTGCAATACACCGAACGGGGAAGTCTCTTCCTGTGGGCCCCACCAGCCCCATTGGCGACAGGAAAGGGGGCAGCGGTAGAAGCATCTGGGCAGGCCACAAGCACAGGGAGGAAAGGATCGGCTTCTTCATATGCCGTACTGACTTTCTGGGTCGTCCGTTGGCCTTGGCTCCTTGCAAGAAAGGACAAGATGGAAATCCAACAAGAGCAAGTGTAGGGGTAGCACTCAGTGTCAGGCTGGAATGTGGAAGATCCAGGTTCTACCGCATTTCCCCCAAAATAAGACCGAACCAGAAAATAAGCCCTACCTAGCATGATTTTTCAGGATGCTCGTAATATAATCCCTACCCCAAAAATAAGCCCCAGTTAAGCTCGCCAGCCAGACGGGCAGGGAAACATGGTAGTACATCTGTTGCAATGCCCGATGGACATATTTAATTATAAAATAATAATGTTAATATGTAATTAAATATAGATAAATAATATTATTGGCATTAAAACGTAAAATAAATGATAATATACATTATAATTAAGTATTTGTAATACCCAAGTGGGTGCCTTTGGATGAGAGGTAATTGCCTGTGTAAACAGGTGAGCGTCAGACCTATTGCCGAATGACCAATCGGAGTACAGACACAACACACGAAGAACTTGCATACTTGGTAACGAACGGACGTGTTTCAAAATTCAATACACCATGTGTTGTAATGGATGTACTTAATGCACTTGTGTGTTACCACTCCTGTCTCGTAAGTCTTCAATTAACACTCGATTTAATGGTAGATTTAAAGGGAATAAGACTTTGACCCCCAGACAAGATGAGTGCAAAAGGAAGAGTGATTCCATTGGGTACAAGAAAGGAATCGTGGAGAACTCTCAGGGCAAGAATCTTACGGCTTTCCTAAGAAAAAATAAGACATCACCTGAAAATAAGCCCTAATGTGTCTTTTGGAGCAAAAATTAATATAAGGCCCGGTCTTATTTCCAGGGAAACATGGTAGTCCCTGTTTGGCCATGAACCTCTCAGGGTGAGGAAGAACCATTCTCCAGCTCTCAAACTAACCTACCTCACAGGGTTGTTGTGTGGATTAAATGGAGAAAAGGGGACTGTGTTCACTACATGGGGTTTCTTGCATGAGGGAAAAAGTGGGATAAAAAGGGAATGATATGCATTGGCCGAACACTCTGCAACCCTTCCCGAATTCAGGAACCTCAGGAATCATGAACAGCTCTAGCCATGTTCAGTAGGAAAAGTTTGAAATAGAAATGAATGGCAATTTTGGACCGGTGGCTTTTTGATCAGCGCTTACAAAAATTCATGCATTTCTTCATAGTTGGGACAGGGGAAAAAAGAGGTTTAAAATACTGGAATGCGGGAAAAGGCAAAAGTGAGGAGACTTTGAACTTAAAATTCTGCCTTTATAAATTCCTGTGTTGTATGTTGTAAGAGGTGCTGAACTGGAGTTGCCACGTCTTTTCTTTGACTGATATCTTTATCAACTCCGTTGCGAAAGGTCTTCCCCAGAGAAGGAATAGCTGGTGCAGATGGGTGAACACTGCAGTGAATGAATGAATGGCTGACTATTATGGGCTATTCCACTTTTGGAAGTTTCTAATCAGAAGCCCCTACCATTCCATTTCTGTATCTGCCTGCAATGTTGTTTTTAAAACCTGCATGGAAATTCACATGTGAATTGGAGGCATTCCCCCGAAACGTCCATTATGTTCCCTGTGATGGCTGAATGAGGCAAGACTAGATTTTCATGTCCTTGTCTCCCCACTGCTCAGCCAACCCTCTGGCTGAGCTGGCTGAGGAGATCTTGGGATGGGGTGATGTTATTTTCCACAGTGGAAGCAAAAGACCTGGCCTGCTGGATGCCCCAAGGCCTGGTCTAAGGGATTCGGGGCACTCCGGTCAACCCCATCCTACAGCATGGTAGCAAAGCAGTGGCAGGTGGCCACACCGAGACGGCCACTGGAGAGCTTGAAGCCACCACTTTAATTTCTGGGGCATTGTGGGAAATTAACATGGAAGCTCCTAGCCAGCCAACCGGTGTGGGAAGCCAGCAAGACCTCAGCTTGGAAGGCACCCAGAAACATCTGGCTGGACAGCTTGGAAGGCAGAATAATGAGATCACAAGGCATTTTGCTCTGATCCTGTCCTGGCTTAAAAGTGGCTGGGCCCCACTCCCCGTGAACAGCTGCGGCATGCCAGTCCTGCTGCCCTCGTTCTGCCCTCTTCATAGAATTGCCCCAATTTGAAGGAAATGTGCTGGTTGTATAACTTTAAGAGCCATGGCACTGTCCTGTTCATGTTTTGGCTGGGAAACATGAACATAAAAAAGGGAACTGCTGGGGCATGCTGGGAGTTGTCAGCCATTTTCTGGCTAAAGAATTGTTGTTGTTAGTTGTGAAGTTGTGTCCGACGCATCGCAACCCCATGGACAACACTCTTCCAGGCCTTCCTGTCCTCCACCTTATCCCGGAGTCCACTTAAGCTCATGCCCACTGCCCCAGTGACTCCATCCAGCCCCCTCATCCTCTGCCGTCCCCTTCTCCCTTCGCCTTCAGTCTTCCCCAGCATCAGGCTCTTCTCCAGGGAGTCCTTCCTTCTCATTAGGTGGCCAAAGTATCTGAGTTTCATCTTCAGGATCTGGCCTTCTAAAGAGCAGTCAGGGTTGATCTCCTCTAGGACTGACCGGTTTGATCGCCTTGCTGTCCAAGGGACTCGCAGGAGCCTCCTCCAGCACCACAACTTAAAGGCCTCAATCCTTCGGCGCTCAGTCTTCCTTATGGTCCAACTTTCACAGCCATGCATTGCAACTGGGAAAACCATAGCCTTGACTATACACACTTTTGAAAATAATAGTAGTAAAGTAAAAGCCTAAAATAGTAGCCTAAAGAATAGTAGTAATAACAAAACACTTTTTCAAAAAAAAAAAAATCCAAAAGGAAGCTAAAGCATCTTAAATGAGTCCAGGGACATTGGTTGGGGTTATTTTCCAAGATCTATAAATTGCACCTGTGTTTGCCCTAACCAAAATATAAAAGAAAAACAGAAGAAAGAAAACAGAAAGGATGTGAATTTGGAGACTGCTTCTTGGAAAGAACCTCCAGAGAATTTTGAGAGAAGTGCACGGAATTTAGAGCGGGTTTATGCACCCCTAACCTGAGTATTTAGTTTATTGTTTTACAAGATTTATACGTCATCCTGTATCTGTATGGAGATTTCAGAGTGGTGAAGAATCAGTGATAAAACTTACACGAAAACAGAACAATGTATTGAAAACAAACTCGATAAACCCAGAGGCTCCTGAAATAAAAGGTGGTCTGGTCCAGTCCAGGCATTTGCTTGACCTCAAGAGGCAGGGAAGATCATTCCAAAGAAATGGAGCTCTTCTCTGGGAAAGCTCCTAGTGAGCTATCGGTCCATACGGAGCCCTCCAATGACCTCCATCAGCAGCAGATTGGGGAGGGAGAAGGAATCTTGATCTCCCGTTGCCTGATCTTTCCTGCAAGGGGTTGCTGTAGGCGAAGGCAGGCCATTTGGACTCTATAAAACCATTTTCCTTGGGAGCAGTTGCAGATCAACATGGAATTCATGAGTGGGTGTTGTGTTGAGGATTTGGAAGATGTCTCCCCTCTGGTCCCACTGTCTGGCCTTTGTTTTTTTCTGATCTCCTCCCACTGGGCACAGCTCCGTTCTCTGAGGTCATTACTCTGTGCAAGAGCAGTGGGGGAAACCTGCTTGCCATTTGTGCCACAATGCCCTTGACTTTGTGCTGGCTGCTCTGGGGTACAAAATGGAGCCTGGAAGGGATTTTCTTAGCACCATGGGAGGCAAAGGCCGCTCTGTTCCTTCGTGTTTCAGCTGAGTAAAATTTCAACCCCGCTCTCCAATCTGCATCAAAATGACTTCATCTTTTGATAAACTAACTACAGTTTGGATTCTCAAACTGCAGTTTTCAGATATTATCGAATCTATCTACTTCCCAATTGGATCAATGCCCTTGGCATGGAAAAAGAATTAAAATAAGATAATCAGAGCAATACATTCAACAATGAAAACATAGAAAAATACAACAAAGCAAGTCAGAAGGTGTCTCCCAGGCCATCTAGTCTGACCCCCACCTCCAGCCCAGCTTCACTCACGTAATCCCCAACGTCTGGGGATCCCCCAATCTTTCCTTGAACACCCTCACTGATGGGGCTCCCTTGGAAGCCCATTCCATATCCTAGGGGTCCTAACCATCAGGAAGTACTTCCTGACATCCAATCTGAAGCCTGGTTCCTGGAGCTGTGCCCCACTGGAACGCGTCCTGCCCTCCATTGCCGGGAAGAACAGCTCACGGCCCTCCTCCACCTCTAAGACGCTAAAAGATCCCCTCCGTCTCCTCGTCCCCAGGCTGAAAAGACCCAGTTCCCTCCATCTCTCCTCCTATGTCATCCCTCCCAGCCTGGGTACCATTCTTGTGACCCTGCCCTGAACCGATTCTAACCTAGCTGTCTCTCCTACAATGTGAAACCCAGAACTGAACACAACACTCCAGTTGCGGGCACACCAGAGTCATTCATATATAATATTTATATGCTATCCTATCGCGAAAGCCTCAGATGAAATAATATAAAACATAACACGACTGAATTACAGACCCACACTGGCTGCAGTTAAAAACATATAAGAACCAATATTAAAACTTATTAAAATATTGCTGAAATAAAAAGGCCTTAACCTGGCGCCGAAAAACAAATAACGAGGTGGACCTCTCTGGGGAGCGCATTCCATATAGAGTGGCAGTAACACCTGCCTTGCTCTAGAAGCCGCGCTTCTGGCTATGCATCCAAGGGTGGTGCTTGCCTTCTTAGCTGCCACATCACACGGCTGGCTCACGTTTGGCCTGCTGTTGACAAGTACCCCCAAGATCCCTTCCACAAGTGCTGCTCTCCAGCCACTGGTCCCCTGTCCTGTACCTATGATGCCCATTCCTATGCCCCAAGTGCAAGACCTTGCACTTGTTCACACTGAATGCCATCCTGTTGTCCCCTGGCCACTTCCATAGTCTGCCCAGATCCTTCTGGATCCAGAGTACCTCCTCCTCAGTTGTGGCCACTGCCCCCACTTTGGTATCATCTGCGAATTTAGTCAGTGGACTGGTTGTCCCTCCTCCAGGTTGCACAGAATCGGTCCCAGAACTGAGCCCTGGGGGACTCTGCTTGTCACCAGCTGCCATTCTGATTCTCCACTGAGAATCACCCTCTGCTTGTGGTCCATCAACCACGCCCTAATCCTAATCCATTTTTAAAATATTAAAATATTAAATGTATCAAGGACACAATAATTTATGCAATGCCAAACAGACGGGGACACTGACCAGAGAATGCCAAGAGCTAGCAGTAAAGTTAACCTTTAAAGATTAAATACCTGTCGGAAGACAAAGGACTTAACCTGCTGTCTAAGCATATACAGTGAAGATGCTCTGTGTATCCACCTGGAAAGGGAATTCCACAGTCAAGGGGCCAAAGAAGACTCCTTAGTAGTAGGATTAGCATTACCAGAGAAGCTCCTCCAAAGCAATCAAGCAGAAACTTAACAGGAGAAGGAGGCTCCTTTCTATTCATGTCTTACCGAAAACTTTGGCCGTGCGCAATAATAAACCCATGGCTCACTTTGCAGCGGTGCTTCCGTGTTCAGCATTGTCCAGGGCTGTAACATAATCAGAAAGCGAGTGCCGCACCTCGAGACATGTGCTGGCCATTGCTCATGCTTATGGAAAGAGCATGCAGGAAGCAGCGGGCCAATTCAGACTCCCCTGAGAGTCTCGTCTTGGGAATGTGGGCACAATGGCCAGCAGTGCCTTGCTCAGTCTTGGTGTCAGGTGACTCGATCACAGTCTTTTCAGAGGGAGTTTGCATAAAAGGTTTTATCCTTTATCCACACCCCGAACCTCAGCTGCTCGCTTTCCCCTCTGTGTTTTGCTGTGCATGATGCTTGAACAAGGAAGTGACTTTTTTAAACTCCTCATTGTTCACCATTTCATCAGGTCCAGGTGTATTTCTTTCAGCTGGTCACATATTTAGTAGCTCTCCATTACTGATCATTTTGAAAGGGGGTTGGAGGTAAGGGCTGGGTAAGAATCTTGCTTCAGTTCTGTGTTGATAAGAAGTTGCCAGATCTTTGTTCTGGCTGAGTACTTCTCAATATTCCCAGACTCTCAATTCTTGTAGACTCATCCGTGTTGAATTGATATCGGTTTTCCATGTCTAGGTTCTTTCTTTCTGCATGTTTCCAGGTTTACAACCATCTCCAAACTTTCTCCATAGAGAAGTTGGAAGTTGGAGAATCATCAAGACTTTGCAAATGTTGCTCATAAAAGTCTGTCGCTGAATATCCCTGGATACTCAACCAGAAGAGCAATTAAAATATTCTCACAGACTTCTTGTCTTCGACAGCGATTGGACAGTGGGCATAACATAGTCTTCTCTGTGATGGCATTAGCTGTACTTACTGAACTTGGTCACTGCACATGGGTAAGAATTTTGTTTCTGTTCATGATTTTTCTATGAATTAGTCAAAATTGGCAAAGTCCATCCTTAGGAGAGAAAGAACTTGGTACTTTAAAAAGCTGAATGCAGAAGAAACGGATCAATTTGTCCATCCCCGGCTGGGGGACTTCGAAAACGGTGCTCAGTGGTGATCTGAGAAGTGCTAATTTGATCCTGCACTCTCAAACTACATGTCTGGAATGGGGAAAATTTTTCATCCTACCTAGAACCACAGAGAACCATGGTCAGTTCAAATAGACCTAACCGGGCTATAGAGACAAATAGATGGCCTGGCAGAAAAGAAGGGATGGAAGAGAAATTCATTGTATTCACATTTTAACAAGAACATATCTAATTTCAAGTCAGTAGGTTAACTAAAACACAGTCATCCTTTGAAATTCAATTCTAATTTTTCTGCTTCTTTTGAAAACCTGGGTGCCCAGAACTGAACGGAGCATCCCAGGTGAGGTCTAACTAGTGCAGAGTTAAGGGGAACTGGTACCTCTCTTGTTCTGTCAGGTGGTTTTCCTTATCTTTCCCCTCAAGAAATGGCTACAGACAAAATGATAACTCACACTCAGTGGTTGTGTATGTGTTGAGTGTGGGTTGTTGTTGAACCACAGGTCATCGTGTTGTCTGAACCCAGCTGTGCTAACAAGACATGGCTTATTAACAATGCAAACTCCACAAAGAGAACCCCATGGTTTGTTGCTAGGCTGTTCATCATGGTTTGGTATTTCAACTGGGTTCAGACCATGTGATAGCCCACACTTTAACAATCCACAGTTCAACAGCAACCCACATTCAACCTGCGCTCAGACCCATCCTCTGAACTCTGTCTCTAAAATAAGTTTAGTGCAATGGAATGACACCTTCCACTGATGTCATCCACTCCATCAGACCTTCAACATGCATTCCCAGGTGAGTTTCTTTTGCTCACATGTGCACCTCTGGCACAAATGATCCTTGCACAAGTAGTGGGGACAAGTTTTCCAAATGTCCACATTGCTTTTCAAATTCATCTGGCCAGATTTGGAGTGATTCATGAAGCTGAATGTCCTTTTTCAAAGGTGAGACCAGCAAAGTGCTGACTTAAGTCAACACTTGCCTCACTCTATGTTTTTAAAATAAATGTTTTATAATGTTTATTTTCCTAAATTAAACAACGTAAATAAAAATACAATTAAATAATTTATCCTTTCAGGAAGCCCCATTCCCCTTCCAATGTTGCACTAAATCTTGTGAAAGTTAAAACCCTTTCCCTTTTATTAATACATACTCATTAAGTGGTCCCCAAATATCATCAAAATTATTCTTA
The DNA here is from genome assembly GCA_023646645.1 of Varanus salvator macromaculatus. Lineage (NCBI taxonomy): Eukaryota > Metazoa > Chordata > Lepidosauria > Squamata > Varanidae > Varanus > Varanus salvator. The sequence goes on along the minus strand of JAIXND010000624.1, from coordinate 22,251,494 downwards.
TTTGTAATGTCCCTTTTCACGTTAATATCACACATTACCTTAATAGCTATATTCCAAACCTCTCTGTACCAATCACTCAACTAATAATCATACTTTATTTTCCAATTTTTTGCTATAATTAATTTCACAGCTGTTAGTAAATTTGTTATTAGCTTTTTAATACTCCATTTCCACTGTTCCTGATAAAATATTATTATTTATTTGTTTTCATATTTACAAGCCATCAGGTAGTTCACAAAGACTCTCCAGGCAGCAAATACTGACAATAATGCAGTTCCAGGATTTACTTCAATATTTAAACTCAGTATTTTACTACTTTCTTTAAAAGCTTCTTTCCAAAATTTCATTATATATTCACATCCCCACCACATATGGAAATAGGCACCCACTCCCTGGCCACATCTGCAACATAAATCATACAAACACAGAAACAGAGCGAGTCAGGAGGGGCCTCCCAGGCCATCTAGTCTGACCCCCGGCTCCAGCCGGCTCCGCCCACGACAGGCCCACCATCAGAAGATTTATTATCCATATTATCCAGAGGATTCAATTTTAGGGTTAGGGACCACTTCCAGACTAGTTTTTTAACAATTCCCTTTATTCTTCCTGATGTACATTTTAGTATTCTCTTATCCCACATATTGTCCCACTTTTCATTACTTACACCCCTTTTTAAGTCTGTTTCCCAGGATACTTTAAGAGGATCATGCACCACTCTTAACCTAGAAGAAGCTTTTGTAAAATCCGTCCATCCGCCCAGCCATCCAGCCGTCTGTCCAGCCGTCTGTCCATCTGTCCATCCAGCCATCCAGCCATCCATCTATCCATCCATCCAGTCATCCAGCTGTTCAGCTGTCCATCCATCCGTCCATCCATCCATCCATCTGTCCATCTGTCCGTCCAGCCATCCACCCGTCCAGCTGTTCAGCCATCCATCCATCTGTCCATCTATCCATCTATCCATCCATCCAGTCATCCTGCTGTTCAGCTGTCCATCCATCCGTCCGTCCATCCGTCCATCCAGCCAGCCACCCACCTATCCAGCCGGCCACCCACCAAATGTTGCATTGACGTTCGTGTGGGGAGCAATGCTGTGGCTGGAAGGTGCCATCTGGCCAGCCCTAGGAAAGGGCAGGGGAGCCTTCCGAGGTTGCGTGAGGACCCCTCTCAGCAGGGCGGGTCTTTCTACCCCAGCTGAGCCCCCCACAAGCAAAGGCTGGCTTCAGGACAAATGCCGGGGGACATGCTGGGGGGCGGGGCAGGGAGGGGCGAGGCACGGCTGGCTTCCTCCGAACCCGGGGGGCCTCTGCCCAATTCCTCAGGGCTTTTGGGTGGCTGCAACTGGTCATCTCCATGCTGTGAGGATGGGGGGACAATGGAGGCCACCCCCCTTCCTACTCCTCTTGGGCTGAACTGGATGCTGGAAGCCTTCTGAGTTATGGGCAGACATGTTGGATGGTGACCCTAAGGTACTTTAGAGCTGCAGAAATAAAGAGCTAAACCAAGCACAGGTATTTCACTCACTGGAACTGGATCTTTTCTAGCCCCCAAACTGTTTCAGGGGCCCTTGGACTGTGCGTCTGGTGCTTCCTGGAGGAACCGGTCCTGCATCCCACCCTGGCAAATGCCTTGAAGTCTGGTTTCTCCCAGTTGGTTTTACCTCCCAGTTTAGGAACCCTGGGGCAGGGAAGAGATGCACAACTTTGCTGGGGGAAAACAGCTGGTGAGCAAAGAGTTAAAGGCCCAGATGCTGAAACCCAGCCCTGCTAATGTCACCAGTCCCCCGAAAGGAGCATCATGGGACCAAAAAGAGACTGAGAACCCAGCATTACCCATGTAACACCAGGCCAGTGCGAGATACTGAGAATGTATGCCTCTTGAAGCCCTCAGGTCAAGACAAGACAATTTTCCATGCACTCTGTCTGTCTGTCTGTCTGTCTGTCTGTCTGTCTCATCAAACTCAATCTGGGGCCGTGAACTTTTCCTTCAGCCGTGCCTATGGACAGCAAGGTGTGGGGAAGGTGGCCTTCCAGAGATCTGGGGCTCCCAATGAAAGGTTTGGGGTCCCTGAACACCACCCCTGCCTTGTACCTCTGGATCTGTCCATTTCCACCCAGGACATCATTGTGGTCGGAAGAACCGGCTCCCTCCATGAGTTTCTGAATGTCCGAGAGGGCTATGCCATCACGGCCTTGCAGCATCTCTTGGGAAACCACGAGAGTTTCCATGACTTGCCAAACGCCACTGCAGGCAGAGGGATGCAGCCGCCTCTGTGCCCAGGATCCCGCCTGAGTCCTCCACCAGCTATCCGTGCTGGATCCCGTAACGTGCCAATTATTGGATTGCTGGCACCGAACATTTTGCCCCCTCCCACCCTATGATATATTAAAATAATAGGATTATCCGGACAGAATTAATGGATTGCAGGATTCCTGGTGTCTTTACAATTTCTTGCGGCCGTAGTCTCACTCCTGGCCTCACTCATTTTCCATCTCTAAACCCCCCCTGCCTTCCAGACCCCGCCCCCCCTGCTATGAATATGCAAGTGCTGTTTTGCTTGCAGTCTTGCAGTGGAGCTGAGGCTCACAAGGCCGAAGCACCAGGACTTTTGCACAAGCAGGGATGCTCCCGGCATCTGCCACCCCCCTCGGACTTTCCTGTTCCCTCCGAGCTGAGCCGCAGTCCTAAGAGTGACTGTGGGAGGAGATCCAGATTTCCATCAGCAATATTTCCCTTGTTGATTAATGTATCGTCATCAGCATTTCCATCATCATCATCATCATCATCATCGTCATCATTGTTCAGATCTATCCCAGGCGATTGTCGCGATGAGCACCCGCACTCCAGGGCAGCTGCACAATTTGCTTCCCTGCTTCACTCTTTGACTCTCACCAGGGCTGGGTTTGCGCAAGGACAACTCTGGTATTTAGAAGCATCAAACAGCAGAGTTGGAAGGGCCAGAGGGACACTGGGCCCATCCCAGAGGGCCTGGCGCCGTCGTTATTTGTTTTTCGGCGCCAGGCCAAGGCCTTTTTATTTAAATGATATTTTAATTGTTAATGGGGGGTTTTATTTTTGCTTGTACATCTGCCGAGAAACTCCAAAATAATTTTAACATTATATCAATTATTTTTGTAAGCCGCCCCGAGGCTTCGGCGATGGGTGCGGCATAGAAATGTTATAAATAAATAAATCATTAAGTCCCCCTGCTCAGTTCAGAATCCCAGTTAAACATCCCTCCCAGATGGCTGTCCAGTTGCAACTTGAATGCCTCCAAGGTGGGGGAACTCACAACTTCCCTTCTAACAGTCAGGATATTTTTCCTGGTATCTAGCCGGAATCTGGTTCCTGGAACTTGAGCCATTTGTTCCGTGTCCTGGATTCTGGGATGATCAAGAAGAGATCCTGGCCTTCCTCTTTGTGGCAGCCTTTCAAGTCCTTGTAGAGGGCTATCTTATCTCCCTGCAGCCTGTTCTTCTGCACCCAGACTGAGGGGAGATAGGATAGTCTTCTCAATACACCCAGTTCTTCCCATCTCGCCTCACAGGGCTTTGTTTCCAGTTCCTGGAACATCCTTGTCGATCCTACCATGAATCTACATGAGACCAGGCAGTGGATTTGGGGTGCTATGAAGGGGCACCATATTATGAATCTTTTCATTTGGGGGCTTCTTACTCCCAGGAATCACTGGAGAAGCCCCTGATGCCGGGAATAATTGACGGCAAAAGGAGAAGGGGGCGGCAGAGGATGAGGGGGCTGGAGGGGGTCACTGGGGCAGTGGGTGTGGGCCTGGGTGGACTCCAGGGGATGGTGGAGCACAGGAGGGCCTGGAGGAATGTTGCCCATGGGGTTGTGATGGGCTGGGCACAACTTTGCGACTAAACAAAAAGGCGCTCCCAGGAAGCAGTGGGGGTCCCTGTGACCTCCACTTGAGGCAGGCATGGTGTCATTTGTCACTCTCTCAGGCAGCAGAACCTCTTGGCCCAGGACTGCTGGGCTCTCTTTTCACTTTTAATTTTTTCCCCTTACATCCCCTCTTCCAGTAACACACTGGAAACAAAATAGTCTGTAAAACTGAACAAGTGTGCTTTGAAAATCACATTGCAGCCAGTTCAAAGGGCTTTTGCACACTGATTTAAAAGTGGCACTGAGCAATGATACAGCAGGAGGTTTAGCTGATCAACCAGCTGGAGCAGGGCTGAAACCTTAAACAAAGAACTGTTGACCTGGCCAAGGTGACCAAGGGAAGAAAGCTAACCTCAGCACCATTTTTTTTGGGGGGTGGGGAGGTGTTATTTGTGTGTTTTTTTCTGAAGCCTTGACCTTTCTTGCTGTGCTTGCAGTTGCTCCTGCCAAGGATGTGTCAGGAGAAAAAAGGAAGTTTGCACACCTGGCAGTGAGGACGTCTCAATGTCACAGCAAAGGGGTGGGAAACTGCTCAGAGGGCAGCTCCAAAGGTGAGCAGAGAAAGAGAAAGAATGGAGAAGGTGGGGCTGGAAGAGAGAGGTGAGACAAGTCCAGGGCGTTCTTTTGGCATTGCTCAGTGATCGAGTTTCACAACAGGCACAATGGAGATTCTTGAGGGATGTTGGGATGATAGAACTTCAGAGAACCTCCTTGTCGAATTCCAAAGTGCGTCCTCCACATACAGTGAGAAAGCAAAGATTTGGGACAGACTCTTTGGTCTGCGTTTCACAACTTTGCTGCAGTACACAAGGGATATTCCACCCTCCACCCCTGGTCACAGAATTGTTGCTATTTTTCAAAATGAGTAGTGTCTCTGAAATGTTTTTACTTCCATAAAAAGTGCTTCTACCTGGTAAGAAATCCTGCTTTCCATTTCAATGTATTGGTTACTGTAAGAAAACAAAACAACAAACGTACTCAGAAAGAATGTGACTCCAGAAAAGCCCTTCTATGCACAAAGTCTTCACATTTATTGAGAGATCATACAATATCATAATACTGACCTCTTGCATGCAAGATAATAAAGTTTTCTGGTGGCATTTTTGGGTGGCAAGTATTTTACTGCATAAGGTACAAACCAGACAGGGACGCTTCAGCCTCTCCTGAGACTAATTTTGGAAGTCCACCACACAATCGAGTGGGCTTCTGCTCCATCATGGCTTCCATTCTCCCTGCTAAGTCCTCCCACTGTTGGCACGTATCCCATCAGCCACTGCACTTGAAATTCAACCCTAAGGTGCACCGCTTCCTGTTCATTCTGCTTTCCCCTTCCTTGTTGGTCGACACACAGAGGCAGAGTGGCTGGAACCGCTCCTGCAGTTGCTACTCTTTCCAGGCACCTCTGTGGCAGTCATGTTCAAGGACCATGGAAACCATGATCCTGGGTTCAGACAGCAGGACAAGCCATGGTTCAGAGGAACACAGAACAAGCCATTGTTTCTCACCATGGTTTGTAAAGACCAAACGTACCATGGCAAAATATCATGCCTGAGTTCAGACCAATAATGGAAACGGGTCTGAATGGGTCACTCTGGGTTCGTATGGTGTCTGAACCCAGGCAGGGTTGATATGTTCAGGATGCCATGCATGTGCTAACAGCCCAGTTGCCACATTTGTACTAACTGAAGAAGCTGGTGGACCATCTTCAGGAGCAGCCCCCCAAAGAGAAGCCCTCTGCAGTAGATTAACCATGAGGGTCACTATGTGTGGAAGGCAAAGCCAGGCAGTGAAGAAAGCTGAAAGCAAGAAAAACCGATGCATTCAAAAAGTGTTGCTGGAGGAGAGCTTTGCAGACTTTGGGCCAACAGAAAGATGAAAATGGGCCCAGATCAAATCCAGCCAGAACTTGCCCGGGAAGCAACAATGATGAGATTGAGGCTGTCGAACTTCGGACGCACCATGAGAAGGCGGAACTTCTTGGAGAAGAACATCATGCCAGGGAAAGTCAGGGGCAGGAGAAGAAAAACAAGACCAACTGTGGGAAGAATTGGTCCAATTGAGGAACTCACAGCCTTGAGTTCACAAGAGCTGAGCAGGGCTGGCAAGGACAAGACCGTCCGGAGGTCATTCATTCACAGAAACTCCATGAGACAGAGATGGCTTGGCAGCACAAAGAAATAGCAACAAATAGCAACATGATGGAAGAAAGCATTGTCTGGACACCCCCCCCCCGACACACACAAAATTTCATCCAGGGGAGCAGGTGATTGTCCAAGAAAAGTCTTATCTGAATGCAGCCATCGCTGACAATGCCACATTTGTTTGTGTAACTGTATTTATTTAAAACATTTCTAGACCTCCTTCAAAGCAGGAATCTTTGGTTGCCTTCAGATACGTCTTTGAAGGTCCTGGTTATTTTCCAAACGATGCAGAAATCTGGGGCCCAAAATTAGGAGCGGGGGGATAATCTTGCCTCCTCGAAAAATCTAGGCCAACAGAAAAACAAAGCCCGTGTGTTTTCCCCAAAGCAACTCGGCTGGGTGCTTTCAGGGCTGCTGGCTGCTTTCAAAAAAGTCAATCCTGCTTCCATTTGTTTCTACTCTAATGATCCTGCCTCGTGGCTTCCAAATTGTTTAATTGCTGAGCAATTATCCATTACGTGCCGTGATCCCATCCTGGCAAATGGCTGGTGTCACTTAAAGGTACCTGGAACCAGGGAACGCATGTTTACCCTGGGTGCTGAGACACTGAATGGGCCCGTGGCGCACAGTGCTGTGAGCCATCGATTGCCCCCAAATAACTACCAAGCGCCTGGAGCAGCGATTTGGTTGATAAGCACACGCCGACGGGGAGGAAGGGGAAGCAGCGGGTAGCTCGAAGCAAGGAAGGAGAGAACGGATGCCTTCCGCCTCTTCTGCCACCACCGCTTTGGCCCCGCTCCCTGCTCCCTCCGGGGCTTGGGGGCCAGCCCTTCCACCATGGGGCCAGCCATCTCTCTACTGTGGTTGCCTGCAAGGTGGCACCGCTCCAGAGCCGTTCCTCCAGGAATCCTGCTTGCAGTAGGCTTGGAGACCTTCCTTGGAGAGTTTCCTTGGAGAGCTTCCTTCCCCGGCGGCCGGCCCTCCGATTAAGCTGAGTGAGTCAGCTGCCTCATGCAGCAGGTGCTGGGAAGTGGCAGACAAGCACTGGAGGAAAGACCTGCGGACCCTCAGGTAGCAAGGTGGCTGCTTCAGGTACTGTGGAGGGTGCTGAAGACTTTTCTCGGTCAGCCCGGACAGCTTTTGGACAAGGCACAGGAAGGCTGCCTTCTCATTCTTTAGACAGTTGGCTTGGGCCAAGCCTGCTCCCGACACCAGACAAAAATTACCGTATTTTGTGCTCTATAAGACTCACTTTTCCCCCCCTCAAAAGTAAGGGGAAATGTCTGTGCGTCTTATAGAGCGAATATGTGTGTGCAGTGAGTCTGTCAGACGTGCAGCCCATGGGGAAGTGATGGGGAATGTGCCTGTGATCATGTGCCCATTGGATTCAGAATATTTTTTTTCTTGTTTTCCTCCTCTAAAAACTAGGTGCGTCTTATGGTCAGGCGCGTCTTATAGAGTGAAAAATATGGTATTTCTGCATTACGTTTTCATGCCATCAGTTAGAGATGTGTGAGGAACCTGTTGCGGGTTGGAGATCCAACAGATTCCCTGGGTTTGGCTCCCTGACTCTGCCCCACTGGCTCACTCGGAGTTCGGCTCCGTGGTGACTGTGCCGAGTGTTCTCTCAGTGGGCTCACGAGGAACTGAGTCCTGCACAACTGTTGCACCAGCAGCAGCTCTCTTGCACACGTGTCATTTGCAGCCTTTGTTGGCATGACACAGAAGGCTGGCAGGTGCACAACCCTCGTTCCGTGGACTTCCTCTTGGCTCAGCTCATTTTCCAAGACAGAGCCAAGCACAAGAGGAAGTCTGTGAACTGCAGAGCTCCATCGCAACACTGCTATCGATAGCTGAAGCTTTCTGGGCGATCCACAGTCATTAAAACCAAGCAAAAAATGAACAAACTATAAAGGTTTGTATGTTTACAGCAGCAGTATAAAATCAAAGTGAAAGCCAAAGTAAAATCTAGCAGCAGTGCAAAGTCTTCTGTCCAAAGGAGGGCAACGAAAATGATCAGGGGTTTGGAAACATGGCCCTGTGAGGAGAGACTGAGAGAACTGGGCATGTTCAGCCCTGAGAAGAGAAACTGAGGGGGGACATGAGATCCCTCTATAAGGACCTCAAAGGCTGCCACAAAGAGAAGGTCAAGATCTCTTCTTCCTCATGCCAGAGTGCAGGACACAGAATAATCAGGTCAAGTTGCGGCAACCCAGATTCAGGCTGGACATCAGGAGAAGCTTCCTCACAGAGCAATGAGACAGTTGGACCAGCTGCCTGGAGGGGTGGGGGGCTCTCCCACTCTGGAGGCACTCAAGGGGAAGCTGGGCAGCCCTCTGAGTGGGATGGTGTGAATTAGTGTCCTGCAACAGCAGCGAGTTGGACTCGATGGCCCTCATGGCCCCTTCCAACTCTACTATTCTATGATTCTATGAAATACTAAAATGTTTAAAATAACAGAAATAGGAAGATTAAAATTCCTGAAAAGTTTTCACTGGCAAGAGTATGATACATGCAGCAGGGTGTGTCTCTCTGGGAAGCTCATCCCAGACCTGGGATGACCCAAGATAAAAGGCCAGCTCCCTCGTAGCAATGCACCCCACTTCCTCTGGTGGGCTGCCCAAGAAGGACCACTAAGATTCAGGGGCAGAGGTGTCTCCTCGGTTTCTCACTGTACACTCATGAGAAATCTCCCCATGCTCTGGCACCTCTTAGGCCAGACTAAACCGCTCCGGTTCTCTCACCCTTTGCAACTCGGACCTGCATATATGTTAGCAGTTTGCTTCTTCCGTTGTTTGACCTGCTTTTATCCAGCTCTTCAGCCAGAAGGACTTGTGCAATAGTATCCTCCCAGTCAGTAAAAGAAACATCGAAACAGAGCTAGTCAGAAGGGAACTCCTGGGTCATCTAGTCTGACCCCCTGCTCCAGCTGGCTCTGCCTACTATGTGCATGTCAAGAGGACACTCCCTGTCTGAAGATTTCAATTCTCCAAAGCCATGACACACAAGGAAGAGGGGATGAGAGTGGAAGAGGAAAAAGAAGCGGTCTGTCAGCATGGGTACTGCAATGACCATCCTTTCCCCTATCTGTACAGCTTGTTGGAATGGCTGACGGTGGAGGCGAGCCTGACTGGAGCAGAGATCGCATGGCTAAGACCGGAGCAAAGTTGGTGACTGCTTCGGCTCATTCTGCATCTTTGGCATCCAACCATCGTCCAGTTTGCTTGCCCTGCGTGGTAAGGGCCATTTCACTCATTATGTGGAAGCAAACCTGGGGTAGATGCATGGCTTTGAAGCAGCCCGGAATAGCTGGGTCTGCATGTGGCTGCCCCTTGTGGTGAACCACAGAACTGCAGGCAGGGCCTCCTCAGAAGAAACCACAGGCCCAGGATGGGCTCTTTGCGAGCAGGTTGGCCATAGGACCTTCCTGCACAGCAGTGCCTATAAAAGGACCTTGCTTTGGCAACACGAAATCCACTACGGATTCAGGAAGCTGGAGAAATACACAACAGATGCGGACGAGTTCACTTTGCAAACATTCCAGCTTGTGGCTTCTGCAACGGACGAGCTTCTTCCAAGTCGCACAGATTGTATGGACGTGAGGAGCATTTTTAAATCGCAGATAATTTTATGCACATTTGGCCATAGAAGACTATGCAGTCTCAAAATGACCATAGATGCAGATTTCCTGCGTAGGTTAAAGCATGAACATACACATTTTGGAGGGATATGTACATTTTTGGAAGTGGGCATTGGCCAACTCCAAAATCCAGTTCTGCCAACGTGTGGACAAGGAAGCACAAGGTGAAGCAGAGATGGAAAGATTTTACATCCCTGCATCCCACACAATAAGGTTTTCTTGAGCTCCGGCAAGTTTCTAAATTCTTGTTCATTTTTTGGGACTTCAGGATTTCTGGCTTGTTTAAATTTTTCCTTAGTTCATGACTTGCTCTTTTGTCCTGGCAAATGGCTGATCATTTGCTGATCCGCTCTGACACAGAGATGAGAGGACTCTGCTACTTCTCCCAAGTTCCATCTCTTCTTATCCCCCCGACAACCCTTCCTGAATTCTGGTTTAAGTCAGAAAACTTCTAAAGCAATCCTTCTGAAATGGGAGCAAACACAGTTTAAGGCCATCTTTCCTCCTACATCAATGTTTGTGCTAAAGCACTTCAAGAAGGTTATTTTTAATGTGTTTACACACGATGGTTTAAAGAGTTCCCCTGGGTGCCCCCGCTAGGTAGCTGTCTACAAAACTCAGGGCCTCCTTCATGGTGACACCCCACCTGTGCAATACGCTCCCCAGGGAGGTTCTCCTGGCACCTTCCTTGCTCTCTTTTCAGTGCCAGGTGAGTTCCATGGTCGCTCCTCCCTCAGACAGTTCATATCACATGCTCCATATGGGAGCCTTCCTCTGAGCACTTCCTTGTTGCTCACTTCCCGTACCGCATTTTTATCCTTGCTTCATAAGCCTTGCAGAATTATTGGCATGCTTACAAACAGGGCACATAAATGAGCTTCTGTAATACTCAGGGCTCCTTCATGGATCACTGCCTTGTCGTGGCGAAGGGGCTTGCGTAGCTCAATGAAGCTATGAGCTATGCCGTGCAGGGTCACCCAAGACGGACAGGTCATAGCAGAGAGCTCTGACAAAACGTGATCCACTGGAGAAGGAAATGGCAACCCACTCCAGTATCTTTGCCATGAAAACCCCATGGACAGTACCAAAAGGCAAAAAGATATGACACCGGAAGATGAGCCCCTCAGGTTGGAAGGTGTCCAATATGCTACTGGGGAAAAGTGGAGGGCTAGTACTAGTAGCGCCAGAAAGAATGAAGCGACTGGGTCAAAGCCGAAAGGACACTCAGTTGCCGATGTATCTGGGGGTGAAAGGAAAGTCCGATGCTGCAAAGATCTTTACTCCATAGGAACCTGGAATGTCAGATCCATGAATCAAGGCAAGCTGGATGTGGTCAAACGAGATGACAAGACTGAACATCGACATCTTAGGAATCAGTGAACTAAAATGGACAGGCATGGGTGAATTTAGTTCAGATGACCATCAGGTATACTACTGCGGGCAAGAATCCCTCAGAAGAAATGGAGTAGCCTTCATAGTCAATAAAAGAGTAGGGAAAGCAGTACTGGGATACAATCTCCAAAATGACAGAATGATCTCAGTTCGAATCCAAGGCAAACCATTCAACATCACAATAGTCCAAGTCTATGCCCCAACCACTGGTGCTGAAGAGGCTGAAGTTGACCGGTTCTATGAAGGCCTACAACACCTGCTAGAATTAACTCCAAAAAATGATGTCCTTATCATCATGGGGGATTGGAATGCTAAAGTAGGAAACCAAAAGATAACCGGAATAACAGGCAAGTTTGGCCTTGGAGTACAAAATGAAGCAGGACACAGGCTGGTAGAATTTTGTCAAGAGAATACGATGGTCATAACAAACACTCTTTTCCAACAACCCAAGAGT
>JAIXND010000624.1:22210539-22239840 GCA_023646645.1 Varanus salvator macromaculatus | reverse complement strand
GTGGAGGACAGGAGGGCCTGGTGGAATGTTGTCCATGGGGTCGCGATGGGTCGGACTCGACTTCGTGACTAACAACAACAACAAATACTCAGGGACCACTGCACCCTGCTCGGCACAATGCAGAAAGGGTTGTGGGAACGGTAATCGCCTGTGCTCACATACACAATGGTAATGTAGATGTGGGGAGAGAGCAGTGATGCCCCAAGGTAGACCAGCGGTGGTAACAGAGCGGGTGGTAAGCAGGCCCATTCCAACAGCCGTATTCTGTCACCAGGCAATGGCCATTCCTTCAGGCTGCTACAGAGGAAGATGGGCGGGAGAGTCATTCACAGAAACACAAAACAGCAGAGTTGGAAGGGGCAAGAAGACCATCAGCTCCAACCTGCTTAATGCAGGATTCCAAATTAAACCATCCTTCTCAGATGGCTGTCCGGCTGCATCTTCAGCGTCTCCAGGGTGGGAGAGCCCGCCACCTCCCTAGGTCATGGGTTCCCCTGCTGTACTGCTCTAACAGTCAGGAAACTTTTCCTGGTATCTAGCCAGAATCTGTTATTCCATGTCCCGCATTCTGGGATGATCGAGAAGCGATCCCGGCCTTCCCCTTTGTGGCAACCTGCCAGGTATTGAAGAGTGCGATCCTCTCTCTCCGCAGTCTTCTCGAGGCTAAACATGCAGTTCTTTCAGTCTCTTTTCATAGGGCTCAGCTTCCAATTGACCTTTGCAGCTTGTCTGCATCTTTCTTAAACTGTGGTGCCCAGAACTGGACACAGGACTCCAGGTGAGGCCAGACCAGTGCTGAGTAGAAGGGAACTGGAACTTTACAGGATTTGAAAGTGATTCTTCTATTAGTGCAGCCTAAAACAGCATTTGCCCTTTTTGCAGCCATATCGCAGTGTTGACTCGTGTTCAGCTTGTGAGCTACAGCACGTCCAAGGCCCTTCTCACGTGCAGTATCGTTGAGCCAAGTATTCCCCATCTTGTGGTTCTTTTTCTTAGGTGCAGACTTGACATTTGTCTCTACTGAATGTCACTCTGTTGCTTTCAGTGCAGAGCTCTGACCTATCAAGATCACCTTGAATCTGTCTTTGGGGGTATTAGCTGTCACTCTCTCTGCCCAGTTTTGGGTCATCTACAAATTGGATAACCATTCCTTGCACTTTCTCATTCAAGTCATTAATGAAAATGTTGAAGAGCACCTTGCCCAGGACTAAACCCTCCGGTACCCCACTTGTCACCTACCTCTCCCCAGTTTGAGAAGGTGCTGTTGGTTTTGAGTCCAATTCTGTAGCCAACTGTGGATCCACCTGATGGTTGTACCATCTAGCGCACTTTTTGCTAGTTTGCTAATCAGGATAACATGCGGCACTTTAGAAACATAGAAACAGAGCGAGTCAGAAGGGGCCTCCCGGGCCATCTAGTTTGACCTCTGGCACCAGCCGGCTCTGTTCACGACATGCCCACCATGTGCATGACCAGCCTATCCTTGAACATCCTCACCAATGGGGTCTCATCCACCTCCAGTGGAAGCCCATTCCACGCCCTCGGGGTCCTGACTGTCAGGAAGTGCTTCCTGGCATCCAAATGGAACCTGGGTTCCCTGAGCTTTGCTCCATTGGAGCGCGTCCTGCCTTCCTCTGCAGGGGAGAACAGGCCTCTACCCTCCTCCGTGTGACACCCCCTCACATACCTGTATGTCGCCAACAGATCCCCTGAGTCTCCTCTTCTCCAGGCTGAAGAGACTCAGTTCCCTCAGTCTCGTCTCATACGGCATCCCCTGCAAACTGGCCACCATCCTTGTGGCCCTACGCTGCACTGACTCCAACCTGGCTATATCCTTTCTGTAATGGGGCCCAAAACTGAACACAGTACTCCAGTTGCGGGCGCACCAGAGTCGCATAGAGTGGCAGTAATACCTCTCTCGATCTAGAAGCCACACTTCTGGCTATGCAACCAAGGGCGGCGTTCGCCCTCTTGACCACAGCATCAAAGCTTTATTTATTTATTTTATTTATTTATTTTTTGATTTATATCCTGCCTTTTTCCTACAAAGGGCTCAAGGCGGCTTACATCCTCCTCCTCCTCCATCTTATCCCCACAACAACAACCCTGTGAGGTAGGCTGGGCTGAGAGTCTGTGACTGGCCCAGAGTCACCCAGTTGGCTCCATGGCTGAGCGGGGACTCGAACCCAGATCCTCTGAGTCCCAGTCCCAGGCTCTTAACCACTAGGCCACACTGGCTGTCACTGAAGCTCAAGATATATTATGTCCATGACATCGCCACAGTTCATTAGGGAGGTTACTCAATTTAAAAAACATCAAATTAGTCTGGCGGGTTTGTTCCTGAGGAATCCATGTTGGCTTCTAGTAGTCACTGCATTGCTTTCAGGGTGTTTACAGACCGAGTGCTTTAAAATCTGCTCCTGAATTTTCCCAGGGACTGATGTCAGACTGCCTGGTTCTTCTTTTTCCTTCTTGGAGATAAGGATGTTTGCCCTTCTCCAGTCATCTGCACTTCCTCTGCCCTCCATGGCTTCTCGAAGATAACAGGCAGTGGTTCTGAGCTCTTCCACCAGTTCCTTGTGACTCTGCGATATTCATTGGGCCCTGGAGATGTGAACTCAGTCAACCCAGTTAGATGTTCCTTGGTCATGTACTTCCTTTTCATCAGAAGGTCATAGTTCTTCGTCTTGAAGACCTCTGGAGTGGGACAGCCCACAGGCTCGCTCCCATGGGTTGCACCAGCTCTCTGGAACCACTCTGTCCATCTTCTCCGTTCCCTGAAGTGCCTCCAGCTGGTTAGCAGGGCTGACCGGAGTGCTCACAAAAGGGCAGTGAGCACAGGGGTCAGAGGAGGGCATGATTCACTGGTCCTCCCACCCCCTGCTGGTCCTCCATGCCATGCAGGAGGCCACTGACCATGCTGTGTGCCCCAGGTTGCCGCTTCAGACAAACTTGTAACTCTACTACTGTTCCTGGGGCTGCAAATACATACAGGGGTGTAGGATTGATGTGTCAGCCCCCCCACCACCACCTTCAAAGCTTAAATCCCTGTTCTCTTTGGCCTTCCTGAGTCATGAATAGAGGTTGTTCTAAAGGAGGAAGAGGAATAATGGGAACACACACACACCCGAAAACTGGTCCTTTTTCTTACAATAGAATTCGCTCAACAAAAGAGGGAAACAAAATGGCAGAAAATACCTGCCATTTCCCACCAAATAGCCCTGATTCAGTACCAGAATTGAAGGCTGATGATGAAAGCTGCTGCGGAAGATGCAGAAGATGGAGTGTGTGTGTGTGTGTGTATTGTCATCCAGGGGTTGCTTTTTATTCGTACCACAAGGAGGGCCTATTAAAAAACAACAACCCACACCCCAGAATCTACTGCCAAAGGTAAAATGCTCCTATTAAAGATGAATTTCCTCTCTATTAGCACCTCCATCTGAAGCTCATGATGTTGTTTTGTACATCGGTTTGAATGACGGATGGGGAGTGTGAAGACCCCTTTCTTGGGCTGCTCCTAGTCCAGACCTTCCCTTTTGCTGTCTGGCTGCGGAGAAGCGTTCTGGATCAAGAGCAGGGCTGGATCCCAGGGAGTTTGGGGTCTGGTCTGTAGGACAGAAGGAGAAGAACTATTTGCATACATGCTTTTGTGTCTGTTTACGTGGAAAAGGTGCCCCTCTTTGTGAAAATGCATGTATTTGAGAAGAAGGCATTTGATCAGGGGGCAGAAAACAACCCAGGCAGAAGGATTCTGGGAGGCTGCAGGGGCAGAAGGGCAGGTGGGCAAAAGTCCAGCTCCTTTGAGGGATCTGATGCAACAGAGGTCATCAGAGCCGCTGGACCTTTATTTCAGCAAATGGCCATGGGCAGCTGGGTGCTGGGGAACATGGGCCTCCACTTGGAGCTCCAAAGGAAAGATTCCTCTGGCCCTCAACAAAACCTCCGCTGGCGGTCGGCAAAACCGCCACCGGCAACTCCTGCTCCCTGCCGCTCTCCCTGTAGCACAACCATTGGCAGGGGATGATGGGAGTTGAAGTCCAAATGTCTGGACAGGCCCAGGCTGGCGGAGGCCACTGGGCCGTGCCTCCATCCTACTGGGCCTCCAAAGCACACAATCTGGTGGCGCGCGATCCGTCTCTGAAGGCATCCCAGGACCCTCCCAGCAGCCTGTCTGTCCAGACTGTTGGAGGGAGAGGAAGAGGCCCCGCTATCAGTCTGGCAAGGTAGGATCTGGGTGGAAGAACAGCTCACCACCTCAGCAAGAGCCAGCACTGCATTCCGGGGCTTACACAACCGTCGCGAAGCCTCGAACCGATTGAAAGGACACGTGGGATCCTCGGGATTCCTCGCCCGCCGGGCCTGCATTTATGGGATGCGGGGGGGACGCGGGGAGCGGCGGCAACGCGTCCCTCGGGGCGGGCGCGGGCGCTCGGCTTGCCTGCAAACTTCCGGCTTGCTCGTTCGGGCTCGAACCGTTTCGCGGGCGCGGTTCGCACTTGCCCGGCTTTCGGAGCCGGCGGGGGGGCACCTCGCGCCCGCCACCGGGAAGCCGTCGCTTCGCGGCCCCTGCAGGTGGCGAGCTGCGGGGAGCGCAGGGCAAGCCGGCGCGCAGCACCGCCGCGGAGCCCGCAGCGCAGCCGCCGCCCGGGGCGCGTCCCCCGGTGGCCCCGCGGAGCGTCCGCGCACCTCCGGCGCCCCGGGCGGAGGGCGCAGCGGGCAGAGGCCCAGCGAGCCAGCCCGGCGGCGTCGGGGCGCGCTTCCCGCGGCTTTGCCTCTCTTGCCCCCGGTGCGCCTGCCTGCCTGCTTTCCTGCCTGCCTGCGCTCCCCCCTCAGCCTTTTCCTCCTTCGCTCCCTCTCCGGTCTCTTCTTGCGCCCTTCCCTTGTCCCTCTCTCTCGCTTCTCCCTCTGTCCTCCCTCCCCCTCTCCCCTTCCCGTTCTCTCCCTCGTTCCTTTTTCTTTTCCCCTTCTTCCTCCTCTCCCCCTCTCCTTCCCTTCTCTATCCTGCCTTTCCTCCCCCCACCCCAGTTCTTTTCCCCTTCCTTTCCCTCTTCCCGCCCTTCTCCCTGCCTTCCCCTCTCTTCCCTTCCCTTCCCTCCCTCGCCCTCTTCCTGCCCGCTTTCCTCTCTCCAATGGGTCCCTTTAAGCCGTCTCCAAAGGCGCCTTTATTTTTATTTATTTTCGATTTATATCCTGCCTTTTTCCTGCAAAGGGCTCAAGGCAGCTTACATCATTCTCCTCCTCCATCTTATACCCACAACAACCCTGTGAGGTAGGTTGGGCTGAGAGTCTGTGACTGGCCCAAAGTCACCCAGTTGGCTCCATGGCTGAGCGGGGACTAGAACCCGGATCATCTGAGTCCCAGTCCCGTGTGCTTAACCACTACGCCACACTGCCTTTGCAGGGCACCGCCTCCTCCCGTGGTTCAGAGGCCTCTGCTGCGGGAGTGCCGCTTCTCTGGGGGGCGCACTGGAGCACGGGGCGTGATGCCCCCGCTGCCCGACGGCCTGGCTCCTCTCCGGGTCGAAGCACTGCGAGGCGCACGCCGAGGGCTCCCGTCCGCCGCATGCGCCCTGGTGCGGGCGCTGGCCTCGAGTCAGGCACGTGCAGCAGCCAGGTGAATAGGTCGGGCAGGATTGGGACCCTCCCTCCCTGCGAGCAACAGGCGTGTAGGACAGTTTCCTGGAAGGGTTGGGAGGCAACGACGAGTCTCTCTCCCGGCCAGCGCGCGTTCCCTGCGTGCCTGGAATCACGCAGAAATGGGCCGTTCGCCCCGCCGCCTCACTGAGTCCGCCCGGGCGCCCAGGCCTCGTGTCGCAAGCGCTCTTCCTCACGACCTCCTGGGCGCGTGCTTTGAGCAGAAACGCGTGTGCTTTTTCTTCGGGTAAACAGATGGTCGGGGGCTAAAACTCGCGTCTAGATCCAGGCCGTTCTCCCGCTGCGTGATTCCCGAGATGCCCGTGACAGGGGAGGTCACGAATGCAGCGAAACCGTCGCGTTTCTTCCGCTCTGTCTGTCATTCTCCCGACTCTGGAAAGCGGCGATGCCGAGTTGTGCAACGCACGGCCACGATTCTGACCCACAAGTTGTGGACAGCGCTACCCGCTCCGATGAACAGGCAGGCAGTGGAACGAACGGGGGCGAGGTGGGGGGGGGAGAAAAGCTCCCTTCCACAACTGGGTGCGATCCTATGGCTAGTTGTGCAGAAGCCATTCCAGGAAATGCTCCGTCGAGGGGAAGAGGAGGCGTACCCCAAGCCGGGAGAGCGCACCAGCTTCTGCAACCTGGTGCCCTCCAGTTGTGCTGGACTGCGACTTCCATGGGCCCCTGGCAGCCACGATGTATCCAGTTCACAGTTTGTGTGTGAAAGCAACAAGGAGGAGGAGTCTGGGGGCAAGGACAGGTTTAGTAGTGGGCCATTCCCTCCCGGTGGCTTTTCTCACAACAGAAGCCCCCTCCTTTTAGTTAATCTCATTTTACCACCGAGAACAGACCACTTAAGAAGCCAAGACAGGGAAACCCGCTGTGGAAGGATGCCAGATGATTCTGGGACTCCAAAAGCCCAACATCCAAACCCCAACATCACTTCCTGCCAAGCCGTGCTGGGCTAGACTCACTGGCCCATTTCAGTTTGGTCCACCAAGGACTTCACCACCCCCTGCCCTCCGCTCTCCTCTCATTGTGTCACAGTTCATGCAGCTTTTTGGGTCTGGGGGTTGCAGCCCCCCATGCCCCGCCCACATCCATCATGGTCCTGGGTGTTTGCTCTCTGGGGATGACGGAAGTTCATGTCCAATACATCTCAAAATTATGATGCTGGGGAAAGTGCCCTGCATGGAAAATTCCAAACCCTCTTCCTGCTGCCCAACCAACTCCTTGAGCATCCCAGAGGAAAAGGCAGGAGGTGGGATGGGGAGGTGGGATGGGTCCCCAGAGGAATGAGTTTGGCCCATTTTATTGTTTAAGAAAGATGAGATGCAGAATAGGCATTTCAACTGATCTTGGTTGGTTGGTTGGTTGGTTGGCTGTAAACTTTTAAGCCATTTCACTCAATTTCAGTTCTGCATAAGCCATTCAGTTCGTACATATTTGAAGCTGACTCAGAGCAGGACTTGAGGAGAGCCATGGAGGTCATTCTGCAGCCTCAGCAGCAGCAGGTCAGACGTGGGAGGCCTCTGTTGGCTTCGTTGCCCATGTGCCACAGTGCTTAAGAGCACGACTCTGGGACTCCAGTGATCTGAGTTTGAATCCCACTCAGTCATGGAGCCAAGTGCACCAGTCCCAGACTCCCAGCCCAGCCTATCTTGCAGGGTGGTTGTTGTGGGGATAAGATGGAGAAAAGGAATTGAAATATTTATTTATTTAAACTATTTTTATGCCGCCCCATTTGCAAAAAGCCTCGGGGCAGCTTACAACAATAATAAATAAACATAAATAAACAATTTGTACAATTAGAGTTAAAGAACCGGAAGCATCTCGGCATATACCTAAAAATCCCATAAATACAATTCGTAAGTTAACAATTAAAATAACTTTTAAATAAAAAGGTCTTGGCCTGGCGCTGAAAAACAAATAATGACGGCGCCAGGCGGACCTCTCTGGGGAGCGCATTCCATAGGTGGGGCGCCACCGCAGAGAAGGCCCTCCTACGGGTACTCACCCTCCTAATATCATTCACAGAGGGTTCCTGGAGAAGGGCCTCTGCCGCCAATCTCAAATATGTAAGCTACCTTGGGTTCCTCAGAAGGAAAAAAGGCAGGATATAAAAGCAACCATTTTAGTTTAATTCAGGAGAGAGTGAGACTCCACTGGTGACTTCGCTCCGCTGGAAGATACTTCCACTCTGTCTTTTGTTCTTTAACCAGTTGGAGGTCCGTAAGAGGGCCCCTCCCCCTTTTATTCCAGGACTGCTAAGCTTGCTCAGGAGCCTTTTGTAAGAGGCTTTGCCAAAAGCTTTCTGGAAGGTTAAATAAGCCATGGCTACTGGATCAGCCTTTTCCATGTGCTCATTGACACGCTCAAAGAACTACGTAGTGAGACAGGATTTATTCTTGCAGAAGCCACGCTGATTCTTTTTCAGCAGTGCTTGTCCCTCTCTGTGCTTACTGATTTGAAGCAATTTATCCAGAAGAGATGGGAAGCTAACCAGCCTGCAATTCGATGGACACATCCCTCCCCCACAGCCTCCGCAAATCCCATCTTAACCATTGGTGTTGCATTGGGCATTCTCCAGACTTCTGATACAGAGACCAGTCTTATTAATTAATTAATTAATTAATTGGGGTATTTCTAACCTGTCCAATCACTATGCATCTCTGGATGACTTACAAACGAAATGCAATAAATACAACAATATTAAAAATCATAAATACCCCGAACAATAATGAAAATGCACGGGCAAATCCAACTGCCTGCAAAGCTCTGCACTGAGCTGGCAGGTGGAGTCACCTTTGCTAAGCTGGAAAGGTGCCGGCCTGCAGCTGGATGGGTGACCACATGTGGAAGCAGAGCTGGGGGTTAGATTTGGTGGCCTCAAAGGCCCTTCCAACTTTTCTTTTTCTATTCTAGTGCACAGGGGGGTAAAATCTTTCAAAAGCGTGTAACAGCTCAGGCCAGATCTGGCCTTGCCTAACCCTGGAAGTGAGTGCAGGGCACGATCCAACCAGAACATATGAGTGCAGACACCTGCATGTGCCAGGTGATATACCTAGGTATGGCGCTCCAGGGAAGCTGGACCATCATCCAAAGGCGGACAGTTGTATTACAGCGCCTGGAGCAACAGCCATTCAGAAATACAGCACACTGGCTCATCGGAAAACACAGGCTAAGGTGGACTCCCTGTGAATTCTCACCCGGGATGCATGAGGGCAACCGAAGCCGCCCTGCCAGCCTCGTGTGTGTTCCAGCCTCATGGGCAGTGAGATGAGTAGATGGAATCCACCCATTCTTCTGCAGTTTTATTTATTTTATTTATTTATTTGGAAATTTATAGGCCGCCCCTTGCCACAAGCCTCGGGGCGGCTCACAACAATAACAATAACAATTCTAAAACATTAAAATTTCCAAATACTAAAAACACAATCTTAACAACACAACATTAAAAACTGGCCCATCTCCAGGTCTAAATTAAAAACATCTCAATATAAATAAACATTTAAAATATTGTTTACATAAAAAGGTCTTCACCTGGCGCCGAAAAGCAAATAAAGACGGCGCCAGGCGAGCCTCTCTGGGGAGCGCATTCCATAAATGGGGCACCACCGCAGAAAAAGCCCTCCTCCGGGTACTCACCCTCCTAATATCTCTCACAGAGGGTTCCCGGAGGAGGGCATCAGCAGCAGATCGTAAGGGGCGGGAGGGTGTATATGGTCGCAGGCGCTCCTTTAGGTAACCGGGACCCAAGCCGTTAAGGGCTTTATAGGTAAGAACCAACACCTTGAATTGGGCCCAGACTTCAATGGGGAGCCAGTGAAGCTGACGGAGAACTGGGGTGATATGAAAACCACGCCCAGTCCCCATCAGCACCCTGGCAGCTCTATTCTGCACCAATTGAAGTATCCGGACAGTCTTCAGGGGTAGCCCCACGTAGAGCGCATTACAGTAGTCTAGCCAGGAAGTCACCAACGCGTGAGTCACCATCGCCAAGCAGTCGAATTCCAGGAAGGGACGCAGCTGATGGATCAGCCGAAGCTGATGGAAGGCACTCCTCGCCACTGCTGACACTTGGGCTACCCAACTGTCAAAGTTTCTCTTTGACAAGCCTCGCTCAGGTAATTTGCCTGCAAATACACAGGCTGCCCTCCAGCAGGGGCCCTTCTGATGGGTTGGGAGTACATTGTCCATCAGCCCCCGCTGGGCAGAGATGATGGGAGGTGCCATTCAAGCATCAGGAGGGCACCAGGTTGGGGTGCTGTTGAGAGAGTAGAAAGGGTCTTTAGGGCTTCCTGACTCCTTTTGAAAATATAAGGTCCTACTGGCAACCTGCCTAGGGTTAGTTCCGTGTCTGAATTGAGCATAATTATTAATATTAGTATTTGCTTCATTTCTGTGCCACCTGATAGCCAAAGCATCCTGGATTGTTTATGGCAACACACAAAAGCAAAGACCACAGATACAATAAAATACTACATATATTAATATACCAAACTTATATACCAAACTGTTGAAAAACACTTCAACAGCAAAATGACATCAATACATCATTGTATTGGGATACAATGGGGGAGGGATATATTGTTTATAGTTATAGTTTTATAGTTTTATTGTATTTTACTTATTGTATTTTAAATTGTTGTAAGCCGCCCCGAGGCTTTGTTGCGATGGGGCGGCCTATAAATGTTTTAATAAATAAATAAATACACATAGACCTACTAAGGCAGCCCATCATGCCATGAAGCAGCTGGACAAGAGGGCAGAGTAAACTTGGTGCTGAAAAGGTGAAGATGCTGGTAGCAGGTGCGCCTCGGTAGGAAGATAATTCCATCATCTGAGAGCCACCATGTAGAAGTTTCTCTCTCTCTCTCTCTCTCTCTCTCTCATTGTCACTCTTTGAGCTGTTCCTGGATGGACAATTCAGGCATTAATTGTAGTGTCTGGGTAGATCTGGGTTGGGAGAGGGGTCCAATTGGAAATACCCCTCCCTTTTAGTTTGGGCGAAAAGAGTTTTTATTTAGAGTTTAGCGTTCTTGTTCTCTTGACAAGAACTCTTGCCGATTTTTCCAAAGAGGAAACAACCAGTACATGCTGGATCTCTTGAACTGGCATAAGATACCCTGCCCCACTCAAGCTCTAGTTCAAATCCTTCTGCTCTTTCTGGCTCAGGTCCTTTGTGTTCCCCATGAAATGGGAACAGAAGCACCAAGGACTACAGACAGGTGCCAAGTGAAAGCTCCCATGCTTCCTTTTGTGCCTCACTTCCGGAGTGCTGCCAGTCCTTGCTGACTCGCTCGCATGTGGCTGTGCCCCTAGGAAAACGGCATATGCTAGCAGGAAAACAAGGACGCGTTTGCAGTGTCTCTCTCCCTCACTCAAGACGTCCATTCTCGTCTTCTCCAGCTCATTTCCATTGCCGCCCACAGCCGTCAGCCAGCACCCCTTGGCCAGTGGCCACCCGTCCTCCTTTTGCTCGCCCGGATTGTCTTTCCCCCTCCTCTGGTGCCACCCTAAACACCCTTCTGTCTCCGCAGACGTCCATCTCCAGCGCAGGGCCTTTCCCCTCCTGTGGCTCAGAGCATCCTCCCTCCCTCGGGGCCACGCGTCTCTCCCGTGCCCACCCAAGTTCACTACTGAACGGTGCTGTACCTGGTACCTCCTGCTTCTGTCCTTGGGGCTGGGGCACAGGGACGCTTCGCCACTGCTACTGCCGCTTTGGGAAGGCACCGTAATAAGCCTGCCTTGCCTGTGGATTAAGCTTTGCCAGTCCCCTGGACTGACAGAAAGACAGCCAGGCCGGTCCTGACTCCGATCGAACCCAGAGGCAGAAAGACCAAACTGAGGCTGTCCCACGTCGGACAGATCGTGGACTCCCAGGAGAAGACAGCCATGCTCGGGAAAGAGGAAGGCCGAAGAAGAGGGAGGCCAAGTACGGGATGGATCAGGCCCGTAAGGGGAGCCACAGCCTTTCGCTGAGCAGGGTTGCTGAGGAGAGACCATCTTGAAGGGCTCTCACCGGGGTCACCATAAGTTGGAGTTGGCTTGCTACTCTTGATTAAATGCTCCCTCTGCCATTAAGTGAGAGCTCGTTACACCGACTCATCACCTTCCTGCTGGTGTTGATATTCCAGGAGGCTCAACCAGTAGAAGGTGAGCCACCGCACCAGACCTCACCCGGCTTGGCCTCCTCCCAGGGTGTGTCACGTGGAAACAGCCCCCTTTTATTCATGGAAAACCGGAGAGGGTGGAGAGGTTCCCCTCCCTTCCTAAAGCGCTCCACTGGAAAAGTTAACCTGCAGTGCAAAGCATATTTAAGACGTAAGTTACACCATGGAGTAAGTGTGCCGAGCAACCTTGGGACTGATTCTGGAGTCAACCTGCGCAGCCTGACACTAAGGTTGCACCCCAAGCCAGTCCTGCTCAGAGACGATGCACTGAAATGATTTAAATTGTTGTGTGAATGTGCTCATGCTGGCTCTCTCTCTCTCGCTCTCGCTCTCGCTCTCTGCATCTGTACAAGGTGAGCTGAAGGCAGAGCCATGGCCCTTTGTGGGAAGAGCTTGCGGGAAGTCAGTTTGCATGCTTGCATTGTGTAGTTCATCTGCTGCTCAAGACTAGCATTACTGCAATAACCTGTTCCCCCCAACCCTGGCCAAGAAAATCCTCTTCCCTGAACATTCCTTCTCCCTCCTTCAACACATCCTTCATAACTGCAGCCCCATCCACCCAAGCCCTTTAATTTGGGGTGGTCAGCCCCCTTGGGAGAGTCCCTTAAGGGAGTTTGCCTTTTAGGGACTAGCACGGATGGGCCAGGATGCTATTAGGAAAGGTGCTTTGCTGTGTGTGACAAAGACACACCTTTGGGATAAACCTTTGGGGCTTTGGAGACCCTACTCTTCCCTGGACTCCATCCTTAAACCTGAGACGAGCTTCGGAGGAGATGGAGATGCCAAGCAAGAAAGCCTGGATCATTCTGAGAACGTGTTGAACCCAGACAAATCTTTGCAGTGCTTTCTGCTAGTTATCTTGTCATATGACTGCCAGTACAACCCTGTAAGGTAAATCAGTTTTATTCATAATAGTCACTTCATGCTGAAACATACCCGGGGTTAGCTAGCTAGCCAGTTCATGGTGGAAATGAACATTTATCACTGTTTCTAAGCTCCGTGGCAACAAGGCCATTTCCATGTGTGTGCAGATTAATCTGAGGTAGAATTTGGGGTGGCCTGCCGAGTTTTTATTCTTATTTATTTAAGTTTCCTTACCGTAGTCTCTGGATGGTTGAACAGTAAGGCAAAAATAAAATAAAAGACAGCATGCCCATAAAATTCTGTGGTCTCCAGTGTAACACTTTTGCTGGGTCGAGTTTGACAGAAAGCCATACAAATATTTAGAAAATTTAATTTAGGAATTTTAAAAACCAAAACATCACACGCATGACACTGAGTAGACCACAGCATGCTCTGGGACACTACCGGTGACCATGTTTGGCTTTTGTCATCTTTTGGCCTGGGCAAACAGCAGGGGTTGGACCCGATGGCCTTCATGGTCCCTTCCAACTCTACCATTCTGTGGTTCTTCGGTTCTGTGATTTAGCACTGAAGGAGAACTGCCCCTTGGATCTCATGGCACGATTTCAGGTGTTCCATGAGCTGGACGGGGAGCAGGCGATGAGGAGGGAAGGAAGAACTGTGCCCCGTGGCAGCTGAGGTGGCCCACCTTCTTCTGGAGTTCGAATCCCCCCCGTTATACATTGAGACGGGCAGACCAGGCTGGGCCACCCGGCTCGGCGAGGACCCCACGCCTTCTTCTGCTTCGAAGAGAACTGCCTCTCGCGTCTGAGCGCACCGGAGAAGCGCCGCGCTTGCTGCCTTTCGGAGCTTCAGCCAGCTCTCCAAAGAAGCAGGAGGGTTTTCATACCCGCCTTCTCGTCCTTTCTCTCTCTGGCCGGCTTTGGCTGCCGCGTCTCCCTCCGAGGTGCAGCTCTGCTAAACCTGCGCGTGCGACCCCCATCAGAGGCTCTTCTGGGCAGGACAGAGGGCGCGGGCGAGCGAGGGGGCGAAGGAAAGGTGCACCAGAATACGGTTTGCGCTGCTTTTGGGGTGCAGAAGTGGCCCGAAAGCACATTTCTGATCAGAAGGATAAATACAAGGAGGAAACAACAGCCAGGAGTAAATAACATCGGATTTAAAATAAATAAATAGCTGTTCTTCGCGTCTCCTTGGAAACGGACACTACTCCTTAGGGTTTGGGGGCGAGTGGGGGATTTATGCCCCTTTTGTTTCAAACGAAAACAAATGATATTAAGGAACTGGAGAGGGAGGGGGAGGGGGCTGGGGTTAGGGAAATCCCTCTGCAGGCTCTGGAGGGGCTTAGAGGGGGCGTAGCCCCCGCCGCTTTCGGCACGACGGCTTTAAAGGAGTTGGGAAGACGGGCTTTGGCCGGCAAGCGACCCGGCTGCAGGCGGCTGCACTTTCTGCGTCAGCTCGCGCAAAACAAGCCCCCGCGGCCCCCCAAAAAGTCGTTCCGGCCAGGCTTGGGGGGAGGAGGAGGGTAAAGCCGTTTCTGAAGAAATCGAGATGAAATGCTTTCGCCCAGACAATGCTCTTTGCTTCGAACAATGTACATCAAAGCAAAGCAAGCGCCTCCAACGCACACGGACGCCCTTGAGTCGCATCTCACGGCACAGGACTGTTTGGGATGCGGTTTACTTTCGAGTAAGGGCGCTCAGGATCCAGGCCTCAGCTCTTTGCCTTCGCGTCCCTTTGCACAAGCATGAGCGCGGGCACGAGAGGGAGAAGCGCGCGTGCATCGCTCACGACCGTGCCACATATTTTAACTATCATTGCACGCGGGGTGATCATGGAGAAAGCAAGCATCCACGCTTGCCCAGAAGTACGCCTCACTCGGGTCGAAGGGGCTTACTCCCAAGTAAAAGGGGAATCCTGTCAACTTAAGGCAGCGCTTTTCCCCTTCCAAGGAAGCTGCTCAAGTTCTTTAAGCCGCTTGGCTTCAAGTGGGCAACACCCATCGTCCTTCCATTGCTCCAAATCATTCCTTGCGCATTTAATTCCGCGGCGCGCTGGGTTAGAATCAAAATTGCCGGTGCGTCCAGGGTAGGGCCAGACCTGGGTCTCTCTGGCGGTAAAGATTTCTGCCCTCCTTCGCCCAAACGTCGCTCCTGAAGCGAAGGCCGCCTGGGGGTGTGGAAAGCAGGTTTGTCCGCGGAAAGGCTGTCCAGTTCTGGGACTCAAAGCAAATTCCTTGGGTGGGGGGAGACCCCGACGTCCAGCCAGCCTGCCTGCCTTCCGCCCACCGGGAACGCAGGCCGAAAATGGCTGAAGTCGTTTCTCCTCTCCATCTAACAATTCAGACCCCGTCTTTCTCCCCCTTTAGCCGCCAGAGCCCCAGGAGAATGGACAAAAGTCCACAGAAGGGGATTTGGGGGCCCCCTGGAACACACGTCGAGGGAAAACAGCAACCCCCCGGTCCGTTCCAAAGACAAGCCAGTCACCTGTTTGATTCGCGTTAGGCGCCTGCGAAATGGACGCGGCAGCGCGCGTATCGCTTCGGACTTGGATTCTCAGGGAGCAGCAACCTGCAGGGAATCGCAGGGCGCGATTTTCTGGTTCCCCCCGTGCCCGGGCAGCAGACTTTGGGGCCAGAAGGGTGGCGAGCCTTCCTCGGGCAAAGATCTTGGAATGGCCCTTAGCTGCGAGGCTTACTTCCAAGCGAAGAAGCCCCAGAGGCTCGCAAGGAAGGGAGAAAGGTACCGGGGAGCCCCCGCTGAGACGAAAGGGACCTCAGTTAGCCACGACGCTGTCCAGACCCATTTATGTCAATGCGTCTACTCTGTGTAGGACTTACGTTGGCTAGTAGGCATCGATGGCTTTCGAACTGTTTCCAGAACCGCAGCGACTTCGGGGGAGTATATCTAAAGCGCGTTCCTTTCCACTTGAGACGGGTGGGAGAGCCAAAGGGGGTGGGGGTGGGGGAGAGAAAAGTTCTCAGTGGGTTTGCAGCCCCCCTCCCTCACCCCAGTTCCCCCAGACAATCCAGGCCAACTCCGTCCGAAATCTTCATACACACATTTAATTCTAATCTCGCCGTTTAGAAGACAAGAAACTTCCTTTCCCTTTGATCAGAGCCTATTGACCGCCGCCTTCTGTCTTTTGGGGCGCCCCCTCCCCGTTCTCTCGAAACCCACTCACGTCTGCCCCCCCTTCAGCGCACGTACCCCCCCCCCCAGCGAAAAAGAAAGCGCTTCCGCGTATCTGCAATCCGATCTTCAGATCTTTGCTTATTTGCAGAGGATAATCTGGCTTCGAATTTTCGGGGCACGCACCCACCCAATGGATAAATTCCCATTTCTTCAAAGAAAAGGGAATCCCGGCTCTTCAGCCGCCGCCCCCCCTCGCACCCCCCCCCCCCCCCGGTGGGATGCGAGGAACAAAAACCGAAGAGCGAAGCGCCGGGCGGCTGCGGGAGCGAGCGGGGTAAAAAAAGGGCTATCGCAATATCGAGACTAAATTTGCCTGGGAGTCACCCCCACCGTCGCATACAAAAACTGACCCCCCCCATATACTAGCCCCGAAGCGTCATGCGAAAAACTCAGCTGGAAGCCCGGTTTAGAAAACTTCTCCTCCATGTAAACAATTTTAAGAGGAGCATTTCGCTCCCTTGGATCCTGCTAAATTGTTTGTATTTCAAAGGTTTCTGCACGAGCTTCCTTTTTAACGCCTTCTGTGTCCCAGCGCAGCCCACACACCTTAAAGACAGATATTCGGGTTTTATCCCCTTCGATCCCTCTTGCGCTTTTCCTTGGTTAGTCGGTGGTTTGTACTTTAATGGCTCAAAGGAAACTAAAAATCTGGCATTGATTCTGGTATGTGTATAATTAATAATAATTTCAGTTGTTCTAACAAAACCTATTGGCTTTCAAACCCCAAAGGCATAGCAAAAAACGAGGAGGGGTCCGTTTTCCGGAGAGATGCACATAATATTTAGCCATCGGGAAGGGAGGATTTAAAAAAAAAAAAAACCCTGGGAATCTCTTGGAAAAACTATTAATAGGAGACTCTCGTATTTTAGTTTCTTTTGGTGCTGACTCCAAACTGTTTACTTCTCCTACATCGCCCTATTAAAAAAAAAAGAAAAGGGGGGGGGGTTCTTGGAGAAATCCAGGAACTCGATTTTCTCCCTTTAAAAAGGAAACGATTTTTCTAGCAGTTTCAAGGGGGAGGAGGAGCAAAAAGAAGAAAAGAAAAGAAAAAAAAAGAGGGGGGGGAGCAAAGTTCTTTTGTGCCTCGCTGTAGAAATCATAGCTTTCAGAAACTTTTCCAACCTCCTTTGTGCCTCCATCACTTCTGCGTGGTTACTCCTCCTATCTCAGAACACCCGATCCCTTCTTAGAAAGTTTAGTAGAACTGCTCAAATGCCCCTTGAGCGCCCCCCGTCTCTCCCACCCCCCCTCGCTTAGGCGCTCCCTCTCCCTTTCAGCCCCTAAATTAATCGACCAAAAACGCCAAGCAAAAAAACCAAGATCCCCACCAGTTTTCGGCTGGATCCTGGACAACATTTCTCCATCCATTGGATGAAACCGAGCTCGGTTTCTAAGCTCGCCCTCCAGAAAGAAGTAGAAACCTGGATTCTGCTTTCCAGAAAGCGATCCATTCTCGAGTGGAAACGAAGTCTTGCAACGCAGCCTCGCTGAAACCTGGCAGCCCATGGAAGACAACTGGAGCTCTAAGAGTGGCAGCCTAGGTATACCTACTCAGGAGTCAACTCCACTGAATTCAGTGGGCCTTACTCCCTGGTAAGCATGTCTAGGAGTGAAGTCTAAAAAAGCTCCTTTACAAGGACATGGGAAGACAATAACCATCGCTTGTGCTAGAACCATTTTAATATAATTATACATATTTGCCAAATCCAGAAAAGAAAAGGTTTATGCATATATATTTCCCCCCCTCAATTTCACATCTGCAAGCATAAAAACAACAGTGATTTTCTCTGTCTGGAATTTCAAAGTCAGAGCAATTAACCAATGTCTTAAATATATATGTTTTTCTCCTTACTGCTAGCTTTCCTAACAGTAGGCTATTGTGTTATAAGTGAATTTAAAAGTCCTTGTAGATTTTTATTTATTGATCTTTTTTTTTTAAATCTCGGCAGTTCATTCGTTCAGAGACAGTTGCTGTAAAAAGTTTTTTTTTCAGTGCAGTTTACCTCTGGTGAAAGGCATTTTTTAAAAAACCGGAGAGGAAGAAAGAGGTGGTCATATGTAACTCAGTTGCTCAAATTTCACTGTTAATTATAACCTATTTAAAATCACAGCAAAGCCCCTGTTGGTGTGGGGTTCATTGTTGCATACAATACAAGAGATCACAGTTTTAAAGTCTAGCACAGATTAAAAACCACAGATGTACCATTTATATAAGACACACACTGATTGTCTCTTAAAAACTACATATTGATTCCTTATGGACATTATTGTTATTTTCCCCCTCTTAAATAAAATAGTGCAGCTAAGACAATCAGTCCCACAATTCACATAGCTCTGAACTGAGTTCTTTGTTTGGTTGGTTGGTTCTCCTGCAGCCCAACTTTGCCAAATGTTGGCCCTGGAGTAACTAGAGGAGCGAGAGAGAGAGAGAGAGCGAGAATGAGAGAGAGAGAGAGAATGAGAGAGAGAGAGAGAGAATGAGAGAGAGCGCGAGAGTTATAGACATTGTCCATGAAAACCAAAATATTTTAACCAAGGTTGAATGACAAATTGGAAACTGGGGAGGGCAGAAGGAGCGTGGAAAGGGTGTATTCTTTCCATACACACACACACGAAAAAAAATCTAGACAATTTCTTTTTAAAGAAAAGAACCCAATCCCCCCGCCCCCACGGAAAACCTGCCCATTGTTGGAACGATCTTCCATTCCATCCGGACAAAGAGAAACCCAACAATTGGCTAAAACTATGAAGAACACAGTGGCCTGCGATTCTGCTTTCTGTCCACATAAGGCGTCCTTCCTTCTCCTCTTCCTTTCCAGAGCTTCTGAGCGAGAGATGAAACTGGGAGAATGAGCCGGGGCATTGTCTTTTGTGGATCATTGTGTCTTTCATGTGTGTCCTGTTCGCATTTTGCTTTAACTTAAACCAAAGACCTGACTACCACTGGCATGTCCAGCCCACCGCGGGTATTGTCTCGTCTGTCTGTCCGTGTTTCGTCGTCACCTGGTGTTACTGGTTATCACAAAGGGTTCCTCCCAGCAAGGGTTCACAAAACCTGGAACTTCCACGAAGATGTCTGGTCTTTATAATCCAAGCAGT
Organism: Varanus salvator macromaculatus; assembly: GCA_023646645.1. NCBI lineage: Eukaryota > Metazoa > Chordata > Lepidosauria > Squamata > Varanidae > Varanus > Varanus salvator. Next base: position 22,220,870 of record JAIXND010000624.1, on the reverse strand, counting down.
CAGCATTGAAGTTTAGCTTCCAGGACGCCGTTTGGTCCTTATAATCCAAGCAATCGGTAGTCGAGTTAAACCCCAAACTGGAAGCCCCATAGCCCTGGGTAGAGAGGGCGGCTGGAGACTGGTTGAGATGGCTGGCCACGGCATTGGTGCCCATGGGGCTGAGGGCGGCCCCTGGTCCGGGGAGTTGGTGGTGCATGGGGGTCAGGTAAGATCCACAGTCCATCCCCCCGAAATAGGAGGTCGAGCCAGCGTACCCTTGGCTGTAGCCGGAAGCCTGAGTGTAAGTCATGGGGTAGGACCTTTGCATGCATGAGGAAGAGGTGGACAGGGGGTCTGAGAGGGGCGAGATGGACGCCGGGCTCCAGATGGACACCGGGGCGCTGCTGCTGGAGATGGCTGGCACGGAGGTGCTGGCCGGAGGCGTGAACTGCCCGCTGGTGCCACTCTCGGAGCTCACTTCTCTGGCCGGGGAGCTCTTCTTCTTGGCGGGCCTCACCTTGTTCTGGCCGCCGTTCTGCTGCTGCTGCTGCTGCTGGCGGCACTTGGCCCGCCGGTTTTTGAACCACACCTGGAAAACCAAGAGGAAGGAGAAGAGGCGGGGAAGCGCATGTTCACTGGCCGCCAGGCGAGGCGAGGCGAGGCGAGGAGACATAAGCAGGCCCAGCTTTTCCCAGCCTGGCCTGCTGGCTGGCAGGGTCCAGCACGGAGGGCGCAGGGATGCAAGGCTTGGGAAGGGCGACCAGACGGGAGCACCACAGGCTGGTGGGATTCCACTGGCTAGTTCCGCTAGTCACCTCTCATGCCTCTTCCCCTGCCTCCAAAATTCCTTGCGGGCGTTGCTTGAGGCGGTCATGATCCAACACTGGCCCACCAAAAAGCCCTGCGGGGCTCGGATGACCGGCTGCCGGACTAAGAGCCTATTCCGGGGGCCATGATCCCATGTCTAATCTCTGCTCTTCACCGCTTTCGTCAGCTCTGGACTCTCAAAAGGATGCCCAAGTTGGGACAAAGATGTAGGATCCCCTAATTAATAGCCCTCATTCATTTTTTAATGAAATTTTTGTACACCTTCTCAATACCACATTTTGCTTCCCTCCAGATTCTCCAAAAGTTTGCCTAGGAATACATGACTCTGTGCTTCACTTTGTCCCAGAGGCAAAGTTTTAAAATGTTCTTTCTAAGGTGTGAAGAACTTTCTGATTGATTAGAAAGAAGAAGTGGGGAAACCCAGCAAGTTAAATCAAACCCTTACGCATCTACATTGGCCAAATTCAATAGGTGTACCCACTACCAGCATGAGAAAAGGCTCAGGGTGTATTTACCTGCTTGACACAAAGTTGTTACAGATAAAAAGCAGGTGAGAAAATGAGATACTGACCCTGTTTCAGTACTAACAAGCACTTCCAAGCAAGTCTTTAAGAAACTAAGATGAATCTGTCCAGTTTGGCTTCTTCCCCACTTGTCCCGAGTATGGAAGGCTTTGCCAATGTCGATAAATTCTTATAAAAACTAAACGGATGGAAACAAAGTACCGGGAAAGCTTATGCCCCCAAGTCACACAGAGACCTGGCTAACCTGGAAGAAAATAAACAAGCTACGATGTGTGGTGACAAATTTGTTTGTTTATATTTATATCCCACTTTTTCCTTTCAAGGAACTCAGGTATATACTTTTTCCTCCTCCTCGCAATCTTATTGTCACAACAACAACCCTGTGAGGTAGGCTGAGCTAAGAGTCTGTGACTGGCCCAAAGCCACCCAGTTGGCTCCAGGGCTGAGCAGGGACCCAGATCACCTGGGTCCCAATGCGGCATCCTTAACCAATACACCACTCTGCCTCTCACCACTGCATTGCAGGACTAAGACAACCCTGAGAAAACAGGTGGTCTCACGCTGCCCTGGTTGTTGCCCGACACTGGGTGAAAATTATTTGCTATGTACACCCAGAGTCACGTTGTCATCTGTGTCTGTTGGTCATCTGTGTCGCATATATAGGCTATTGCTTCCTTTGATGTTATGTCTTTTCACTCATGGTATCTGTGGTGCTTCTGGCACAAAGAAGAAAATAAAGCAAGAGGCACCTGTCCAGATACACCTGAGTGCTTTTGCTGCAGGTGAGCTTTGGCAGCTGCTGCGGCCCCCTTGAAGCCCCCAGAAGCAGGGCTGACCCCGTCTGTCGCACCCTGCCAGATATCTGGCAGCTCCACATCTCCATTTCCTTCTCTGTTCATCACCGTCGAAGCCTCTTCGACGGATCCTTTTCTGACCTGGCCTCCTTCGCACCTTTCCTACATTAGGGCTCACCTTCGCCACATCTGTACCAGAGACCACCGAGGGGAAACAGGTGTGAGAAATGTCTCCGAGGCACGCATTCAACCTCGGGGATTTTTTTAAAAGCAACCAGCGATTTCACACGCAGAACCAAGCAAACCCAGTTGCTTAATAAGGCCACTTTGGGGAAGGGGGATAAAGCCCTCCCCAAGCCAGGGAGCTTGGCAGCTTAGGGTACCCGAAGGACCTCCACTTAAGTCCTATTGAAGTCAAGCCCTTAATTAAAAAGAACAGAGTATTAGGAGCGGGGGTGTTAACAATTAAGGGAGGGATGGGAGGAAAGCCCGCTTGTTCTTTTAAATGGGCTGTATATTCTATTCCCCTCTAGCCCTCCTACAGGGTCAGGCTTTGGAATAGGGAGCAGGGAGCTGAGGGGAACCCCACGAACGAGCGAAACTCTCTGCAGCACTGTTCTGGCGCGCAGCACTGCAAGGGCCCCAATTCCAGGTGCACGTCCGTAAGCGTGAGCTGCACGGAAATTGGCGGGGTTCACTCTCAAGCAAACTCTTCTTAGGTGGGGGTGGGGGGGGGATCTCCGCTTTTTCCACTCGGTCTGTCTCTCAGCAGGAGCCCTTCCATGCTGTAAGGGACCTAAGGATTTTGGCGAACCCCGGTCCCTCCCTGGGCAAGCTGGAAGCAAGCCTGCAGCTGAGCAAGGTGGGAATGAGGGGAAACGCTTGGGCAGGCGCCTCCTTCGATGACGGGGGAGCCGTGCTAAGACCAGCAAATACATTTCCGTGCAAATTGGGTATAAATTCTGCAGAAACCTTCGGAGTAGCGATCTGAAAGGGAGAAGGCATTCCACCAGCTCTCCCAGTAGGACGGTTAGTACAGCTCGGTGGCAAACAATGACCCACACTTTCCCGGGGGCCTCTGGCAGGGGCACAGAGCATCTTCCTCTGGCACCGGGCGCACAGGCCTGGCCTGGCCTGGCCGGGCGCTTGCCGAGGGCCCACGTGCAGCAGGGGGCCAGCAACGAGGGGGCAGCTAGGACGAAGACGACGCACGGAGCGAGAGCAGCTGGTAGTCCCACAAAATGAGGGGCCGGCCCCTTCTGGAGAGTTCCAGCATTGGCGTCTGGCTCTGACATAATCTCTCTACACAAGCCTGCCCGGTCGTGTTTCTCTGTTGCCTGCCGTTAAATACTTTCTCTATTCGTTTTTAAAGGGCGGGCCCCGTCTGGTACCTTTGCAGGATGCAGAATATTTGGGATAGGGAATATTCTGCTGTGCGCAGGCAGGTGGAAGTGGAGAAAGGGACTCGGAAGAGCAAGAACAGCAGAAAGAACAAAAGAGGAAGAGGGGGCCGAAGTTGCCATAGAGCCAAGAGGAAGATGGCCCGTTCTTCCTAATCTCCCATCTGCCCCACCCCTCAACCAAGCTGAATTCTGTCTTAATATTGTTCTGGATCATTACCATTGTATGCATGTGACTGACTGCTGGTGATTTTTAAAAAATTAAAATGATTTTTCGTGGCTTAAAAATGATGCTCAATTGAGTGGCCATTAAGATAGGGGAGGTTGTTGTAGGACAAAGCAAGACTGGCAAAACTGAAATAAATTTATAAACATATTTAATGTAGCCCGATGCTGATGGGCATGTGTTACAAAAGTCATGCAGACATGCTCCAGCAGGTGCAAAGTATGTTTGTCTTCCAAAAGCAGCTGCGTGTCTTGGAAGCCTCTACTGTGCATGTGCGAATACAGATTTTAAGGTCTGTGCATGAGATGGACACGGATGCCAAAAGATGGCTTCGGGCCGTGGCTTTCTACCCCAGGATCACACAGAGCAAAGCGTACATGGTATGATGTATGCTATGCATATAGGGGGGGAAAGTCCCACAAATTTTGGAGAGAGCCGGAAGGTTTTTACTACCTAGCATCTTGAAGATGGTTTAAACATATCTCAGCCAAGTGTTTCCTGCATTGAGTTTCACAGCCTGCCTTACAGGTGGGTTTGTTGGGAGGCTAGAAGGAGATGCTGTTTAGTGGAATAACAACTCCACTGAAACGGTGGCGATTCTAAGAAATGTATTTAGAATGCATGAAAAGAGAATTGGGAGGGAGGAGACTCTTGCCTGGACAACTCTCCACTGTAGCTTTATACTGATTTTATACCTGTTTAACTGCCTGGCTTCCCCCAAAGCATGGCCATAATTGTACTTTTGGGAATCCTTTTTCAAAGAGCCATAGGTCACCCCACAGCTCTCCAGTTCCAGAATTTCCTGGAGAGTGAAAGGCTATTAAACCAGTTTACATCTGTGGTGTAAACGCCCCTTGCTGTTCCCCCACACGTAGCACATCTTATCAGGCCTGGATGGGGAGCCTGCCAGCTTCTCCTGGGCACACCCCTTTTGGCAAACCTGCTGCACCCCTTTGCTGGGAGCAGCCAGCCAGCTCGGTCCTTTTCAGGCACCCAGGAGGGCAATCTGGCTGCAATCGAGGCCTTTGCTTCCAGGTTAAGGGCCATTTCAAATGCTTTCACCCCCATAAGAGAAACCTGCACATCAGCTGTGACACGCAATGACGCTCCAGTGTATCTCCGGTGTATCGCCATGTGCAAGGGAGAATTTATCATCTCTATCTGTGCTTCACTTTACTTCATGCAGGAAAAACGGCTTTCTTTGTATAAGTTTTGTAACATGTGAATCACCTCTGTAAATATATTTAGGATCTGGAGGTGACTCAATGGAGGGTTCCCAAGATATGGGGTTTCATTTCTCCCAGGGGGACTACTGAATTTCCTAGAAATCAGCTCCAGCTGCATAGCCCAGGGCTGCTGCCTGCTCCAAGCAGAAGGGAAAACTGAGAAAAAGCGAAGTGCAGAACTCAGTTTTGTCCTACAGACCTTGGATCCAAGAGCAAAACTGCAGCTGATTTCAGCAAGGATCGAAAAGCAGGTGCAGAGTCCTTGAGGTGAAGGGGAAAAGATCTTTTCTGTTGTTGTTCCCCCCCCCCCCATCCCCAAGACAGAGATCTGCCAGGGATCTAGCACAAGCTCAGAGTCTAGCTGCAAACCATTCAGGGAGGGAGGAAAGAAATTAAAAAACGGGGGGCAACAGAATCCATTTCTTATTTGATGAAACAGATGATCCATCAACAAGTCCAGGGGTGAAAGGGGAGGGGGTTCTATTGTTCTAATCGATTTTTTTGAAGCAATTACATAGGCTCTTTGGGAACTTTTGGGAAGCTCTTTGGGAAGTGTCCTTTACAAACAGTGGCAAAACCCAAATCCATCATCCACCTCTCCTCCAGTAGATTCACTTGCTGATGACACAAGCTTGCAAACCTCACAGGCTACACCCCTTCCCTTTCATTTTTGCATTTGCCACTGGGCAACCTTTCCCAGCCTGGTCTGGTCCAAATGTGTTGGACTACTGTGCTGGCTAGGGGTGCTGGGAGTTGCAGTCCGGCACATCTGGAAGGTGCCAAGTTGGAGAGGAGGAACAAAGGTGCAAAGCTAAATGGAATTGTTTGTCTGTTGAGCGATGCTCAAAGTTCAGGGCGGATGGGCTGCAGCTTAAGTTTGGCACCTGAAAATTTGTCTCCTACATTGAAGGACAGATCAAGACATGCTACCCCACTCGACCTCTTCCGGCTCCGGCTCTGTGCTTTGGATCCACTGAGATCCACCTACCAGGAGCATCAAGATTTCTTTGGCCTTCAAATTAGACTGTTTAATTGGCTTCCAGTAGAAGATGGCACGGCATGCATCTTTTTAAAAGATGATTGATTCACTTGTACTCAGAGGTTTGCCGCAGTGTGGAAAGCGATCAAATGAATGCTTAGAAAATATGCCACTGGAGTGTTGTGGAATTCAATATGGATGAGCGACAAAAGCTTGAAACCTTGCAGAACCTCTTCGTGTCCCATCGTGCACATTTGAACCTGAAATGGTCCCCTTGTCCATCAGACCTCTTCCGAAGCAACTCAGGGAACCACAAGGTGGGCTTCCCAAGGGAAACTGCACTCATATGGCCATCGCTCTGCCAAGCAAAAGACCCTCCCATGCCCAAAGCCATCGTAGGGTGGGAGGAGCAGTGGGGCCCGTGTGGCCCCCAGCCCATGCTCCAGGAGTCCTTAAGGAGGGGGAAGGAAGTGGCCTGGCCGCATGAAAGTCTTGGTGGGTGGAGATGAATGGTCTGTGGCCCTGGTGAAGCTAAGGAGGTCCGGGCTTCAAAGTAGCAGCCACGGGCTCCTGGGCGTGAGCTGCTCTTCAGGGAAAGGGCATGGGGGAGGCAGCCTTCCCCAACCCAACACCTTCCAAGGAGATGGATGACAGCTTCCATTATCCCCAGCCAGCATGCTACCCAGGAACTGTGGAGCATGTTCCTGACACGTCTGGACAACAGGCTGGGGAAAGATGGTATAAGAGACTGAAATGAGGGCCCTGCAGGATCAGAGCAAAGGTCCATCTCAGGGATGGGAGAATGGATGCATCGCTGGAGGTTTGGGGCCTGCATCCCCCATCATGCATCCTCTCTGGCCAGGCTGGCTGTGGCTGATGGGGTTGTGGACCAACCACAGTCGGCCACCTCTGCAGAAAGGATTCACTGTTCTGATTTCTTCCATTCTGGGCAGCCCTCCTCTGTCTGGTGCAGAATTCCTGACCATGGACTGTGCTGGCTGGGAATGATGGGAGCTGCAGTCCAACAGGCACCCAAATTTGGGAAGGCTGGTTTAGGGAGAGAAGGGGGCATCTCCCCACCTTCGTATTTCTTTCTAAACCTTCCTCCCTACCCTAGACATTCTGGCCCAAGCCCCTTGCTGGAAGAACCGGACCCGAATCCTACGGTGGATCTTCTCTCCTTGCGCATCCATGCACGCTCTTGCCCTCTTTCCAAATGCTACCAGAACATGGTCCATCAAACCTCCTCTGTGTGGGCAGGGCCTGGTTGGGGATGTCTCCACCCTGGGTTTCAGTCTGACCTGTGAAGGCGCCGTGGTGCTGACCCCTCCTCCAAGTAGGCTCAGCACCACGGATAGCTCAGCAGTCGGTCATTCACGGATGCACTGCCACGTTTGACCCTGGGCCCTCCAGCCGCTTCGGCCTTCGGCTGCGCTTACCTGCACCCTGGACTCCGGCAGGTTGATCTTGAGGGCCACCTCCTCCCGCATGAAGATGTCCGGGTAGCGAGTCTTGGCGAAGAGGGCCTCCAGCACGTCCAGCTGGGCTCGCGTGAAGGTGGTGCGCTCCCTCCGTTGCTTCCGAGGGGTGGCTGCGGACAAAGGCCAAGCGAGGGCATCAGGAGGCGTGGCTGCCCTGAGAGGGGCCCAGGGGGTGACTCCCGCACCCCACGCCCTGTGGGAGGCACAGGCCTGGGCAGCGGGCAAGCCCTGCCCATCTCCACTGCACCAAGCAAACCCCGCGAGGCAGTGCATCGGGGTACTTCAAGACCCCAAGAGAAAAGATGCTTTTCCTTCAGAAGGTAGTCTGAGAAGCCCGTGGTGGACCCTCCTTGTGAGCAAGTGTGTGCTTGGCTGCGAGCGCCCTGCGCGTTCAGGAGCGTGCCCCACGGAGTCGCCAGACCTTCCATCCGAGGAGGTGCATGTGCTTGGATTTCAGGCAGGCCCTTGTGCATAATCACTCCGCAGCCCATCCTACATGGGCTTCAAGGAGCTCTGACTTCCCTCCAAAGTATGCGGAAGAGGACAACCTGCAATCAAAGCCACACTCAGAAAAAAGAGAGTGCGGATTAATTTTGCATAAATAGGGGACGATGATGCGTGGCTTTCCAACCTGCACCTCCCCTGGAGAGTATCCCATTCAACACAAAGTTCCAAGGAAATGTTTGCACATGTCGCAATCGAACCCTTACAGATAAGATCTGGGGGTACTTCGAAGAGAAGGTGCCATGCCAGCCAGGTGCTTACACCTGCTCAGAAGTAAATGCATCAGGTTTAACACATTTTGCACTCATGAAGTGCATGGATAGCAGCGTTATCTTAGAAGACTGAAGGAGCTGCCACAAAAATATTACTGAAGGGCAAATCCCAGAGAACTCAGTGGAGCCCACCAACAGGTGGAGGTGAGCGAGCAGCAAATGCAGCTCTGTGTCTCAGCAGAGCATTCTCCTCGGTGCGCCAACCTGGGAGCAAGCCATGCTGAACAGGGCAGGGGGCTTGCTTTGGATGGAGTCCACCTGGCCGGGGGTTAGGCATATGCAAAGGCACAGACTCTAGATAAGAACAGCAGAACTGCTAGCTGGAGCAAACCAAAGTCCACGAGTCCGGAGTTGTTCACACAGCGACCAGCCCCAAAGGCCACCAGGTATGGTGTGACACCAGCAACCTAGCAAGCGGGACATGAGGGCAACAGTGCCCCCCACCACCATGCGCCACAGCAATGGGTGTGCATGGGTTGCAGTTGCCCCATGGACAGCCACCTTCTCCACCACAAAGTCTTCCCGTAGCCTTTGAAAGCCAGCTCAATCGGTACCATCACTACATCCCGTGGTAGTGAATTCCGGCTCTTAATGGTGCGCCATATGAAGAGGGACTTGCTTCTATCAGTACTGAATCTCCCTCCAATTAGCCTTGCTGGGTACTAACGCTACGGAAGAGGGAGAAAAGCGCATCTCTTTCTGCTCCCTTTTTCTTGCATCACTTGGCATGAAGGCGTCCCTCATTTTTTCTCCCCAAAGCCCTCGTCTCAGGTGCTGCAACTTGTCCTCCCAGGCTCCAGTCCCCGGGTGGCTTTTCCTGACCCGTTCTGCACTTTTCCCAGCTCCACAAGACCCTTTGCAGGGCGCCACGAGCAGAGTGGTACCCAATATTCTAAGTGCAGTGGCACCAAAGATGTGTACAACCTTGACGGTTTGATTTTCGATACCTTTCCCCATGATCTCTACCATGGAGTTTGCCTTTTCCACCGTATTTGCTCTCTGCGACGGCCTTTTGATCAAGCTGTCCCCAAGATTTTTCGTGGGCAGGTCATTCCCCATCTGCATATAGCAATGTCTCAGCATGCATGACATTACAACTGCTTACACCGGAGCAAGCTTGCCGTTTTGATGCCCAGCTTCCCAGTTCGTAGAAATCCTTTTGGAGTTCTTCTCAATCCCATTTTTGTTCTAACCATCCTAAATAATCAGGCACCATCATCGGATGCCTTGTTTGGTAGAAAGCTGGATACTAATTAAACAAGCTGGCATGGCACTTCGCTGCTCACTCAGAATTCCCCATCATTTCTGACAGCCTCAGCCACAATATGGATCCCTGTGGGACCCCACGGGCTACATCCATCCACTGGGAGAATTCACCATTTCCTGCTCTCCACTTTCTGTTTAACCAGGGGCTGCCTCTTCTTCCACAGCTGCTAAATTCGCTCAGGAGTCTTTGGAGAGGGAAGCAAATCCACTGCGGCTCTCCTCCCAACTACCCCACCCACCGTCCGCCTTCTCTAAACACATATACAAGTTCGTTTCCCATCTTCTCCACCCTTCAGCTTAGCCTGCACCAGCAACGGGAGCAAAGCAGCTTGATAAGGGCTCCAAAAGGCTCTGGAGGACATGCTCGAAGGAGCATCGGGAGCGGGGCATCTGCAATTCAGGACAAGGGAGGGTGGGAAGGCGTTTCCTTCCATGTCTTCCCCTGTCTCCGGAGCCCTTCTCCCTGTTGTCTTCTGCAAACGTGCAAGGGGAGGGATGCCAGCGCTGTTCCCCCGTGTAGGCCAAGCACCAGCTTGAAAGGTTGCCGCACATCCCCAAAGCGCCCGAATCCCTCTCCCCAGCGTACTTCTAAGGCCCGGGATGCTCACCTGGGTACCCGACAGACGGATGCAGCAAGTCCATCCCAGAGGTGGTGAGGCTCAGTCCATTGACTGCATAAGGTGGTTGCTTAAGATAAGACATCATGCTAAAGTCGGAGTGGGGAAGAGGAAAGATGGCCAAAATTCCAGGGGGCGGATGGGAAGCAGGGCCTCTCTCTCTTCCGAGCCTTTTTTCCCCTTTCTGGTCTTCTTCTTCTTCTTCTTCTTCTTCTTCTTCTTCTTCTTCTTCTTC
>JAIXND010000624.1:22171901-22185643 GCA_023646645.1 Varanus salvator macromaculatus | reverse complement strand
CAGGGGAGGCCGGGAAGGGCTCCCCCTGCCGCAGGTCCGTGGAAGGCTCCGGAGGAGCGGGGGGCCCGCGGGGCGCCGCTCCTTCCCCTTTGCCAGCGGGACCCGCTGCAAAGCCACCTGCTCCCCCAGGGAAGGCGGGCGAGGGGAGGCGAGGCGGTCGCCCCCGGAGAGGGACTGGCAAATGGCCGGGCAGGCGCCGCGCTGCCAGCCACGTTGCGCTCATGGACGGGCCGCGTTAGGGCTGCGCACCGCGGAGACAGTGCACAGGCCAAGGAAGGGCTGCCGCACAGCGCGGTCCCCCAAGCTGCCGCTCTCGTGCGCGGACAACGCGCCCGGCCTCTCGCCTGTTTCCCCTCACAGGCAGGCTGCAGGTAACGGCGGACGAGCAGCGGACCCTCCCGCAGGTAGTTTCAGATTTTAAGGCCAGGCGACCCCTGCGGAAGGGGTGAGACATGCCCCCTTGGCAGGGAGTTCCACAGATCCTGAAGCAGATGGCCTGGCTGAGCCTTCAAGGGCAGCCGCAGCCTCTTCCCAGCCTTGGGACAACTTCCCGCCCGTCCAAAAGCACCTTGTCTGGATTTGGCTTGAGCTCAGAAGCCTGCAGCGCATCCATCACTGTTCTGAGGGTTGAAATACCCTGGAACATGGATGCACGAGAGTCCACCCAGAACTGTGAGCCGTCCCGAGGCTATGTTGCAAGGGGACGGCATATAAAAACCTTAAATAAATAAATAAATAAAAACTAACTCTCCCCCCACCCCGAAGTGATAAAAGACCACAAAAATGCCTGCCCGGGTTTGTGCTGGCCCACGGAAGCTTTCAGAGAGAGATTCTTTTATTGGGGACTCCCTCAAACATGGAATATGGCAACTTTGGGAACCAAAGGGGCCAAGAACACGCTGCTGATATCGCACCAGTAAAAAGAATAAAACCACTACAGAAATGTCAGAGGGCCACATTTAGTTTGAAAACACAGGTCATGGGGCACTTCGGAGCCTCTGGGTGAATTACCAGCAAGCTCCAGCAGCAAAATACTGATTTTTATCTTCATCGTCATGATCTCTCCTGTGCATTTCAGCAGAACAGGAGATGCGAGGGTAGCAGCAGCTGCGGCAGGTCCATGCGGAGCGTGTGTTTCCCACACAGATCTGCAAAAACGCAGCACAAAACAGCCATGAGCTAGTCCAGCCCGTAGAGTCAGACGTACATCGACCCCTCGCTGCACAAGAAACTCCTAAAAACCAAACAAAAACTAAACCATGAATGTAGGCAGTTGACTACCTGACATGGCATGCTTTGTGCAGTCCATGTTGTGGTTGTGTGTGTGTGTGTTATACGTGTTTACTATCCTTACACATTTTAAGTCATCCTTGCAGGACTTTCTGTGGTCTTGAATCCCTTTTGGTGTATTTCTTAGCAGTGGTTCAAAGAAGCCTGAAATCTGATGGAAAGGAGAAACAAAATGACAATACACCCTGAACTGACAAGCACCCCCGCCCCCCCCACCAAGTAGTTTCACACTGATGTGAAGAAACATGCGCGACAAAGCAGAGCTGTATGGTCCCCACAAACCAGCAGCCAAAGGATGAATATGAGCCCCTCCAACAATGCCGCTTTCTGGACCCTGACTGCCTGCAGGGCTGGAACCAGAATGAAAATGTGCCAGCTAGTCCTACCCCAGCTGTGCTCTCAGAAATGGCAGGTGCACAGGTGAACTCCTGCTCGAGCTCCTGGGCAGGTGACTTGGGCCTTGCCCTGGACGGGGTTGCACTCCCTTTAAAGGGCAGGGTCCGCAGCTTGGGAGTGCTCCTCGACCCGGAGCAGTCCTTGGAAGCTCAAGTGTCGGCGGTGGCGAGGAGCGCTTTCCTTCAGCTTCGGCTGATCCATCAGCTGCGTCCCTACCTGGAGGAGGATTGCCTAGCAACAGCAACACACGCATTGGTTACTGCCCGGTTGGATTACCGTAACGCGCTCTATGTGGGGCTGCCCTTGAAGACGGTCCGGATACTTCAGATGGTTCAAAACAGAGCTGCCAGGATGCTGTCGGGGACTGGGCGTTCTTCTCATATAACCCCAGTCCTCTATCAGCTCCATTGGCTTCCCATTGAAGTTGGCTCAGTTCAAGGTGCTGGTTATTACCTATAAAGCCCTAAAATGCTTGGGACCAGGATACCTAAAGGAACACCTTTTTCTCTATTTGCCGTCCTGCCCCCTGAGATCGGCAACAGAAGCCCTCCTCCGGGAACCCTCCGTGAAAGACGTTAGGAGACAGAGTACCCGGAGCAGGGCCTTCTCTGTGATGGCACCCCGACTGTGGAATGCGCTCCCCAGAGAGGTCCGCCTGGTGCCATCATTATATGTTTTTCGGCACCAGGTTAAGACCTTTTTATATAATCAATATTTTAATATGTTTTAATATTGAATTTTATTATTGTATTTTATTAATTCCAGCCAGAGTGGGTTGTCAATTTATTTATGCTGTAAGTCGTCCAGAGACATAAGTAATTGGATGGCATACAAATTTTATAAATAAATAAATAAACAAACAAACTCTGGATTTCAGACTGCAGGTGAGACTTCATGTGATTGTAGGCATGATCCATGTGTTTGTAAACTGGCTTCAGCTATTGGCCAGTAAAGAAATAAAATTAATAATTGAAATTATAATTCATTTAATGTGTGCCATCTCTACCATTCCATATCAAGGAAAAATCACTGAGGAGATAATTTAACATATTTTGATCTTGCTTTTCAGCTGAAAAGGTATCACGGGGTAGCTAAAATTAGTTGAATGAGACAGTACCTGCCTGGAAGATTATAATCTAAGAAAGGCTTGGCACACAAGGAAAACACCACAGGGAGGGATGAGGAAAACTCTTTGCACAGGGCTGGTGGGACCGCACTGCTTTCCTCTCTCCTCCCCTTCTGCCCTGGAAGGGCTGCTAGTGATGCCTGAGGAAGAAGGAGCTTTTGTGTCGCTGGTTTTCAGCCTATTCCTGTGTATCACAAACAAGCACGTTATGCAGAAGGTTTGCCTGGGTCCACATCACAAAAACCACCCCCCCACACACACACACACAAAACCCGAAATGAAACCATTGCCCAAAAAAAGTGACTGACACAACTTTGCAAAGTGTTTGCGCATTCAGCATGTATCTTCTGCCTCGGACTTTCCCCACATGATGGTCTTCTCCAGGGAGTCCGGCCTTCTCATGATGGGCCCAAAGGCATCTTCAGAGGTTTGAAGGGGTGGGTGGATCTGCCCATTTCACTTCCTCCCACGTTCAACATTTATTTATTTAAATATTTATATGCCGCCCCTTGCAACAGCCTTGGGGCGGCTCACAAACATGATCTTTCCGTGAGATGCATGGAGAATTACCGCATTTTTCACTCTATAAGACACGCCTGACCATAAGACGCACCTAGTTTTTAGAGGAGGAAAACAAGAAGAAAAATATTCTGAATCAAATGGGCACATAATCACCGGCACATTCCCCATCACTTCCCCATGGGCTGCACATCTGACAGACTTACTGCACACACATATTTGCTCTAGAAGATGCACAGACATTTCCCCTTACTTTTGAGGGGGGAAAAGTGCGTCTTATAGAGCAAAAAATATGGTAATAAAACAGGAAGAAGTTGGCAAATATTGCTGAAGTCTTATCAAAGCATGAGCTGAAATGAGACTCTCGCCCAGCTGTGCCAGGCATGCCTGATGCATGGAGGGGACCTGCTTGGCACGTCCCTCTTAGAGATGGGGACCCGCTCAGAAATATTGTCACTCAGTGATGATGAGGGACGCCGGAGAATCCATACTGAGATTCTGCCGGGTTCAGGTGAATCCAGCTTGCACTGGCCGGATCCTTCCAGAGCCATGCAGAGTCTTTGGACTTCTGGACCAGGCATTTGTTTCTTAGTTTGTTTGTTTATTAGACAAATTTCTATGCCGCCCCTTGTCAACTAGCCTCGGGGCGGCTTACAGCATATAAAAAACACAAACCAAAAATCCAAAACAATACACAATCTTTACTTTCCAGAGAGGTGTGCAAATTTAGAAGGAAAGCAAACACGCACTCGTTGAACGTGTGTGTTTGCCCATATAGTCCTGTTGGTTTCATGCCTTTGTTGTCCTTGAGGCTGCAAAGGATGTGGTTTCCATTTATTTATTTATTAGTTGATTTCTAGCCTGCCCCGTTAGCCACATGGCTCCCTGGGCAGGTTACAAATGATCCGATCGTGTCACAACAATATAAAACGTTAAAAACAGATCACAATAAAAATAAAAAGCACACCCTGTCATATCCAAATAGAACTGACATAAAAGACATACCATGTTAAAAGACATACCATTAAAAACCGATTTGCCAGTTAAAACACTGGCAAAAGAAAAAAGCCTTCGCCAAGCTCTGAGAGGAATATAAAGAAGGCACCCGGCGAACCTCTCTGGGGAGCACATTCCAAAGTTGGGTGCCAGTCCTAAAAAGGCCCTTCTTCTCGTCAGCACCCCCTTGTTTCTTGAGTTGACGATTGCTTACAGCTGTTTTTCTCGCAGTGTTGCATGCTTATACATTGGTAAGCATATAGTTTCTATAGTATGTCGAAAGTTTTTCATCCTTGTACACTGCCCAGAGAGGTTCAGCTATAGTGTGGTATAGAACCGTAACCAGTGAAATAGAATGAAACGAAAGGCATGAAGAATTGAAAATAGGCATTTGTTTATTTATTTATTCATTCATGGCCACCTTTCCCCCCAGGGAACCCGAAGCATCTTCGATACTCCTCTTCCTTTCCATTTCCTCGCCACAACAACCCTGTGAGGTTGGTTAGGTAGAAAACCTGTGACTGGCCCAAAGGCACCTGGTCCACTTCATGTCTGAATGAAGACTGGATCCAGGATCTCTCACCGCTACACCGCTCCGAAGCATTGGGGTGGGGGTGGGGGTGCCGTGCATTTTGGGAAGATTCACAGATGTGTGGAAGGGCAAATTTGCACAAGTGCAAACAATCACCAGGTTTGGAAAGGGAAAAAAGCCGGTTCCATGGATGAACACGGGATGGCATGAAAGGTGCCAGGCGATGGGACCAGTTTCTTGTCTGTTCCAGAGCACAGGTGTGGACCCTCTTTCAGACCTCTTTCCACATGCTATTTTAGGGATGCTCAAAATTCCTGTGGCGGGTGGAGCTAAAGCAAAGGGGCGGAGCCAGAGGACTTTCCACCCTTCAGAAGGAACTGCACAGGCTTCCCAACTGATCTCTTGGTTGGTCTAAAGGGGTGGGGCCAGGGAAAAGGGGTGGGGCCAGGGGAAGGGGGTGTGGCCATTGGGACAGATCAAAGGAAGGTCTTTTACACAGCACATAAACGTAGGAAGGGAATGAGTGATGGCCACCCATTTGGATGGCTTTAAAGGGGACTGGACAATTTTGTGGAGAAGGTTCTCATTGGCTGCTAGACCTGATGGCTCTAGGCCACTCCCAGGATGAGAAGCAGTGTCCAAGGTACACCAGTTGCTGGGGAACATGGGTGGGGGGGTGCTGAAGCACTCACGTCCTGCTTGTGGGATCCTGTGGGCAGCTGGTTGGCCCGTGTGAACCGAATGCTGGACTGGATGGGCCCTGGACTTTTCTTATGTCCTTACGACCCGAGGAGGCTCAAATTTTGCCTCCAGACTCTTGGTCCAGAGGGCAGGACACATGCCAATGGACTCCACAGTGCAGTGGTTAAGAACACTGGCCTGGAACTCAGGTGATCCGGGTTCAAGACCCTGCTCAGCCATGGAGACAACTGACTTTGGGCCAGTCCCAGACTCCCAGCCCAACTTGCCTCATCGGACTGCTGTTGTGAAGATGATACTGAGAGCAGCAGGAGGAGAAAGACACGATCCACTTTGAATCCTTTTTATTTAAAAAAAGGTGGATATAAATCTGATGAATGAATGAATGAATGAATGGGACTTTGATCAAGCTTCTGAAATATCTCGCTGATGGAGGAGTGGTTTGGCCGGGGCACGAAAGGGCTGCCACTTCATTAGAGATGTTTGAAGTGTGGGGCGTGTGCCACGGACACGGAAGCAGCCGATCTCTTGCACTGGCAGGTGGGTTGTGTTGGCATTGGTCAGGTGCCCTTTGAGGTGCTCACCAGTCCAGGCTTCTGAGTCTCATAAGGTTTTCCTCTCTGCTCACCTTGGAAAAACGGCTGGAAGGGCACTCGGGTCCGATGACTGAATGTGCGCAGGCAAAGCGCTGCTGTTTTCCTTTTCTTTTCTGAGCTCTGGGCAAGGCGGGACGTCTGGGGAAGGAGGGCCCTGCTGCCAGAGGTCAGCTTGAGTGGGCACCGCAGGTCGTGAGAACCTGCCCTCCAAAACCGATCAGCTCAGCTCGTTCTTTTTTTCACAGGGAGTAAAACAGCACCCTAGAGAGAATGGGATGGGTCCCCCGCTAGAAAAGAGAAAAAGGCACCACCGTCCGAGGCAGCATGTATCTTTTGCACCTCTGTAAAGGCCCCAGGTTGAGTCCCACCAGGCTCCTCTGCTGAAGCAGAAGCAGCACCTGAGATTTTATGGACTGTCAGGTAGGAAGAGACTGAGTAGAACTGGGCTACTCGTGGATGGAAGGGATGCAAGCGGACTTCAGTTTGTATCTGCTATTGCACATGCCTAGCGGCAAATTTAGACAGTCTTTTTGTTATTTAAATAGAAATGTGATTTCACAGGAGGGAAAGCTGCTGCCCAGGGGCAAGGTGCTGTTGGGCCTCTTCAGCCAGCTCTTGGCAAATGTTTTCCCCTCTTTCGACCAGCCATGGACTGAGCAGGCTGCTGAGGAGGACAACCCTTCGCCAGCCTTTGAAATAGAGGACTGCGCCCTGCAAACGAGGATGTGAGGCCACCCTAGGACTGCATTACAAAAGGTGGGGGAATCACATTTCTGAAGGTGGTTCTGTAGCAGGGCAGGGCAGGGCGATCCGATCCGATCCAGATGGCAAAGAAGTTCAGAACTTTTATTCTTTGGAGGGAACACTTTTTTTGTATAGGAAAATATTTAAAGCTGACCTGGTTCCCCCCACATTTTCTGATGTGATACAACTCACACTCCATTGGACACTCACCCACTTCTCAGGTAATTTTGCCAAATGTCTAAACCCAACCTTATTACCGGGAGGCTGCTCAAACCGTGCAACCTCCTTAAATGGGGGAGTCGAACCTCAGGGTGGGGCCCAAGCGGTGCTCACACGAGCCCCCAGTCTCATTCTGTAGGTTTCTGCAGATGGCCACACCGCGCTCCTCTAGCCACAGGTGCCTTCTGGCCCTTGCAGGTTTTCCCCCATTCCAACAACTTGAAATGCCTCCAATAAGGGCTTTCAGACACAATCCTGTGCGCATTTAGACAGAAAAATAACTGCACGGCTGGCTGGGGCATGGCGGGAGGTGTGGGCCTTTCACCTGCCTAACAGTGCATAAAGATTGGAGCAAAAATAGCCCAGCATTTTCGGCATCTTGGTCCAGCGCTTTTGCCTTTGTTCTCTCCCACCTCTGGGACGCAGCTCTGCGAATTCCACGCTTGTACAGAGGTTCATCACCCTTGGCCTCCTAAGCAGGTTTTGGGACTAAAATTTGGGAATAACAATATCTGGGAATAAAAAGCAGGGTCCTTCCTTCCTTCCTTCCTTCCTTCCTTCCTTCCTTCCTTCCTTCCTTCCTTCCTTCCTTCCCTTCTCAAGCACACCCCCTCTCCCACTAATAGCAGAAATTTTGCCCATAGTGCTTCACCTGATTAATTTCTCAGTAACAGTGTCAGTAAAAGAGCTGATAACCTGAAGAAAAGAAAAAGAAACGAAGAAGACCAAGGCTCAACACGATCACTGCGGTGTTTCTATTTTCCCAGAGTGGAAGGTGGATACCGCACTGGGATCCTTTTCGGGCGAGACAGGCACCCGAAAGAACGGCTTGTTTTTATCTGCGCTCAGCCAAGGCTGCTGGCACGTCAGACCCCGAAGCCAGTCCAAAGGCCCCGCCGCCGACTTGGCCGCCTCCTCGGGTTGCCAACGGGCCCAGATGCGGCTGGTTGCCGGGCGACCCTTGCACGGCTTCGGCTGGGCCTTGTGAGCGCCTTCCAAGCCGCAGCGGCACGACGGCTGGGGTGGAAGGGATGCCAACGCGGCTCCGGCAATCCGCTCCTCCCACAGGCACCTCAGGCTCGAAAGCGGTGGAACGAGGCTCTCCTGAAAGTTTTTTTCCCCGTGCAATAATAATCTCCGTAATAATAATGTCAGCAGACTAAAGATACTGAAGAGGATAGTGATGACGGGGATACAAATAATAGGCACGAGATTCTTATGCATTTGAATTGGCTACCTCAAAAAGGGAAGAATAAAAAGAGCCAAATGGGATTCAAAACAGGAAAGGGCAAAATTCATTATCGCTCAGTTCCTCTGACCTGAAATAAGTAATCATGTGGGCCTTAAATCAGCAATCATTCCCATGAGGGACAAAAAGATGCAGCAATCCGTTCACAATCGAATGCTTGCTCTTTGCAATAACATCGCCATTGATACGGGGCAGCCAAAGAAGGGTCCCGTGTTTCTAATGAACTGGTCCTTTAATCAGGAATCTAACTCACAGAAACTCCTGCACTGAATAATACCGAATATATATATAAAATCCATGGGGCAAATCCTGACCTCAGGCTTCTTACAGTTTGAAACGGAATCCAAAGCAGTTATTTGCCAAATGCAAAGAAATGAGCACAACTCCAGCACACTGAAGTAATTGGCACCCGTTTTCCGGCCCCAGCACTACAAGGGGAAGGTTTGGGAATCACACTCAGAGAACGGAAATGGGGCAAAGGGGCAATACCGGCTTCTAAAGCAGCTGCAAGAGGAGGGATACAAAAGAGAGAAGCGTGTCAGAATCGTGGACTGTACCGTGGTCCTGAACAGGGTTGAGTATTTGTTCAAATTGTGGGAAGTCTGGTCATTCGGCGAGGTGTTGCCCAGTCGAAGTGGAAGAGTCCGATCTGCACTCTTGATAATCTAGAGTTTGGTCTTATCGTTATCACACTGCATTGGTATCTTGCTTTTCTTTCCTGTGCAAGGAACCAAAAGTGGCTTAGATAGTCCTGCCCCACTCCACTGCTCCCTCACAAAAGGTATGTGAGCGGGTGTCACACTGAGCTGGGGAGAGGCCTGTTCTCCCCTGCAGAGGAAGGCGGGACGCGCTCCAACTGAGCCGAGCTCAGGGAGCCAAGGTTCGATTTGGAGGCCAGAAAGCACTTCCTGACAGTCAGGACCCCGAGGGCGTGGAATGGGCTTCCTCGGGAGGTGGTTGAGGCCCCATCAGTGCAGGAGTTCAAGGATAGGCTGGACATGCACATGGTGGGCATGTCATGAGTGGAGCCAGCTGCAGCCGGGGGTCAGACTAGATGGCCTGGGAGACCCCTTCTGACTCGCTCTGTTTTTTTGTTTCTAACAACAATCTTGTGAAGTAGGTTCAGCTGAGAGTGAGTGGCTGGCTGAAAGTCAGCCAGCGAGCTCCCTGGCTGATAATGATTATTGAGCTAAAAGACTTTGAAGCTGCCCAATTAACCCTTCACTCCAATCACCACTGTCGTAAAAGCAAGATAGACCAGTGAAAGATACCAGATCGTCTTGGTGCTCGGAGACATTGGCATCAATTTAATGGATACTGGAGCCCAGGTTAATTTTTTTGGCTGAATTTTATAATACAGCCAATGAAGCTTAAAGTAGGGCCAATGGACATCCAAGTTATTACCGTATTTTTCGCTCTATAAGACGCGCCTGACCATAAGACGCAGCTAGTTTTTAGAGGAGGAAAACAAGAAAAAAAATATTCTGAACCAAATGGGCACATCATCACAGGCACATTCCCCATCACTTCCCCACGGGCTGCACCTCTGACAGACTTACTGCACACACAGATTCGCTCTATAAGACGCACAGACATTTCCCCTTACTTTTGAGGGGGAAAAAAGTGAGTCTTATAGAGCAAAAAATATGGTAATTATTGTGGAACAAATTTCCCAGGATGGAAGATATGTCTGTTCTCCATTGTACCCAAGACAGTAGAACCCATCCTGCATTTGGCAGCCTCTGAAAAATCAAATCAGGTAACGCATGTATCTGCAGGATCAGGCCATTCTGAGTGAGTCTATGGCCACTCATAGAGGAACATCAAGGGTTGGTTTCCCAGGCTGGGCTGTTTGCCAGGAGAACACTCCATCCAGGTGGTGTCTCCACGTATTGCTCCTCAGAATAAACCGCAGAATGAACTCACTTTCCAATGGCACCCTCCCCTTCCCCCCTTCTCCAGCAGAAGCCTAGATGCTTCCACAGCATTCTGGCAACTGAAGCTAACAGAGGAAAGCTCAGAACTGTGTACACTTTGTACTTCCTTTGTACAATGCAGAGTTCTGCACGAGACACTTCAGGATTGCGTCTGTCCCTGAACTCTAGCATAAGACCATACAGATGCTCCATCCATGGAGCGGATTCTTCCATAGCTGACATCATGATCTGGTTCTTCCAAAGACGAATGACAGCAAGTCCCCGCTCGGCCATGGAGCCAACTGGGTGACTTTGGGCCAGTCACAGACTCTCAGCCCAACCCACCTCACAGGGTTGTTGTTGTGGGGATAAGATGGAGGAGGAGAATGATGTAAGCTGCCTTGAGCCCTTTGTAGGAAAAAGGCAGGATATAAATAAATAAATAAATAAATAAAAGTTCTGCGTGACACTAGAGCAGCAAACCTGCAACTGAACATGGGTTTTTGGAACTGACTTTGGTGGGAGTCAGGACTTCTGCAGAAGGTACGAATTGGTCAGGAAGAATTTGTGCAGCAAATTTGGGGGATGGTGACTTGACTTGGGAGATTTATCTCTAATTTGTCTGTGGCAGCACCATCTTTTCAGGGGTTTCTTGAAGAGAAAAATGAACCAGGCTAGGAAGTAGAGTGGGAGACCTCCTCCAAGTTTTAAGGCAAGTTGCAGAAGTCTGCTTACAACCAAACCTATTAGAAGTTCAGCAGATGCCTCACAATGCAGCTTGGCTGCAGCTAAACTGGGGCTGCAGGTCTTTTTTCTGTCCCAGCTTCCATAGGGTTGTCCCTTCGGTACCCTGTTTCCTCTATACATGTATGGCCAATCAGTGGCTGTGGAAACAGATTGGAAGTCCTTTGCAGCTTTGCTCAGCAAACCACTAAATGGCTGCATGCTGTGGATCCAGCAACGGATGATTGGACTATGGAGTCATGATTTACCTAAATGTTAACATTCAGATCTGAACTGCGAAGACCGAAAAACCATCTGTCGTTTTGGTTCTGTTTTCTAAAGCAATGCAGA
The DNA here is from genome assembly GCA_023646645.1 of Varanus salvator macromaculatus. Lineage (NCBI taxonomy): Eukaryota > Metazoa > Chordata > Lepidosauria > Squamata > Varanidae > Varanus > Varanus salvator. Next base: position 22,174,287 of record JAIXND010000624.1, on the reverse strand, counting down.
ATTTTGTTGCATTTTTAACTTAACAACGGCACTGTAGGAAAGAATTCTGAGTGCTGAGGAAGTGTCAGGAGCTCTGGGCTTCGTATACCAGCGCTACTTCCAACAGTTCTAGACACCTTACTTGATCTTACAGGATGGTTACCTGGGACAGAAGTCTCCAATGTCCAAGGTGTGGGCCAGCCAGGGACCAAGTAAATACTGTAGAGGGTGTTGCGTGCCTGCCTGCCTATTTTTCATCAAACCCGGATCATTCTTTCACTGCCTCAGATAGCTGTGTCTTCACATACCTTTTTCTGTAACTTCCCTACTTCTATAACAACAATAATGCATTCCAATTATTCAAAGTGGATTCTTTCAGCAGGAATCCCACAATCCACCATCAGAAAATTCAGAACATGTTATGGAAATGAATGACAATTCCATCCAAAAAAGGATGGAATTGGACACACTCACAATGTAATCATGAGGTCTAGAAACTTGATTTAATCAAACAAACAAAAACCAAACTTTCACATTCTGTGCTTGTGTGGCAAATCCTCTGATGGTGCAGAATGTATAGATTGATCAGTAGATATTGATAAGGAGTGAGGAAGTATTTGCTTGATATTTGTGAGCACTCTCTAGCCATTGGTTGAGTTACCATATCACAAATAGCCCATCACTGCAGAGAGGGAATGGCCTTGTTGGCAAGTTCAGCAAAATAAGTAGCAAATTATTTCAGCAAATTGTTTCTCCTCCTCCTCATTTCTATCCTGCCTCACAGCCAAAGCTCTGGGTGGCTTGCAAGAGTCCCTAAAACCGGTAATAAAATACTCCCCCTATCTGAATACTCCCCATATAAAGAACATCTTGTACCTATTACAACAACACAGCTGAGAGATGCGTAGGTCGCATCCTTTCCAAAGCTTGCTTGCGACATTTCTTTGTTTCCAGGCCGCATGTCAAAATATTTCCCCTGCAAATGGCTTTGGAAGCGCTTTTCTGGGGGAGGGCAGGAAAACCCGCCGAAAACTCCCACCCAGAGTGGCCCAGCTTCCTCTGAAAGCGCGCAAGAGGAAGTGGCTTGGGCGGGAGCGAAACCCTGCCAGCGGAGAGGCAGCACGGACCCCGCATGCCGGGGCGCGCTTGGCAAGGGGCGCCAGGAGCGCCCTGCACGCACCTTCCCGTTTCGCCCTGGCGCCGCGCCGCACCCGCACCACCCGCAGGTGCCGCGGGCTGCGGAAGGGGCCCCGTCCAGCCCGGCCGCCCGGTCGCCGAGGGGGCCTTGGGGAGCCGGCGCCGCCGCCCGCTCTGGGCGCGGAAGGAAGGAAGCGCTCCTGCCGCCGGGCGGGCGAGGCGGAGGGCCGGGAAGGGCCGGGAGGGAGCAAGGGAAGGAGGAGGGAGGGAAGCGGGGCGAGAGGCGGGCGCGGAGAGCGGCGCGGGCAAGGAGGCCGCGGCCAGGCGAGGCGCAAGCGGGGCGCGTAATTGCGCAGCCGCCCACACGCGCGGCCCGGCGGCTTGGCGAGCGCCGCGCCCTGCCCTGCCCTGCCTGCCCTGGCCTGGCCTGGCCGGCGGGAAGGCAGCAGGAGGGCGGCCGCCTCCCGCTTCCTTGCAGCCGGCCGGGCGCTTTGCCCTTGGCGAGACCCCGCGGCCACGCCGGAGCCCCGGGGAAGCGCGGCCCGGGCTGCGCGCAAGGCAGAAACGTGGCCTCCGGGGAAGGGATGCGAAGCACCCTTCGCTCCCCTTCCCCCATAGGTAACCTCTAGAGTGAGTGCCGAAAGGACACTCAGTTGCCGATGTATCTGGAGGTGAAAGGAAAGTCCGATGCTGCAAAGATCTTTACTCCATAGGAACCTGGAATGTAAGATCCATGAATCAAGGCAAGCTGGATGTGGTCAAACAAGAGATGACAAGACTGAACATCGACATCTTAGGAATCAGTGAACTAAAATGGACAGGCATGGGTGAATTTAGTTCAGATGACCATCAGGTATACTACTGCGGGCAAGAATCCCTCAGAAGAAATGGAGTAGCCTTCATAGTCAATAAAAGAGTAGGAAAAGCAGTACTGGGATACAATCTCCAAAATGACAGAATGATCTCAGTTCGAATCCAAGGCAAACCATTCAACATCACAATAGTCCAAGTCTATGCCCCAACCACTGGTGCTGAAGAGGCTGAAGTTGACCAGTTCTATGAAGGCCTACAACACCTTCTAGAATTAACTCCAAAAAATGATGTCCTTATCATCATGGGGGATTGGAATGCTAAAGTAGGAAACCAAAAGATAACTGGAATAACAGGCAAGTTTGGCCTTGGAATACAAAATGAAGCAGGGCATAGGCTGGTAGAATTTTGTCAGGAGAATACGATGGTCATAACAAACACTCTTTTCCAACAACCCAAG
>JAIXND010000624.1:22106331-22167308 GCA_023646645.1 Varanus salvator macromaculatus | reverse complement strand
ATAGAAATGAAATTAATTGTCCGGTCCTTGGATACGGTCCAGAGGTCTAAGGTGGACATCTCTGCCTTAGGCCTTTATCCTGGCCATCTGCAGAAAGCTATCTTACACAGAGATGCACCACCGGTCCGTCTAGTTTATGTATGTCTACACTGGCAGGCAGCCAGGAGCCTTTCCGCAGTGGATGCTGGGTTCTGAAGCTGCAAAGCAGCTGAGAGAGATGTTGGCCGCATCCTCTCCAACATGCTTGCTCCATTTCCTGCAACTGTTTCTTTGTTTCTTTGATCCCTGCAAGCAAAGCGAGGGATCGTCCCTGAAGATCTGGCGAGGTGGGAGCTACTGTGGCGCATTGCTCTTTTCCTTCTGACAAAAGCCCAGGATCACGTAGGTGGAAAGGACGCTGTGATGGTGATGGGCTTTTGGAAACTGGAGTGATATTGTGTCCTGTATGTTTTTAACTGCAGCCAGTGTGGGTCGATAATTTATTCATGTTTTATTGTACTTCATTTATGTAAGCCGTCCTGAGGCTTTCGTGACAGGACGGCATATAAATATTCTAAATAAAATAAAAATAATAATGAAATAAATTCTGGCTTCACCTGCATCCTCCCATATTCCTGGTGGCATCCAACAGAGAGCGGCTGGGTAGAAGGGGCTTTGTCAGATCCTCAGCAGATGAAGGGGTGCAGAAGAATTAAGGATTGTTCTGAGGTTCTCAGCTTGACGAGAAGAAGTGCAGTTTTGCCCAGAACAAAATAAAAGTGGTATAGAGATGAGCAGGCAGAAGCAGCAGGTTCTGTTCACATCCATATTTTGTGAGAGAGAGTGTAGGCATGGAGGGGAGAAAGAGCGGATAGAAAACTAGCGTTCTGCTCAGTCCTGTCTCTCGCAGTCTTCCAGGGATTCTTGGCATGGAATGAGCGATGCCAAACCTGCTGTTCAATCTAGGGGTGCTGGTAGGAAGCATGGGGATACGTGAGTGCTATTCCCACAAGCACTGACTCCTTTGGCAACATAACCGTCCCTAAAGCTAGGATGCAGCCCTAGTGGACGTGAAAAAAATAAGGAACACTGTGTCTCTGTCTAACTGCTGAGGGACGTGGCTAGTGACCGTGGCCAGCCGGATATCTTTGTGGATCGTGCCTGGCTGGACACGCAAGCAGCCACGTGTGTGCAGCCACAGATATCAGCTTTCCCCATTCTTCAGCTGTGTTGAATTACAAGCCCCATTATCCATCACCCACATGGCCAGTGCCCAGGGAAAAGAATGGCTACCCATGGATAACTTTATGTATGTATGTATGTATTTCATTTATGTGCCACCCTATAGCTCAAGGGCTCTCTGGGCAGCTTGCAATAAATCAATAATAAAGCAATAGTAGACCAACAGTAAAAATAGTGACACAATTAGAACAATGGAAAACATAAAATGCACGAAAGGGATACAAAATCTAACGCTCAGCTAAAAGTCACAATAAGGCAACACAGCGATGACATTGAGGCAATAAGCCACTGAAGCACCTGTTAGATTAGAAGGAGAGCAGTGACTCCATGGGGAGGCCTAGCTGGGGTGAAGGCCCTTCTCGGAGCCATTTCTTCCCTCACTTCCTTGGGGATGGACCTTGGAGAAAGACCTCCCTCGAAGATCTCAATGGCCGGGAAGGGGCGTATGGCGACAGGTGTTTCCTCAGATATCCCGGCCCCTCGGTTGTGGGAACACGCAGGCTGCACTGGGGTTGTGCTCTCCAAAGAGCATGTCACAGGTTGCTCCACAGAGCAACATTTGGCTGGAGAGGTGCATGTTTCCTGTATATTGTTCACATTTGGGAACAAATGTAGTGTTGGTGGTAGAAAGTCTTGTAAGGGTTCCAGTAGGCCTGAGTTTGTGACTTGGGCAGGCGGGAAGCCGACACCGTTAAGGGAGGTACTGCATAGGTCAGAGTGGTAGACCATGGTGGCTTGGAGTGGAACTCGGGAGCTCCTGGTGGCAAACATGGCTGGCACTTGGCAGAGCCGGGTATTCCTGCTACTGCCGAAAGCAGAGAATAAACCAGAGATGTGCACATCAGATTGCGATGCAGCCTTGAAGCTCATTCCAGAGTGTTTCCTTGCTAAGGTGCCAGGTTTGTGTATCTTTTCTGCACAAGCACGTGTGCATACTTTCTGTGAGATTTCCCCCAAATGCATGGGATGGCACATGCTTTTAAAATGTGCACCTTTTGTCCCATGGATTGAAGCATGTTTGTGTGCGTCTTTCAAATGCGTTATTGGCTTTTGTGTGTGTTTTCAGACACGCATTCGTTTGTTCTGCAAGCTGCATCGCATGTTTGAGAACGTACGGATCCAGCTGCAGATCGTGTATGGGTCTGCTTTTGAATGGATAGAATCACAGAATAGTAGAGTTGGGGGGGGCGGGGGGCATGAAGGCCATTGGGTCCAGCCCCCTGCTGTTGCAGGATAAATCCAGGACAAAAATAATTCACCCCCCACTCAGACTATAAAGAAGGAGACAATCAGACGCAGCCAAACGGAATAAGTAGGCTGCCAACAGAGCCAAGCCACATCAGGCTGCAATCCTGTATCCGTTGTATCCATTGTGTAAATCCCATGGAATGCAACTGGACTTTCTACTCCTTACACAAGCATAGGTGTGTCATGCAAAATGGGCCAGGAAATCAAGGGAGGTGGTGTTTCTCGGAGGGCAGGGAGAATCGCAGGGTGGGCGGGATGCCGCATGGCTGGCCACCCGCTTTGATGCAGCCAGAAAATGGTCTCTCATGGTTGCCAGGCCCCTGGAGCCCGGGAACTCAGTTGCTAGAACCTGCAACAGGTGCTTCCTGCTCAGCAAACTGGGGAGTGGAGCCTGGGAGGAAAGTCCATGTGGCACCTGGTGGGGCAGGGTGGAACTTGGCACCCCAAAGTGGCCAAGAGCCCCAAGACTGCTGGATCCAGCTTTATGAGGTCGCCGGGCAAGGCACCCTCACGGGGCCCTCTCCCAGAAGGACCCTGACTTCTCTCCCGCGTCGTCAGCAGCTGCTCTTGCTCCTCAGCCTTTCTCAGGAGGGTTCCTACCAGCTCGCTTGACGGAGAGCAAGCCGGGGAGCAAGGGTGTCTCAGTCTCTTCAGCCCCTGTCTCTCTCGTCTGGGCCAGAGCGAGGGGCGAGTGAGCAAGCGGGCGGCCCTGGTGAGAAGGAGGTGCAGGTCCAAGAGCTCCGGGCAGTGGGACCTGCTGGCGTGTGGCCCTGAGCCCTGAGAAAGTCGCGCAAAACTCAGCCTGCCCCCGGAGAATGTCTGGCTCAATTGTTTGATGGGAGGGCAGGTGCGATGGGGGACACCTTGCGTTGTTCACGGTTCAAGGGCAGCCGTCTTTCTCCATGCCGGGCATGTCGGTCTCAAGGAAGCTGTGAAAAGGAAGCAGGGCATGTCAGCTTTGACCTGGCTCCTTCTCTAGGAGACCCCGAGAAGCAGGGCACAGCCTGTGTGTTGACCAGCCGCCTTCTCCCCTCCCTCCCTGTGCTTGCAACCCCAGCCCGGCCCAGCCGTCCTCTGGGCTGCCGTATCCACACTCCCCCATTTCCAAGTCACTTTTGTTCCTTCTGAGTGTGCCAAGGCTTTGCAATACACACGGAGATTGATGATAAAATCTCATCAAGGCCCCACTAAAAGATCTCCTTTATCTGTTTCGATTGGCTTGATTACACTGATTAGGGAAACACTGGAGAATTGCATGTGATGGGGATTAAATAATGCAATTAGCTTTAATAATTTCACTAAAAAGTTGAATTACACCGGAACAAAGGGAAGAGAGGGGGCGGGGACGTGCTCTGTGTGTTCAGGCTCTCAGATAAGTCACGATGCTTTCCTTCTTTCTCGCTTTCTCACTCTCCTCCCCGCTTCACCTTTGCAATCGGGGAGGGGGGGTTGTTAATAGCCAGATGACAACATCAAGAGGAAATAAATCCCAGAGTTCAGCACAATGGATTTTTCTAGCTGGGCACCTTTTGCTTTCTGTAGGCTTAATGCAAGGGTGCAGACCTCCGGGCTGGGGTCCCAGTGACTCCCTTTCCCCAGCCATCAGGCATTTGGTGGTCTCCCAGCTCTTCCGGATCCCCACCCGACTTTCCGAAAGGTTGTGTTACCCCTTTAAGCTGCAAGCGCTGCAGGCAGAGCTTTCAACTAGGACAGGCTGGCAGTGCGGCCCCGCCCCCTTTGCCTCTGGCCCCGCCCCTTTGCCTCTGGCCCCGCCCACCCCTGGAATGCAGCCCCCGGGAACTTCTGGTGGAAGGAGGTTGGGCACATTTGGTCTGGCAGCTGGAGAAGAGGTGGTGTGGCCCGGCTCCGTGGGCTGTGGCTTCTGCCACCCCTTTCGTGAGGTCACGGATATGCAACGGGATGAGAAAAGAGTTGATGGCACAGCCAAGTGGAAAAATGTCCTACTGGCAGAAGCCAACCTTTGCCTCTCTCTTAGTGCTGGGGCTATAACACTGTGCCCCCCCCCCACCCGCCATCCAATATTTGAATGCTCCAAAACTGAGGTCAGCATGCAGGTGGGCTCTTGGAGGTGGGCAGGAGGAGTGGCCATTCGTTTGCTTCGCATCAACGTGCCACCTGGAGGGATGCCTGGGCCTGCTGTGGCTCCATCGTAAGGAGCATTCCGGGGGAAAAATGGCAGCCTGCAACCAGGAAGCAGGTTGGAGAAGAGGAGACTCAGAGGGGACCTGTTGGCAACATACAGGTATGTGAGGGGGTGTCACATGGAGATGGGGAGAGGCCTGTTCTCCCCTGCAGAGGAAAGCAGGACGCGCTCCAATGGAGCCAAGCTCAGGGAGCCAAGGTTCAATTTGGATGCCAGGAAGCACTTCCTGACAGTTAGGACCCCGAGGGCATGGAATGGGCTTCCACGGGAGGTCGTTGAGGCCCCATCGGTGAGGGTGTTCAAAGACAGACTGGACACGCACATGGTGGGCATGTCATGAGCGGAGCCGGCTGGTGCCGGAGGTCAGACTAGATGGCCCGGGAGGCCCCTTCTGACTCGCTCTGTTTCTATGTTTCTATGTTTCTATGAAGCAAGGGGAGCTCTTGTGACCTGCTTTCTCTACCCCTCCTATTCCGTGCAAGAGGGATCATGCTCAGGGAAGTCCAAGGCAGAAGGAGAAGCGCAAGTAGGAGATGCACCGATTCCATAAAGGAAGCCACAGCTTGGCGTTTTCAAGAGCTGAGCATGGCTGTCAAGGCAGGACATTTTTGAGGGCTCTCCTTAAATCAGGGATGACTTGACCCCACGGAGGAGCACCCCCCCACCGCAACAGCTGAGAGCTTGGCTTTCTTCTGGGGTTTCTCTTCAGGGGTATCACTGCCCCACAGCTGTGTTGGCTGAGCTCTGCTCCTGGAAGTCACCCTGGCTGAGTGAAAAGATTGTGGGAGATGGAAGGTGGGAATGGAGGTGGGGGCTGTTTGGAGACCCTTGCCAGAATAGTCTTTGTACAGACCGGACTGCTCACATCACTCGGTGGTCTCTTACAGATTGCCAAACAGAACACCCATAACCAAAAACGGCCTATATTTGTATTAGCATATTTGTATCTATAGATGCAAATTGAGGAATAATGGTAATAATATCAATATAGTACATCTCACAATTGTGGTCAGGTGAGCTGGAGGCCTTCCTCCAGCTTGTGTAGTGCCAGTCTTTGCAAGGAAATGCCAACGCCCTGTTCATTCTTGTCCTGCTGCCTTAACCTGGATAGATTTTAACCTGGATAGATTTTAACCTGGATGGATTATACATTGTGGGTTTCTGTTTGTTTCTGTTTTGTATTTTATGGTTTTAAACTTTTCTCTGTGAACTGCCCGGAGTACTTCTGTTGGGTGGCATCTAAATTGGACTTGTACTGGACAGCTTTTCAAATAGAGGACTGCCTGTGTCATGGAGGACACATGGCCACCTTCTGTGCTAAACCTATGGAAATGCTACTGCCCACCATGGCCTTCGTTCAGGTGGTCAACTTCTACCCAGTTTACCTCTGTGGTCCATTCCAGCTCAATGATTCTGAGACCTAGTGGGGTCTTCATGTCCTCTGTAAGATGCTTCTAAGTACAAAGGGACCTTTCACATCTTTTGTTGTAGAAGCAGGACAGATGCGGAAAAGTTCAGATGGACTACATTTCGTTGGCAACATGCAGGTACGTGAGGGGGTGCCACGCAGAGGTGGGTCATTTTCCCCTGCAGTGGAGGGCAGGACGTGTGCCAATGGAGCAAAGCTCAGGGAACTAAGATTTAGGGTGGATGCCAGGAAGTACTTCTTGATGGTTAGGACCCCGAGGGTATGGAATGGGCTTCCTCGGGAGGTGGTTGAGGCCCCATCGGGGAGGGTGTTCAAGTGTAGGTTGGACATGCACATGGTAGGCATGTTTTGAGCAGAGCTGGAGCCGAGGGTCAGACTAGATGGCCCAGGAGGCCCCTTCTGACTCGCTCTGTTTCTATGCTTCTATGTTTCTAATACTGAGCATCTCTGAAGGCTTCCACATGAACTGTAGCCACTAATGCCCTCCAAGCTACCTGCATCTAGGCTCATTCAGAATGATTTTATTTTTCTTTGTTTGCATTTGTGCAGTAGATTGATATACCACGAAACGTATTTTAAAATGTCTCTAAATGGGCTTAAAAAAATAAAATACGATAGGAGCTCATTTATGGGGAAAGCTCCATGAAGTTCATGACCGTGGAACAACGGCTGTAATGGAATCAAAACGTGAGGATACCTGCGAGGAGCCTAGACTGGGAGCATAGTCTTCTGATTATTATTCTTCCGATCTGTGCATATCTCTAGATCTTGTTTACTGTAGTGAAGTGCTAATTGGGCGGCTTCAAAGCCTTTTAGTTGAATAATCATTATCAGCAAATAGCATTAACTGTTTCATTAAGTATCCTGTTATTTCCTCGCGGGCATCTTGGGGTTGTTTTGGGGGCAGGGAAGAAGGTGGAATACAGAGAGATGTAAGTTACCTGAACAATTTCAAGGCTTCATCTTTAAGGGTACCATCAAACCGTGGAGCAGCATCTCTTAACAACCCAGGTCTCATGCCATCTCTGTTCCCAAACCCGTTCACATGTTTTCAGTGATGGTGGTTTTGTTGGCTTGTTGCTTGTTGGTTTTGCAGTTCATGGCCCACTTAGCTATTTTGGGAAAGAAACCCAGGATTTTCCTGAACTGAAAAGGCAATTCCTTGCATTTGGTGAGAATTTAGCCCCACAAAGAAACAGCATCCAGGGCAGGGTTCTGCACTCAGGGTCACCTTGGGCATTTGTGGCTCTTTGTCAGAGAAAGAGCTAAAAATGTCAGTAAAAATACAGAGAAACATAGAAACAGAGCGAGTCAGAAGGGGTCTCCCGGGTCATCTAGTCTGACCTCCGGCTCCAGCCGGTTCCGCTCACAACATGCCCACCATGTGCATGTCCAGCCTATCCTTGAACACTCGCACCGATGGGGCCTTAACCACCTCCCGTGGAATACTAGATGGGTTAAAAGTCAGCGGACATAAATGCCTCCTCATACCTTTCAAACACCTGAGAGCAGAGTGTTGTCTTCACCTGGCCCTGAAAAATAACCATTGACACCAGGTGGGTCTCAGTGAAGGGAACTATCCATAATCGAGGGGCCACCACCGAGAAGGCCTGTCTCTCTTGGAGGTGGCACATGGAGGAAGGCCTCAGAGTTCGATTGTGGTATCTGGGCAGATTCAGTTTAAGAGTGGCAGCTATCCGGTATTGTAGCCCCAAGCACAGAAGACTGTATAAGCTGAAACAGAAGGCGGAATGGCTGGAAGCTGACAGACCACCTGTGCGAGTGGACTAGAATTGTTGTCATGTGTTTGTATCTTCAGGTCCCGGTTATTAGTCTGGCTGCTGTATTTTGTACAAGGTACAGCCTCTTAACAATCAACGGCTTCTGTACCGTCTTCAAGGGCTGCCCCATGTTGAGGGCATTGTAGTAATCTAGCTTGGAGGTTTCCATGGTTTCCAGCATCCTGAGCTCTAGGAAATGTGAGACTGAGCACCCAGGCTGATTCTGAAGTTCAGAAGGAGGGATTGTATTCTCACCATGATCTTTAAAACACTCCTTCTAGGCCCAGGGGTTGGCAACCTTAAACACTCAAAGAGCCATTTGGACCCGTTTCCCACAGAAAAGAAAACACCGGGAGCCACAAACCCCTTTTGACATCTAAAATGAAGATAACACTGCATGTATCGTTCTTTACCTTTATGCCACGTATAAAAAAACTATAGTGTGTCCATCTCCATCTGGATATTTTTCAGCAAAGGCTGTGTGTTTATTCTGGAAATGTCTTACAACATTCGACGTTTTGTTGTTTGCCAATTTCTCGCCGCACATTAAGCATACTGGTAAACCAGCCTCGTCAGCAGTGAAAGCAAATGAATCTGCCCACGTACCATTAAATGTTCTGTTTTCTTCTGAAACTTTTCTTTTCTTGGATTTATCCATGGTTGGCCTACCGGGGGTCAAAAAACTCAGTCGTGTGCCGGTGGTTGTGATGCATCTTTTGAGTGACGGAGCCGCAGCAGAGGGATGGAAGAGCCACATGCGGCTCCGGAGCCGCGGGTTGCTGACCCCTGTTTTAGGTAGACTGGTGGTATGATCCCCCCGCCCCATTTTTTGGCACCGTGGCTGAGAGACAGCGATGTGCCTGGGACCACCTAGCAAAGGTGGGAGCCAGCAGGGTTCTCCGGTTCACTCTCAGAACAAACTCCAGAGCAGGTCCTGCTGTGCATAGTGGGACTTATTCCCATGTAAACAAGTGTGTACAGGATATTTATTTATTTGGAGTTTTTGTATGCCGTCCCATTCGCAAGAGCCTCGGGACGGCTTCCAATACAATAAATAAACAAGCATATAAATAGTACATATAAAATAAAATCCGGATTTACCCTGGATTGAAGCAGGACTCTTGGGCTGCAGCAGCAGCCAAGTCTGATCAGAATGGGGATTTCTCAGTACGCAGCTCATGATGCATCGCTTCTCCTGGGAAACTGTTCTTCCTGTGAGCCGCTCTGCCTCCTTGATGCCTGCCTTGGCTTCCTTTCCAAGCTGGGTAGCCCAGGCCAGCCCCTTCCCCAGCCGGCTGGTGCCACGAATTTGGCCAGCTGTGTGTGAGAGAAGCAACCTTAAGGTGGAGAGTCAGCCCCTGTCTTCCAACACCTGGAGGGACGTCACACAGCAGATGGAGAAGACCCTGCTCTGCATTGTGCCAGAAGGCTGGGCTAGAACTGATGGGCAGAAATTTGGAGGCAGATTTCAGCTAAGAGTTAGGAGACAGTTTCTTGTGAGACCTGCTGGCACTGCCAGCAGACAGCCAGCCTTGGGGGCTGGTGTTTCTTTGCTGGAAAGCACGGTGGGCATTAGCAAGATGAGGAAGCAGCGGAATAGAATCAGTGCTGGGAAATAGGACAACTCATGCCAATATTCTTGATGTGCATTGTTTATAGGCATCACTAAACTCAGTTTTCTTTAAATGAAAGGGTCGTTTTATTTCAGACTTTTTAAATATATATATAATACTTCAATTTCCTGAGCATTGAAAAGCAGCTCGCAGATATTTTTTTCCTTGTTACTTCACCAAGCAATTTACTAAAGCAAAACATAATGAAAAGCACAGCGCAGTATTACAATCAATGCCAAACAGCTTGTTAAAACAGTAAAAATCAAATATAAAATGTCCGGCAAGATAAGAAAAGTTTTCAACATCTGTGTACAATGGGCAGGGAAAGCATCCCATCGCTGTGGAGCCCTCCCAGAAAAGTCTCCATGGCTACCAACGGATGATCTAAAGGTGGACCACAGAGCAGGGTCTCGGATGCAGAATATTGATGTGGGCAGAATTTGGTTGGCTGGGTGCAGACGGTTAATAATTGTTTATTGGAGTGAACATGAGGACTGAGCAGACCCTGCAGTATGGGCTTAGCAGTCTCCTCTGCCACTTCCAGCTCTGTGGTATCAGATGACCTCATTTGCAGGGACAGAGTGGGCTCAAATCCATGGCTGGGTAGCTCTCAGGAGTCGCCAAGCCAATGGTGGGTGTGGCCAAAGTCAAGGGGCGGGGCTAAAGATGAAAGGGGTGTGGCCTCCAGATGGAAAGAAATCTGCCTATTTTGGCTTAAAGTGTCGCCAATAAGGGATCCGTCCGGAGGGGCGTTGCAATGATGGGAAACACGGAGGGCTGGGGAGTCGGAGTCGAGGCAGGGCCACTGCAGGCAAAGCAGAGATGTGGTCCCAGGCGGGGTCCCAGTTTGCCGCTCTGCGTCTCCCGGAAATCCTAATGCTGCTCTCGATGAATTGCAAGCCCTCTTGCTGCCACAAGGGAGCCAGAACCCTTCTTTCGAACACAGACTGATGCCTCCCACCTCTTCAGTGACGACTCCGATTCTTGCATCATATGACCAAATATATCGAGATCGTAGGAGCCCGGAAATCGGAGACGACGGAAAGGGATTTCGTGAAGTGGCTCACGGTGAAACAGGGCTCTGCCTGGGGTGCTGCTTCTGTCGGCATGCATAAAAGATATTCTGCTAAATGTCGGTGTTATGGCTTCTGTGCCTCATTCATGTTGATGATGACGCGGGAAAGCAGTTTTGTAACCTAGGGGAGATAAATAGAGGGGGGCCTGGTGGGGATATGGTGGGCTGCTGGGCCATTGCTGTTTTGTTCTCCCCCAGGCCCACCCCCAAACCAGGAAACAAAAAAGCCGCTTGGTTAATGATAAATGTCTCTTCATCGCTCAGAGCCACAGTGAAAGCTTCAGTCCAGGACCTCATGAGTGCTCGGTTAGATTTGTGGAGCAAGCTAGTGAAAATCATTCCTCTTCATTTCACAAGACTGTCACGTCCAGAGGCCAAGATCACCGAGTTGCACGATTGTCCCTAGCAAAGGTATATGTTGCATTTCAGCCCTTGATGTTGAGGTTAACACGCATTATGAGTTTGCAAGTTGCACACTGGCCATTCCAGGAAGTGTGACCTAGTGGTTAAGAGCACGGGACTGGGATTTAGACAATCTGGGTTCTAGTCCCCGCTCAGTCAGGGAGCCAACTGGGTGACTTTGGGCCAGTCACAGACTCTCAGTCCAACCTACCTCACAGGGTTGTTGTTGTGGGGATAAGATGGAGGAGGAGAATGATGTAAGCTGCCTTGAGCCCTTTGTCGGAAAAAGGCAGGATATAAATTGAATGAATGACTGAATGAATGAAGCTGATTGGTGGGAGGTTTTGTTGGTGTTGTTAGTCGCGAAGTTGTGTCCGACCCATCGCTACCCCATGGACAACGTTTCTCCAGACTCTCCTGTCCTCCACCATCCCCCGGAGTCCACCAAGCTCACACCCACTGCCCCAGTGGATCCATCTACTCCATCTAGCCACCTCATAGTGGGAGGTTTCAGACAGATAAAAGAAAGCTCTTCTTCACACAGTGTATAGTTGTTAAACTGTGGAATTTGCTGCCACGGGAAGTGGTGATGGCCACACACCTGGATGGCTCTAAAAGTGGGATAGGACAGATTCATGGAGAAGGAGGCTCTCCGTGGCTACGAGCCTTGCTGGCCTTCACCAGAGGTGGCTGGCTGCACACACCAGCTGCTGCGGAGCTGCGTGGGCAGAGGCCTTGCACCCATCCTGGAGGGGTCCTGTGGGCAGCTGGCTTGCCCCGTGTGTTTGGCCTGCTGGACTGGATGGACTTTTGGCCTGGTCTTATGTTCTGCTCGTCTCCGAGTTCACGAGCCGAGCTCCTATGCTTCCCCAAATAGCATGGCCTGGATTATGTTATATTTCTCCCACCATCGAGCAGGAGGGATGGAGGGGGTGTGTCCCAGTGCACCGTGATGGACCTTCCAAACTGTTTGCTGGTTTGTCCGTTTCATTTTCTTACCACCCAGTAGTGGTCAGCAAAGGCTAAATGCCAGCGCCGTGGGTTGTACGCTTGCTCACAGGCCAGCAGATATTCTGTGGGGGACTTCAGGATTCCGTGGGGGTGCCCACTGCTGATTTTTACCTGGGCGCTTGGAATGGTGTGCACACAGGCGGCATCCGGATGTCCCACCTACGAGTGAGTTCACACGGATGGCAGAAGGGCGTTGCGCACCAGATGAGTGGGAAGGAGCGTGTGCCGTTCGCTTCCTCCAGGGATGGGCCCAACCCTGGGGTGGCGTGGCATCCAATCAGCCCAGACACGCATGATGCACCGATCTCAGCGCACCGAACCCTTAGGAGGGAGGGACGGCTCCTGGTAAGAAGATCTAAAGAGGTCTCAGCAAGCAGGAGCCAAGATCCCCGGGATGGATGATTTATAGAAAGAGCAATTCACACGTCCACTAAATGAAACTTGATCCATGGAAGGCATGGTTTAATAGAGTGCCATATTAAAGTTGCAAAGCCCTCTGGATGGAGTCTGAATTGCTCTTTTCCAGTCTGTTTTATTTAAATGAGAATACAGAAACAAAGCCAACCCCCCTCCTTTCCCCATCCCCTTTCAATCGGGTTGAATGAGCATATTATTACGGGCACGTTTGCTTTCTCTCTTTCCCCTTTTTAATTTACAAAGGAAATGCACCACCCTGATAGTATAGCATGCGCCGAATCAATGAAATATTCTGCATTTCCTATTCATTAAGTCCCTAAAGCACGATGTGTAAATTCTTTTGCTTTAATTATACACCTCAGGGATGTACAAGCCAAAAAAATAGGCGGGGGGAGTCAGTCAGACAAAAAGCCAGCTCCTTGCCAAAAGAAAGAGGGGGGAAACCCATTAAACTGGTAAACATTTATTTTCAGCTGGGAAGTCTGTTATTAATTCATATAGTGACTTTCCCGACTGAAATAATAAGCCAAGTGGAGTGAACCAAATGTTAAACAGGGGCACAGATCAGCCAAAGGAGAACAGCCGCTCTTGGCTTTTAGGAGTTGTCCATACTGTACCTGCAAAGGTATTCCTGCTCAGAGAATTCTGCCATCGTACACCCTCCAGGGATGCTCTGAAACGGCCGAAACATCAGCAAAATGTTCACTAAGTGTTTCGTCTTGGTGGTTCTAGGATCCTGTGTCTTCTCAGTAGCCAGATATCTCGGACAACTATGTCTGGAAGGCCAGAAATATTGTCCTGCAATTGACTTTATCAGAACTCTGCTAAGTGATACGGGGAAAAGCCATCCAAGGGCTGCCAGACAGTATCTGGGCACCCATAGGATTGCTCCAATTCTGAGCTATGAAGTCCGAAAAGTGTTCTGAGCTCAAATGTGGGATTTGGAGCACCAGTCTCCTTCCCCAGACGTCTCATCTCGGAGGATGAAGAGTGAGCAACAGAAGAGCTTTTGGGGGCGATCAAGGAAGTAGGGAGGGAAGGGAAAGGGAAAGGAAGGGAGGAAACTTCCTGGAGAAAAAGAAAGGGATCTCTCACCTAGACTAAGAAGGTGGTTGGTTTAGGAAGTTCTCTCCTGCTTTATTTATTTATTACATTTATACCCTGTCCTATTGCTTCAAGCGACTTGGAGATCATACCCATACCTGGAGTAACACAATCATTGTTTTGTGATATACAGCAAAATTTATTATTAGTCTGCAGAGCAAGGAGCCATCTATCGTTGAAGAGAACAAAGAATATATACTAATATTTGCATCACATAGAATTTACATTTTAACCAATCACAAACAGATACGTATGATCCTAGTGCATGCAAAGATGTAACTACATATCAAAATTGAATGGAACCTTACCCTGTAGTCTCTCTCTCTCTCTCAATTTCTGGAACATCCCAGGAAGTGACACTTAATTAGGAGACTCTTCTCGTACTTTCTGTTTTGTGCGTGTGCATTTTCTTGAAGTACACCTACCGTATTTTTTGCTCTATAAGACTCACCTTTTCCCCCCTCAAAAGTAAGGGGAAATGTCTGTGCGTCTTCTAGAGCGAATCTGTGTGTGCCGTGTGTCTGTCAGATGTGCAGCCCATGGGGAAGTGATGGGGAATGTGCCTGTGATTATGTGCCCATTCGATTCAGAATATTTTTTTTCTTGTTTTCCTCCTCTAAAAACTAGGTGCGTCTCATGGTCAGGTGCGTCTTATAGAGCGAAAAATACGGTAACTAGTTTTCGATTTAACCGGTGCTGTTCTCTAGCCAGCTTTCTGTGTATCTCCTACAAGACCAACAGCACTAAGATGGGAGCAATTCGGGGGGTACCTTTGCCCCTCCTTCTCATCCCTTGCCGTCCCACTGAGATGCACGAAATCAGTTGTCTACGAGTTTTGCAAGGCAGGAGAAGTGGGCGAGTCTTCGCCTCCGGACTTCTGCCTGAACTCCGAGGGTTCTGGGCGTCTCCGTCAGATGGTGCCCGGTCTCTGCCCGAGAGATGAAGGTGCTGCTTTCTCCGATGTCCGTTCTTTTCTGGTCTTCAGGAGGTCCCTTCTCCTGGTCCTCTCACCTCTGCCATGTTGGTGGTGCTGCAGGGAAGGATCTTCTCTGGGGTGGCCCCGTTAGCTTTGGCGCTCCGTGATGAGGTTGGCCCCCTCTCCATTCTTCATCCGCAAGTGGCAGACAATTTTCCTCCGGGTTGCTGAGCTGCCCTTTGGTGAAGGGCTTTTTAATGGGTTTAATGAGCTGTCTCTCTTTCGTTCTACATTTTGTCTGGTGTTTCCTTGCTCTGGCTTAACAAAATGCTCGTTTTAAGTTGTGTTTTATTCTTAGCTACTTTGGACACCCCTTCTTTAAAGGGGTGATGTACCCCTTTCTTGCCATGTTGCTGTACCAGGTGATGGCACAAGATACCATCAGCCACTCAATCAATTCAGAGGGGTTTTTTTTTTTGGATATATGTCTGACATCAAAAGTTACGGAGGAGAACTTGGGAAGGCGAGCTCATTTCGAAGGAGTACGCTTTGGGATCAGCCCTTGTACCAGTCCCAGCGATCGGGAGGGGCAGATCCACTGTGACATGGATGCAAAATCATGTGCTGGAGGACACTTTGGAAAAGGACATCCCCCACACCCCCACCGGCTTATAGGAACAGGCGTCCAGCACGGATAAGTGTGGTTTGCAAGAGGTGGAAGATCCGTGTGGCCTGCAGTGCCAAGAAGGATCCGGTTCAAAGTCCACCTTTTGCAACTTAGAAGAAACTGAGGAAGCGGGACTAGAAAGCTGCTAGTCCCTTCTTGGCTGTGAGGTTTGCTGGGTGACCTGGAGCTTCCCAGAGTTGCTGTGAGGATGACAACGGGGAGGAGAAGGAGCGTGGAGGATTCCCTTTGCAAGAGGGGAAAGGGGTGGGGCAGAAATGGAAAGGACGGAAGAAATACTAAGCAGGCAGGTGGCTGGCACATTGGGGAGGGATGCAGTCGGTGCTGGTCCCAGACTTTGGAGGGTGTTTGGGCACGCCCCCCCCTCTGCTCTCCCCCTCGCTCATGCCGCTTGCCCGCTTGGCAGGTGGGGCGACGAAGATGCACATCTCCTGCCCCTCCTTCTCATGTGCTGCCCAGAGGGAGAGGCCAGTGACTACGTCGGCTGCCACTGGGAAGAGGAGAGGCAAGCCAGGGGCCCTGGGCCGTCAGCGGGTGCCCAGCCATACCCACCGGCCACCAGTCCCTCAAGCGTCCCTGGAGCTGCGATCCTCGCAGTGGGTGGGGTGAAAGGGAGCTGCCCTGCACCGAAACATCGCAGCCTCTTCTATGGCAAAGAATTTTGGGTGACTTGGCCTGGAACAGGCCCTGAAGAGGGAAAGGGCTGCATGTTGGCGTGGCTTGCTAGACGCTTTCGGTTCTCCTTGGGGTTCAGCCTGCTGTTCCGAACTGTCCACGGCACCCGATTCTAAGGCAGTTTGACGTGGCCGGGGGAGGGCACACAGGTGCATTTTCCTGGGACCAGGCATCCTGGAAAAGGGAAGATTTTGCAAGCCGCGGGTCTGTGTAAAAACAAAGGATGCCGTAATAGCTGATCATGCATGGTATTATCCAAACTTATTGATTTAATCATTTGAGGTTTTTATAACCCGTTCAATTAGCCAGATTGGCTCGCAGGAGGGTTTACAAATCAGCCACCTAAAAACGTAAAATGTGCAATATCTTACAAAAAATCGCAACCAGTCATGATGTAACTGAGGGCGGTTACAAAGGTTAGCACAATGACGATACATAGTAATAAGATACATGATAAAACTAAATTGCACCATGCAAATGATTAGCAAGATGAAAACTGATACAAAATCCATGAATTTAACGATTTAACAGTACTTTAACAATTAAAATGTCGGGGAAATAGAAAGGCTTTAACCTGGTGCCAAAACAAGGACAACGCCAGGAGGTGATTCCAGAGCTGGACTGCTACAGCGGAGGAGGCTCTGCCCCTCTGGGACACCTTCCTTCCTTCTTTTAGAGGTGGCTCCTGGAGAGGGATGCCCATAGATGGCCTTGGGGACCAGATAGGTGTATATGGGAAGAGATGGTCCTTAGACATCCAGGCCCTCAGCTGTTTGGGGCTTTATACGCTAATGCAAACACCTTGAAGCAGCCCTGAATTTCAAGTGGCAAGCAGTGTCGCTGAGAGAGAAGGAGGCTTATCTGTTGGTACCTGCCTGTCCCCATACCTGATGGGCTGCCCCAATTTGTGCCAGCTGGAGTCTCTGGACTGTTTTCAAGAGCTTCCTTCAGGAGGGCAACAAGGATGATCCAGGGTTTGGAAACACTGCCCTGTGAGGAGAGACTGAGAGAACTGGGCATGTTCAGCCCTGAGAAAGGGAGAAGACTGAGGGGGGACATGATGTCCCTCCATAAGTACCTCAAAGGCTGCCACAAAGAGGAAGGATCTCTTCTTGCCGATGCCAGAGTGCAGGACACGGAATGATCAGTTCAAGTTGCGACAACCCAGATCCAGGCTGGACTTCAGGAGAAGCTTCCTCATGGTCAGAGCAATACAATAATGGAACCAGCTGCCTGGAGAGGTGGGGGGCTCTCCCACACTGGAGACATTCAGGGTGAACCTGGACAGCCACCTGAGTGGCGTGGCGTGACATGGTGTCCTGCAACAGCAGGGGGTGGACTTGATGGCCTTCAGGGCCCCTTCCAACCCTCCTCTTCTATGATTCTATGACTCCTGCAGGGCCAGGCTGATCTATTTTCCTACTCAAGGCAAAGGACCAGTGATGCTCCTCCTTTCTCCACCCCAAGGCAGATGACAGGCTCATCTGCAGCATCGCTGGGGCTTCAGCCTAGTTTGGCGGGGATGGGACCAGCTCCCCAGCCCACCAGCAGCTCCATCCTTCAGCCTCAGAAGAGCCAGAACAGCCTGTTTCGTCCTGCTCCCTCCGTGGCCAGCCAGCTGCCTGGGAAAAGCTGACAGGATGGACACAGCGACACCCTCTCACCCATGTTCCCCAGCATTCTGGCCTGATACGGAAGGCTATATCTCACCAAGATCCATCTGTTTAAAGAGAGTCTATTCCACCCACGGAGAGATCCATCACTCAAAATCATGCTGCAGATCAATGTTTGAAATGAACGGTCCAATTCATGCGAAGATTTTTGGGTTGCAGGCTTTGGGGGTTCCCCTGGAAGCAAGTTTTAAGCAGGCAATGCTGATCAGTGCGATGGCAGCTCGGTTTGCAAATGGTTTGGGGGAATGTGCTCGTCTGTGTGTTCAGAGAGGCAAAAATTTGGGATTTGAACACTGATGTAACAAGCCCAGCCGCATCCGAGATCTCGTGGCTTTGTTCTTTCTCGGCCAGCAACTTGCAAGGGGTAAGTTCTTCTCTCTTAGTACTGGTTGAGTAGCTTCTCTTTTGAAAGCCAAACATTAGCATCCAGCCGCTCGTTCCCTAAATAATTTTTTAGCAGGCATATCATATTGGTTAGCAATGAATCATGCATAAGACAGATGAGAAGCTCTCACTTTCCACGCCCCTTTGCCCAGGTTCTTCTCCAGGAAGAAGCAAGGCCCTATTAATTTTGATCGACAAGTTGGCACTTAGTTATTTGAAAATCCAAGGCAGGATAAAGTTACGCAGGTCTGATTTCTTCTT
This sequence comes from Varanus salvator macromaculatus, assembly GCA_023646645.1. Lineage (NCBI taxonomy): Eukaryota > Metazoa > Chordata > Lepidosauria > Squamata > Varanidae > Varanus > Varanus salvator. The sequence goes on along the minus strand of JAIXND010000624.1, from coordinate 22,149,249 downwards.
GCAACGTTTTGTGATGATTATTTTTGGGGAGAGAGAGAGAGAGAGAAAGAGAGAGAGAGAGAGAAGGGAGATGAGGATTTGGCTCTGTGTAAAAAAACAAAAACAAAAAACCACACACACCGACCAGGTGCATTGTCAGCCAGTTTGTTCAGCTCTGCAGGGCTGTTCCAGTATTTTCTAGCCACCCTGCTGGGGTTTTAATGCTGCCTATCACAGCCCCCAGAAGCCCCTCCTCTGCAATTAGACAAAGTCAACATAGCAACTGGTTTGAGAAGAGCTTGAGGCAACCTGCAGCTATCAGCACCACCGATTCAGGAATTCGAGGAGCCGAGCGCAGCTCGCCGTCTCCACTGCAACTTTCCATCGCATCAAGACAATTTCGGTCTCTCGCTTGCTTGCCCGTGCTGTTACCTGCTTAGGAGCCCAACAGTGGCAGGAGATAACAATGAGCGCGTTGGAAGTCAGCATCAGAAAAGCAGAAGGCAGGCAAGGAAGGAACCTAGAAAGGGCGAGGAGGAAAACTCCTGCAGAAAGTCAGCTTGCACCTAGGAAGCGGTTTCCATGCCGACTGCAGCCCGTGCGGAAGAATGCATTGGCCGCCATGCAGACCCCGATGAGAAAGATGAAGATGGGGCGGAGGGCAGGGGGGAGGCAGAGTGAGCGGTCCTCATTTGGCAGTGATGGGGTGGAATCGTAGACAGAGGCCTTCGCTCTGGAGCCGTATCCTTGCTCCATGTGAATTTGCAAACGTGCCAAAATTCAGGGGCATGTGAGCCATGCTGGGTAGCGTGCCAAGGTTGGTTAGGGTCTCCGGGAGCTGGAACAGGCTCAGGACTTCTCGCGGGGTGGAGGTAGGAGTTAAAAAAAAGGGAAAGAGGCAGAGAGGCTGGGGTGAGAGGCTGGGAAAGACCATTTTGCTGGGGAGCTAATGGGAAGTGCTGCTAAAAGGGAGTTCATAAGAATTTGAAGCCCGCGGCAAATGCTTGCTCCGGAACCGGTCTGGGCGTTGGCAGCGCGGCGTTGCAAAACCTTCGTTGGCATGGCTTTATGGCGGCCTCGGAATGGGCAAAGATCTGAGCCGCACAGGGCGCTTTGTCAGGCCAAAGGGAAGCCCCCAAGTCTTGGAGTTGGGGGAAAGGTCCGTTGTGACCACAGGAGGCTGGGGTCCCCTTGCTTGGCTGCTTATTTACAAAGGACAGCATCCAGACTAAGTCGAGCCCTTTTGGTTTCCATGGGAGAGACGAAAGCATGTGCTTAAATCTCCCCGCTTGGAATAAATGGCTTGACTGAGATTAAATTTGGGCCCGATCCAGCCGGTGTTTCGAGCAGACACGTGAATATGGTCGCACAGAGGCACGATAAGTCTCCCCCCTGTTCCTTATCAGCAGGGACAGGTGATCCTTCAGCATCAGTGTTGCTGCTCGCCTGTAATACTGTCCCCCAACACAATGCTTTGGTTTTCACCATTGTCAAGAAGGGGGGCCTTTTGGCAGCAGATTTAAAAGCAGTCCAACTGGGGCATGGCCCCGCCCCTTCTCCATAGCCCCGCCCCTTTGCCTCCAAAGCCCTGCTCGGCTTTCCCTTTCTCAATCCCATCATATTTCCACTCCTTCCTTCCTCTCTTTTGTTCTTTCATTCTTCGTTTCTTATCTGTAATACTTACACACTGCATTGTGTAATGAACTCTCCGAGCAGTTCACAAGCAAAAGTCAAAAATCGCACTTCAACTTCAATAGTAAGGATGATTCAGGCCGAATGAACCATGCATCATTAAAAGCAATTCTTATTGTAAATACAATGCGGGACTCCTCAGGATTCCACTTGGACTAGGGGGCAGAAGGCAGATGATAAAATAAATAAATAAATGAGCAAAGATGGAGAATTGTTTGTTGCAATGTTTTAAATAAAAAAAAAATGAATTGACGATCAGCTAAAATGAGTTATAAGCTCACGAAAGCCTGGAGGAGCAAGAAGACTTTCTGGAGGTCCTTGAAAGAGAGGGTGGGGAGAGCTTTCCAAAAGGTTGAGGGCAGTTTCAAGAGGACCTGGATACCTGACGGAACGCCTACGCCCATATATGCGAGGGGCGGCATACAAATATGTATATAAATAAAATAAATAAATAAAATATATGCCCTCCTGCCCCCTGAGATCAGCAACAGAGGCCCACCTCCGGGAACCCTCCGTGAATGAGATTAGGATGGTGAGTACCGGGAGGAGGGCCTTCTCTGCAGTGGCGCCCCGTCTATGGCATGCGCTCCCCAGAGAGGTCCGCCTGGCGCCGTCGTTATTTGTTTTTCGGCGCCAGGCCAAGACCTTTTTATTTAAAACCTATTTTAATTGCTAAATTATTTACTGAATTTTAAAGATCATAGCCAAGATGCACAGGGGGGAGGGGGAGGGTTAATGAAATTTTAATGAATTTGTGTGTGTGTGTGTGTGTTGTTTCCTTTGTTGTAAGCCGCCCCGAGGCTTTGTTGCGATGGGGCGGCATAGAAATATTTTAAATAAATAAATAAAATAAATAATCCCACTGGAAAACCAGGAGCAGAGGGCCTTGCACCTCCGGAATCATTCCTTTGCTCCTGTTGGGGGAGAGTTGATGACTCCCCTCTTAGAGCTTCTCTCCTCTGATCCTTCCTCCTTGCCGAGTGAGATAATCCAGTGAGCACAAATTCTGCAAGATCTGTGGAATCTTCCAGTAACATGGATGTCTACTGTGGTGTCTTGCCTCGTAAGTTTTCTTACGAGTTCAGTTTGGCAGTTCATGTGTCCAGGAATGCTTTGCATTTGATGTATTTTGCAATTAGTGCAGATGAGTTTATAAGGTTCATTTTGATCTTTTGATGCTGTCACCTTTTATGGATGCTGCATTATTTGCAATGGCCAGTAGCTGATGCAAATAAAGATATCAATGAAAAATAGGAAAGAGAGCCAAGCCCTTTAACTGGTACTATCCAGGCTGGGGCCTTTTCAGTTGTTTCCCACCATAAACGATACACACATTTGCAACTGAAGTCTGCACTTCATAGAAAATTGGGATATGTTTGGAATCTGATGGGAGCATTGGAAATCTGACAGATTTTTCCAATTTGACCCCCCAGAGTCCAGTTCTCTGGCCTTGTGCTGGTGCCAGCTTGAAGTGGTGTGAATGAAAAAGGGGGCATAAACAAGCTAAAGAACTTTGCATAAAATTGGCCAATTTGTGCAAATTGGCACCTGAAAAGCACAAGAAAAAGTGACCTGTTTTTGAGACAGAACTTCAGAGGAAAAAACCCAACTTGGCTCACTTCCAATCACTGGTTTTTGGCAGGAATTTGGTCAAGCTCAAATCAGCTATACTTCCCAGCAATGAGAAATCGCTATGAGAAATCAAGTTTTGGGAGCCAGCCCCTTTCAGTACCCTGTAAATGAAACAGAGAAACAGAGCAAGTCAGAAGGGGCCTCCAGGGCCATCTAGTCTGACCCCTGACTCCAGCCGGCTCCGCTCACGACATGCCCACCATGTGCATGTCCAGCCTGTCTTTGAACACCCTCACCGATGGGGCCTCAACCACCTTCCATGGAAGCCCGTTCCACACCCTCGGGGTCCTGACAGTCAGGAAGCGCTTCCTGGCATCCAAATTGAGCCTTGGCTCCCTGAGCTTTGCTCTGTTGGAGCACGTCCTGCCTTCTTCTGCAGGGGAGAACAGTTCTCTATCCACCTCTGATAGAGTGGTCATGGTGGCTTGCTGGCCCTCACACATAACTGACATGTTTTTAGAAACATAGACATAGAGCGAGTCAGAAGGGGCCTCCCGGGCCATCTAGTCTGACCCCCGGCTCCAGCCGGCTCCACTCATGACATGCCCACCATGTGCACGTCCAGCCTATCCTTGGACATCCTCACCAATGGGGCCTCAACCACCTCCTGGGGAAGCCCATTCCACGCCCTCGGGGTCCTGACTGTCAGGAAGTGCTTCCTGGCATCCAAATCGAACCTTGGCTCCTTGAGCTTGGCTCCGTTGGAAGTTTTGGGTTAGACAGGACTGGAAATACCCATTTTCTTTCAGGGCCTTCACACTTGAGGCAAGTTTCCCTAGCATTGTAGTATAGCTTTCTCCACCCGGGTTCCCGCCAGATGCTTTGGACTGCAAGTTCCACCAGACGCAGCAATCATGGCCAACATTCAGGAATCCTGGGAGTTGCAGTCCAAAGGAGAGAGCCGTCCTTTTGGAATGTGAGCCTGCATCATAGCAGAGTCGCCAACTCGTGGGGTCTTTAAGTGGGAGCCCCTCTCTCATTGTTTTTCTTCCTGATGGTACCCATAGGATGTACGAAAGAGCCCCATCTCAGAAATCCCATCCAGGGGCCTTGGCTTCCATTTCTTGGTATGCAGACAAGGATTGGGGGTGTGGGGGGAGAGGGGAACCTACGGACTTATTTGAATTCCTTAATGCCACGCAGGGGGTTAATTAAAATCATAGGAGCATTGCGTCTGAGGTTTGAAAAGCCAGGGACAGGCTAATTTCCCTCTTGTGTGGTCTAGGGGCTTTTTTTGTTTTGGTTTTTGAACTGGAATCCTGTGGTTCAATGAGGTATGATTAATGTAAATTGATAAAGCCAGAGATTATGCTCAGAATCGCTTAGGGGATCCAGAATCAGCATTCTTTTCTAAAAATATAAACGCCCTGTTGGATATGGGCAAGGGCCTTCTAACCCAGCGAGCTCGAAGGGGTTCAGGCCCCAGCGTCCTGCGGGCCACTTGTGGGCTTGAGAGGGCCACGGGGCTTGTGGTCCACAAGGCAAGCCCCTTTTCTCTTTCCCTCTCTGGCATGTTAAAAAAAAAGTTCTTGCTCAGCCAAACCTGAAATATTTCACAAATCGTAGGAAGTTCATACCCAAAAGTGCTGAATCGGGATTCTCACCCACCTGCGCCAGGCGCCTTCAGCAGGTAGAGTGGAATGGTGGTCCACATGATTATCTGGGGCTCAGAAGACTTGGGCCGCTCATGGACTCCCAGCCTGACCTACTCCACAGGGTTGTTGTGAGGATGGTGGGGAGCATTGATGGAAAGAGACCTGTTCTCCTGTGCGGAGGAGGGCAGGACGAGCTCCAACGGAGCAAAGCTCAGGGAACTGATTCAGGGTGGCTGGCAGGAAGTACTTCTTGATAGTTAGGACCCCGAGGGTATGGAATGGGCTTCCCCAGGAGGTGGTTGAGGCCCCACTGGTGAGGGTGTTCAAGACATGCACATGATAGGCATGTCATGAGTGGAGCCGGTTGGAGCCAGGGGTCAGACTAGATGGCCCGGGAGACCCCTTCTGACTTGCTCTGTTTCTCTGTTTCTATGCTTCTATGATGCTACCTTGGTCTGATTGGAGGAAAGATGGGATTAAAAAGAAATAAAGAAACAGGAAAAGCTCTTCAAGCAAGGAAAGACCCAGGATATGCGGCATTGCTCTGAAAGATGAACGGACCTGGGGACAACCCCAGTTCAGTGTCCACACAGTTAAACACTCCAGGATTAAAACTAGACTTTGAAGAACATTCAATGCCCAGGACTTGTGTGGATGAATTATGGGTTCCTTCAAGATCGGCTTCTCCCGCATTTTCCTCCTCCTCCTCCTTTGTTCAAAGATAGGCTGGACATGCACATGGTGGGCATGTCATGAGCGGAGCCGGCTGGTGCCGGAGGTCAGACCAGATGGCCCAGGAGGCCCCTTCTGACTTGCTCTGTTTCTATGTTTCTATGTTTCTCCTCCTCATCCTCGTCCTTGTCCTCGTCCTCCTCCTCCTCGTCCTCCCCCTCCTCCTCCTCCCCCTCCTCCTCCTCCTCCATCTTTACTATCTCATGTTCTTTTTCTCCCAAGTATGAAGAACTGGGAGGATTTGGTCAATCCTTATCCAAAGGGTATTGACACAAAGTGAATAGAGCTGCCAGGATGTTGACGGGGACCGGCAGGTACTCACATATAACGCTGGTCCCCTATCAGTTACACTGGCTGCCAATTGAAGTCCAGGCCCAATTTAAGGTGCTGGTGCTGAGCTATAAAGCCCTAAACGGCTTGCATCCCGGGTACCTGAAGGAGCACCTTCTTCCCTATGTGCCCTTCCATCCCTTAAGATCTGGGGTGGTGGTCCTGCTCCAGGAGCCCTCCTTGCAGGAGATTAGGAGAGTAGTTACCTGGAGAAGGGCCTTTTCGGTGGTGGCACCGCAACTCTGGAATTTGCTCCACAGAGCGTTTGCCATGCACCAATGTTATATTCTTTTCGACATCAGCCAAAAACCTTTTCATTCCTCCATCATTTTAATGTTTAATTCCTTTTAACTGGGGTTTAAGAATCTCAGTTGTCGGATGCCGTGGTGTTTTGCTTTATTCTACTGGTTTTTATTTTAAGCCGTCCCGAGACGCTAGTGGTGGACGGGGTAGAAAAGCTATTAATAAATCAATCCCTAAATAATCATAAAGTGCTTGTCTCATCCAAGGGCGCTGCGGTCTCCCGGGGGCAGTGATGGTGCCCTGAGCCACTGGGGGCACACTGGAGTTTGGGCAGAAGTGCCCAGGTTCATCTCAGACACACCCAGCCAGAAGCGGATCACAGCCAGGAGGCAGCGAGAAGAAAGTCCCTCCACCTGAGCCCTGGAAGAGCTGGAAAAAGAAACCGGAAAACCAGAGGTGGGGGAGGTCTGTCGTGCTTAAGGCGTTTTAGTCAGGGACCAGGTGCCTGTGAGCTTCGTGAAGGTTCCCCGGCCGGCCCTGAGCCCCGCTGCAAGGCCCCCACCCCGGGCCTGGAGGATCGAGGGCTCGGAAAGGAGCCCTGGAGAGGAATCCCTTTGAGATCCTTGCTCACCTGCACACAGCTCAGCTCAGGCAGAAATCAGACCAGGAGGCCCAGTCTCAGCCCTGACATGATTCAGCTTGCAGAGGGCTGAAGGGGGGGGGGTGTTATCCCTCCCCAGCTCCAAAAGCAGTTCCACCCCACCCCCCTTAAGAAAATAATATTCTGGAGAAAAGCCTAGCTGGCTAATTAGGACCATGAACAGGGGAACTCCTGCAAGGAAGTTACATGCACTGCAACATGGTGGGCATGTCATGAGCAAAGCCGGCTGGAGCAGGGGTCAGACTAGATGACCTGGGAGGCCCCTTCTGACTCGCTCTGTTTCTATGTTTCTACTTTGTTGCAGGTTTCACTCGCGTATTTGGGTGTGTGTGTATTAGGGCTGGCCCAAGATGTTTGCTACCAGAGCTAATCTGCCAGTGGCATCCCTTCCCACCTGCCAGGCCAAGTCAAGGTGTGCCGCCCTTCAGACCAGGTGAGCTTTTGAGCTTCCTTATTCCTGGTTGTTTATGGGCTCTTTAGAGGATATCACAATTCTCCAGTGTTGCATCTGCCTGCTTGCCTGCCTTCTTTTGTCCGTCCGTCCTTCCTTGCTTCCTTCCGACTGGGAAAAAAGGTTGCATTATTACGACAGGGGAAACGGCGCCATTCGCCAGGCGCACTTGAGTTATTTTGCCACAGGACGGCTCCTTCTACGTGTGGAGCAGTGGAAGAGCGGGAAAGAATTTGCCTTGTGCAGAGCTTGGATTTCGGTGCTGTGAGGAAAAGGAAAGCAGAAAGCGATTGACAGCCCGATGCAGAAAAATTGATCACAGCACTGGAGGGAGAAAACCCACTGGCACCGTCTCCCTGCCCTGGTAGTCAAAATACCCTCGGAATAACCAGGCAGCAGCTGCTCTCTCAGGAGTGCTTCGCTCTGCAGAATGGGAGGGCTGGCCAGCCCCGGCGGGGTGTGCATTTCGTTATAGGTTCCGTTTGCATCACACCCGAATGCGCACATGCGCAGGTGCACAAAGAACCACTGAAGCCGCCCTGTGGCTCAGTCCGTCTTCCAGAGTCAGAGCGTCTTAAAAATGCCCGCTCGCTTTCCTTTATGTACATCTGCTATTTTCAAAAGTGTCTTTTCAATGAGAAAAGGCCTGCTATTTTATGTATTGAATTAATGACTAGGCCGCCCATCAGCCAAAGTGTTCAGAGTGGTTCAGAACAGCCCTCTATTGAACAGCACAAACTACTTTTTTTCAGTTTTGTTTTTGTTTTTAAGGTGCTATCCCTCTTCCAAGTGGATAACAAAGATACAGAGCATGCTAGAGACAAGTCACGGCAAACCCAGAAATGCAACTTTCACATTAACATTCCAGCAATTGAAAACAGCTGTTCTTGCTTTTTGATGTTCTTATCCTATGCATGTTTAGACAAAAAAAGACCCAGAATTCACAGCTAGGCTAGATGGGGCATGCTGGGAATTGTAGAGCTCTTTTCTTCCAGACTAGGGATAGGATTGTGCCCCAAACGGTCTATTCTCCCTGGATGTCTGTAATGTGTCTCCGGGCCCAACTTTCCCAAACATGACGTCCCCCAGATCTGTTGGACTACAGCTCCAATCGTCCTCGGTCAGCTGGCAGATTCTTGCAATAACAGAGAGGTCCTCTCTCCCCGTGGACACAACTTGCCAGAGAGCCATGAATCTTGCAAACGGTACATGAAACACGGCGGTATGGAAGGGACATGGCAGAGAAGTTGGGGGGCAAAGAAGTGGGGAGACTTGAAGCAGGATCCTTGAGATGTACCAGCCTGGCATGGGATGGGGAAGACGGCTACCAACCCGGCCTTTGCAGAAGGGAAAAAAAGAGGGGAAGGGGAGCTGCCGCCCGTGTTCTCTTGCGGCTACTTTCTGTGCATCTCTGGGGGTCGAGAGAAGAATAGATTCCATTAATGACCGCAGAGGTCCCATGCTGGGGATGAGATCTGGATTCAAATAATGGCCCATCTAAACCCCCCTCCCCATTCTTTTTGATTATTATTAGCATTGGTAGCAATGGAGGGGAGAGCACAGACCGTCTGAGATTTAAGCATGGGCTTCAGCAAAAAAGAGAAAAAGGAGAGAGACACCTTTGCGATTTTTGGGAACGCGATTATCTTGTTTTTCCCGGATACAGCCTAGCTGTTGACAAACATAAAGAAAGGGGCTGCAGGGTCAGCCGAGAGGGAGCTGAGCTTCCAAGAGAGGTTGTAGTCTGCATTATTTCAGACTGGCTTCAGAAACACCCTGGATGTGTGGCCAGGAGCCACCCAGCTCAATTACGATGTTTTACGTCTTTAAATTGTTTTTATTTGAAATTGTTTTGTTTGCTTTAGTAGTAAACTGCCCAGGGAGTTCTATGTGCTAATGTGGCCAGGATAGAACTATTGAATGGAGTTGCATATAAATGAATTCAACTGCACCCCGAATCTCCCATCAGTTTCAAGAGATGGGGCACAAGGAAGGGGAGAACATTTTGGGTGCCTTCAGAATGGGAAGGCCAGCCAAGATGCTGCAACGCGCCGGAAAGGTTTGGGGATCAGGCCCAGTGGATAAAGAAAGCACACATTTGCAAATGTTAATCTACGTATACTCAAAAGTTTGTAAAAGACCCTGTCTCCTAAGGACACGCATATCTGCAGAAAGGGATGGATGAATGGGGAAATTGAGATCAGGATAAAATTCAGGCAGAAAGATTCTCTCGGTGATCCGGGGCTCCATATGGAAAATGTGGGGCTCCAGGCCTCGTGGGCTGTCCCCAAATACTGCCCATGGAGGTGGGGCATTGCAGGCATTCCCAAATGCCTGTCGGGGTTTCCCCTTCATTTCCACATTGCACTCCACACGCCCCTGTTTAAAACCCCCCCGTCCTTCATCGCATTTAAAGAAATGTCTTTGGACCAGCGGCTGATGGCTTTTTCTCCAAGACAGTCCGTGTGTGCGCAGATTCATCTGTTTAAAACGTTTCTCATTGTACACTTTTTAATGATGCTTTTAATACATTTCTTATGGAGCATGTTAAAGCATTTTTAGCATGCTGTTGTGATCTGTCCAGAGAACTTTAGCTGTTGGGCCATGTAGACATTGAATTATTATAATCATTATTAATAATAATACTGATTAGTGGAGCTGGGGTCAGAGGGCATAGGGCGTCTTCTGCCCACCCTCTTCCCTGTTAACCTGACTCCGATCCTCTGAGTCGTGGGGAAGGACTTTTCCAGCAACAGGGACACGGCTGTGAGTTGCCTGAGCAGTAACAGAAGGCGTTTTGCAGATGCGCTGCTCTTGAGGGAGATGAAAACTGCTAGAACCGGTTTGAGGTCTCTGGTGTGGGAAAACCAAGCATCTTAAGCAGAGGTTTCAGGGCTGTTCTTCTCGCACCTTTTCTCGCGTTCTCCAAGGTTTCTCCAGCTAAGGGCCCACATGCCATGCGCAACATTGCTCTTTGCCATCTTGCATCGTGATGGCTAACGTGGGTGTTATGCCGTGTACACCTGCTCTTTGGCATGCGTGTCTCCACATGCGTATGGACACATGTGCACGCACAGGCACACACGGCTGGCTGCCCGCATTTTTGGATGGCTCTTGGGGACATGATTCTGTGGGTCATCCCAACCTGTGCTTCAGCTTCAGAATTCTGCACATCACTGCTTCCTCTTTGGCTTTGGAGACTCATTTGTTGAAAGGAGATTCTGTAGGAGAGAAAAGGCAGAGAAACGGAGTTAGTACGGATGCTAGAAATGTCAGGATCATTTGTTTCTCTCTCTTTCCTTGGAAAATGGAGGACCTGATTGTCTGTAAGGTGTCCTGCTTCACAGAGGACAGCCTTCTCCTCAAAGAGCTTCTCTTTTGGCAAATAGATGTAATAATAGAGGAAAGTCTATGCATGCTACCAGTCCTCATGGCTGCTTACTACCTATCAGAGGAAACATCGGTTGCTGGAGCGCATGGGTTGATGCCATTGTACTCACAGTCTGCTTGTGAGCTTCTCGTGGGCCATGGAACAGAATGCTGGAGGCTCGATTGGTCTTCTGTTTTCTTATATTCTAATTTGTTGGAGAACAGGAATTTGTTGGAATTTGTTTGTCCAGTCCAAGTCACTTTTAAAGATAAAAAGGGAGAACAATAAATGGATAAACAAACAGGAATCAACCTTGTAGTTGCCCTCCACAATTTGCCAGTCTTCCTACTAGAAGCAATGTTATTCTGTCCAAATATGCACACTGCTATATAAATTAGCATATGCAAATACAATGTAAATTAGTACATTAATAATAATTAGAATGGGGAGCTTCGATCTGTATTGATGGGGGACTGATGGCTTTGATGTACAATCAAACATTCCCCAAGTTGGGACTCTGCTGATGTGCCAGACTACAACTCCCATCCCAGCCCATGGCTGCACTGGCAGGGGATGATGGGAGCTGTGCAAGCGGGGAAGCGTGCACTTCTGAGTTCATTCGCATCTTGAGATCCTCCTGCTGCTACCTGTTGATGTTTTCCACCAACGTATCACAGCAGAATAAGCCCATGAAAAGACGGAGCCCGGCGAACCCACCCCGTGAGAAAATTCTCTTTTTCAGAAAGGATCTTTTTTTAACCACTCTCTGAAATAGATCTCCCAGAGCTTTCCAGATTCAAGAAAGCTTAAAGACAGCCAATGAAGAACAGGAAGAAAAAGTGACAAAACATTATGACAACAGAAACTGTACAACAGACATTGTGGAAACCAGCCGAGGGCAAGAGCAGTTTGTTGGAGGTGTCAGGAATAAGAGTTTTCTCTCTCCCTCTTTTTCCATGTTCTTTGTTTCTGTAAAAGGAAAAGAAAAAGAAAGGAAAACATGCCTTGTGGCAGCTCGGCTGTGATGGAGAAACATCCTCTCGTCTCTGAATCGAAATCCTTCGTTTTACAGATGGGTTTGACTAGTGCTCAGAAGGTGCTCCGTTCGATCCCAGCCTCTCCTGTAAAGTCTGGGAAGGAAGAGCTGTAGCTGAGTCAGGATCAGCAGCTCTGGCCACGCGGTTGAACAGCGGTGTGCAAGGGGCTTCTGAGCATAGGTGGAGAGCATATTTCATCATGGGATGCGTTACATTTTAGCTGTACGTGCACTTGGCTTTCTCTGGACTGTGCACCAAATTAAGCTCCTTTTCATTGTTTTGCTTCACTGTCATCGTGGCTGAAATTGCTGTGAATCATGGATTTTAAGCTGTGCTTTTAATACTCTTATATGTAAACTGCTTAGGGGTTTTATTATATGAAGTGCTATATAAGTACTAAGAACAACTAGAAATAAAGTGCAGTGGTACCTCGGCTCACGAACTTCATTTGGTCGTGACCCAAATTGGTCGTGGGCCAAGTCAAATTTCCCCATAAGGGTCAATGTAAATGAGGTTAATTCGTTCTGTAACTAATTTTTTAATCACAAAAATTTGAAGCAAAGTGACAACGAACAACAAAGTTCACAGCCATCCCCCCCACCACTCCGAGCACAAGCACTCCCATCTCCCCCCCTCCCCAGCATGACTGCGATCGCACCCATCATCCCTGCATGACTGGGATTATGGCCATAGACGGGCGCGATCGCGATTGTCACCCAATGCGGAGTTCGCAGCCTGAGGCAAAATGTTTCAGAAATGTCTGTTCGTGACCCGATTTGGTCGTGAACTGAGGCGTTTGTGAGCCGAGGAACCTCTGTATGGGGGAAGTTGTTACAGATCATGGGCTGAGATAGCCCTCGGACTACAGTAGGGTTGGAGGGCAAATATGTACCTTCATTATTGAGCCAATGATGGACTAAGCGGGGGAGACGGTTATTCAAATGCATGACGGGATGAGAAGGCTACCTCTGAGCCCATGCAGAGTGCATGTCACTATACAGCCGGAGAGAAAGTGGGACTTACAATTCAGCCAGCACAAGCAAAGCTGCCTAGGGGGAAAAGGTTGCATGGAGTCAGGGTGGAAGAAACAGAGATCATTTGAGGCCTGTTGACGGGAGTTTGGGTGGATTGATGTAGCGGATCAAATAGCAGTGGCAGATGGAACTTGCCCTCTTTGTCAGATCCGTAAGACTGCAATCCTATGCATAGTAACTTGGGAATGCAGAGCCCTGAACTCCATAGAAGAGAACTCGTATTTCGTTGGGTTGGGAACCGCGGTTTGTTATCACGGCTGGCTCAGGCAACCCACGTGCTTGTTCAAGAACAAGCTGCTCTTTGGCTGTACTCAACCCTCCAGTGTGGCTCCTCCGTGTCTTTGGGACCCAGTCACTGGGTCTTCCTTTCTCTCCCATTTTTCTGCATCCCAGGCAAGTGAACAAAACTGTTTCTCCATTCATTGGGATGGAATAAGGAGAAAGTGCCCAGCTGAAATGGGACTTGGAGAGACGGCCCTTGTGGCCTCGAGGGGTTTTGGTGGGCAAGGGTCCTACCACCCCATGCAAGCCGATTTTCCCCAACTGGCCCCATACGAGTGAATGGGAGAATCACTCAGGGCATTTGCGTAGCTGGTTTGGTGGAAAATGGTTTGGTGGATGCTCCCCCTCGACCTCGGGGGCAAAGGGCTTCCCACCCGCATCCCACTGGGGGCTCCAGGGCTCCGCACTGCTCTCGGAAGCCATGACTCAAACTCTAAGAGCAATTTTTTGAAAATAAACATGCCAATGCAGAATTGACCTGACCTCCTTTAAAAGCATGTTCTGAAGCTCTATATTGTACAAGCTTTGGCCCTCATGAGCTACCAAGGCAGCATCTGCAAAGTGGACGGGACTCGTGTTGGACAGTCCTCCCTAGCTATTTGCAATCCTGCCTTGGGTGGCCACTTACAAATTGCCAGAAAAAGAGGGTGTGAAGCACTGAAAATAAGGGCAAACGGGGACACCAGATGAAATACAATGCGCACACCTAATTTCTATGCATAGACACAAATATGGCAATATTTTTATCTATTATTTATTAGATTTATACCCTGCTTTTTTCTTACAACTCGAAGAGGCTTACACCTTCCCCTCCTCCTGCTCTCCATCTTAACCCCACCACAACAACCCTGTGGGGTAGGTCAGGCTGAGAGTCTGTGACTGGCCCAAAGTCACCCAGTTGGCTCCACGGCCAAGCGGGGACTCAAGCCCGGATTGCCTGAGTCCCAGTCCCATGCTCTAAACTGCTACACCACACTGTTTCTGTGTAATTATGCAATAATGTGTATTATTATTATTATTATTAATAATAATAATAATAAAAATAAAATAAAGTGCAGTTCAGGGCCACTTGGATGGTGGCTGGTTTGCAGGGGAAGCCATATGAGGCGAGACTGAGGGAGCCGGGTCTTCTCCGCCTTGAGAGGAGGACACCTGTGAGCAACATACAGGTACATGAGGGGGTGCCACGCAGAGGTGGGTCATGGCCTTTTTTCCCCTGCAGGGGAGGGCAGGACACCTTCCAACGGAGCCAAGCTCAGGGAAGCAAGATTTAGGGTGGATGCCAGGAAGCACTTCCTGACAGTCAGGACCCCGAGGGTGTGGAATGGGCTTCCCCGAGAGGTGGTGGAGGCCCCATCGGTGAGGGTGTTCAAGGACAGGCTGGACAGGCACATGGTGGGCATGTCATGAGTGGAGCCGGCTGGGGTCCGACTAGATGGCCCAGGAGGCCCCTTCTGACTCACGCTGTTTCTATGCTTCTATGTGTAATTTCAGCAAAAATACATGATTTCTTTACGCCAGGTGCCCCGTGTGCTCCTCAGACGCTCTTGGTGGGCAGCTTCAAGGCCTGGCCCTGCCTTCAGAGGGGTCTCTGCCTTTAAGCCAGACATGGACACCCTTTCCAAGAGAGGACACTTCCAAAAACATTCCTCTGGCTGAGGGGACCGTCCTGGACACCCTGGGGGCTCATCCCTCCCTCCCGCAAGCCGGGTCCATCCCGCGGACAGATGCCCAGTTTAGCCAGGTCCCTGCCCTTCTCTAGCCGCCCAATCGGTGGATGATGTGCTTGTGAGCTCAAGCACCGCAGGACCAATGCCGCTGCCCCTTCTGCCATCTTATTTGCACGCTGGGATTCCATTCGCCGGTTCGGTTCCACCGGCGGCCTCAGATGCCGCGGCCGGGGAGACCCGAGCAGCAGAGGCAGTGCCGGCGATGTTTTCCATCGCACGAGAAAGACGAGAAATGCCATTTTGTCAGCGTTTCCCGTTGATGTGCTCCCATCTCATAGGGAGGCCGACGTTTGTTTTGCCGGGCTCCAGCGGCGCTAGAACAATTCGGGATGAGGTCTCTCTGCCCCCTTTAAGCAGCGTGATTTGCAAAGGCAATTTTAATTAAGTCTTTGGGCTCAGTTTTGCATGCGTCTCGTGCTGCCCGTGCCATGCCAAGCCGTGCTTCTCTTCATGTGGGCTTCAGACAGCTGTGCTGGGCAAAGAAGGGACAATTTGATCCTGACAGATGTCGAGGACGGTTAGGACAATAACTCAGGGAAAAAATAAGGGAAATGTTCGGGTAAACCGGTGCCCCACTCACCCTGATCATGTGAAACAGTTATATTGCTGTGTAATGATCAGTAGAATAAATCCACGCAGGCAGGGGAAAGCATTTGTGCTTATATCCCACCTTGTTTTCCTTTTGTGAGGAAGCTAACGCAGCTCACCTAGCTCCATTTTATCCTTGCAACAACAACCCAGTGAGGAAGGCCAGGCTGCAAGCGACTGACTGGCCCAAAGTCACCCAGCGAGCCTCAGAGCCGAGTTTGCGCCCACCAGACTGGTTCTCCGTGTCTTCCATGTTTATAAATGCCTGTAGGCCAGAGGGTCCTACCTAGAGTAGACCCATTGAAATAAATGGTACTTAGGTTCAACTAATATCAACCAGAGGGCTGGATGGGGTACCCAGGTTGGACAGCAGCAACCAGATCCTAAAGGCAGGTAACTTAAAATATTTAAAATTATTTCCTTGTATTCATTATAATGAAAATAATGACTTTTCGTCATGATGAATAGGATGCAGTTGTATATATATTTGAAAGTCAGGAGCTGTTGCAGATATTCCATCCCTTTCCACCCCTCCTTCTGATTTTGGAGCTGGAATTTGATCAGGAAATGTGACCCTTGCATACTGGAGTCAGAATGTGATCTAAAGATTTGAAATCCTATTCTTGACCAAGATCGATGAATCTACCTGTTCTGGTTTCTCCCAAATCTGAGCTTTGAAAATCTCAAGTTTAAAATCTCACTGGCCCAGTTGGATGGGCAGTAACCAAAGAGTGTGCTATGCTTCAGTAAAGAATCCTGCGCTGTCTCCGTGGCACATGGAGTTTTGCCCAGACTTACTGGTTAGACAATCATGTGGTTACCTGGCCAGCTTCCAAGCTCCCTGCTCCAGCCTCACCGAAGATCCTGGCAGCCCCCTGAGCATAATCGTTTCCCTTTCCCTCTCCTGATTGGTCCACTGTGGTCGAGAGGCGGGTTCCCCCTCCCCACTCTTGAGCATACTTGCATGTCTGGCATGATTCCCAGCTGCTCCACCCCCCACAGAGACTTTTATTAAATGGAAATAAACAGTTCCACAGGGATTCCCCTTCTCCCTCCTTGTACTTCCACGCTGTCTCCCTGTTTTCCAAAGTAAACAGGGAGCTGACATGCATCACTTGGGCAAAGGGGATAAAGGGAGCAATGAGCATGCTAAGGATCTGAGGGCAGTAGAGAACAAAGGCCAGAAATGCCCGGTTCCTTGCCCACTCTTGCCAGGGCACTCTATGGTGTTTGCACACCAACCCTGGGAAAATGGTGATTCTGGGTCCGGACAACCAAAGATCCCATGGTGAAGTGCGGAAACCTTAGAACAGACCATTGATTCTCTCCATGGTTTCGGAAAGCTAATCCAACCATACGGAAACTCCAGGTGTGGATGACCCATCGCAATGACAGTTCGCTGTGGCTTCTCTTGTGTCTTGTGAGCATGCCCTGCAAGTTCAAGGGTTTTGTTTGGTACACTGGGTGTTCACACCCAACCTCTGCCTTGTGACCACCCTTTGGACAAGTTGCTTTTCCTTCGCCCCCCCTGGAGTGCCGCCATCCCTTGCCCCTGGGAGAAGAGCGCCCAGGACCCAGCTGCCTTGTAGCTGATAGGGACGAGGAGCCCACCATGGGATGGGGGCGAGGTGGCCACCTCGGCGAGTCAGCCGGTGCAGTTCTCGCTGCACTGGCTTGCCAGGGCTGGGGCCTCCACATGCAGTCCCGGCCCTGAGACCTCCCAGAGTGGGCTTGGGATAATCCCTGAGCCCCTTGAGCAATGTTGGAAGGCTGTGGGACTGTGTCCTTGGCCGTATGAGGCCGGAGGTCCCTGCCCAAACCTTGCTGGGCTGTTAGATGGAAGCGGGCGCTGTCTTGGCAACAACGTCTCCCACATGGGGGGAGTCCTCCTCCTCCTCCTCCTCTTCCTCCTCCTCCTCCTCCATCAGCCTGGCATCTTCTGCAGTTCCAGCCGGGAGAGAAAGGGTGTGTGAAGTGTTCCGCAAATGGCTTCCAGAGACGCAGTTCTTGGGTGGAGAAACCCGCAATGTGACCTCGTCATAGCCCCGGCTTCCATCTGCAGAGGTGGGGACACTCTAAGCCTTGGGTGTGGTCACCTGGCACCCCTTGGCCTTCCCATGGAAGAGGCAGCCGGAGCAGGCTCAGAGCCACTGCATGGGGTAGCAGCCGCATGGTCTCCGTGGCCAACCCATGCTAGCCTACAGATGGTGGCTTTCGTTCAGGCTATCTGGTGTACCAGGTGTGTTCTTGCGTAGGTGCCATGGACCTCATGCATAATTGGAACGCATCCGCAGGCACGGACCCATCCAGCTCACGGCTTCAAAGCAAGGTTGGCAGGGGAGGGGGCCGGGCTTGGAAGCCAATGTGAGGATTTGATCTTGACTTTCCGTGAAGCAGGGTCGGTCCAAGGCGACCGCGCGTTCAAAGGGAGGGCTGTGTTTAAAGTGGAAATGAAGATATTGTGTATGGATGGCAGGGCTACTGGAGATAATGCCTCTCTAATGTTTTCTTCTTCACAC
This sequence comes from Varanus salvator macromaculatus, assembly GCA_023646645.1. NCBI lineage: Eukaryota > Metazoa > Chordata > Lepidosauria > Squamata > Varanidae > Varanus > Varanus salvator. The sequence goes on along the minus strand of JAIXND010000624.1, from coordinate 22,131,374 downwards.
GACTGGCAAGGGCTTGGTGGTCTTTCTTGTTGTTCTCCGGGTCAGGCGAGTATTTCATCTCGCCCACCGCCTGGGCCAGCCAACGTGGACTGGAAGCCAAGGGCTCGTCCGTCACCATCTTGGACTCGAGTTCAGAGGGAGCTGTGCGCATTCTTTACTTCAAAGGGAACTACTCCAGCAAGGGCTTGGCTGGCAGGATAAAGCCTTAACAACTGAACCGGTGACCTTGGTCCTTGCCCAAACCGAGGACTCGAAAGGAAAGGAAACCGTTGTGTCCTTCCAACGCGATCTCCGGGGGACCGACGTCAAAGCGCCGTCCTCAGCTCTTCTTTCCCGCTCCCACCTTAGCAACCGTGGAATTCCTTGGCCAAGGAGAAACCCGCGTTCGGTTAAGTTGGAGAGTTAATTTTTCTCCTCTGTTTAACACCCCGAGAGATGGCAGCCTTCAAAATCAGACCAAGGTGCCTTAGAATTGGAGCTGGTGGAAAGAATCCAATCTGGCTTATGGATAAAGAAATCTGGGAGCGGAGGCCCTTCCAAGATGACATTCTGGAAGCCAAAAGGAAAAAAAAAAGAGGAAGACGGGTGGGGTGGGGAGAGAATGAGAACATTAAATCGGCCTTTCAAGAATGTTAACTTGCTGACAAGTCTTTGGACAATCTCTCAAGAATGTTCAGGGGCAAAGATATTTCCGGTCAAGAAAGCTTCACCTACTGGGTGGTATAGAAATTAGACAGCTAGATGGATATAATGTACGTTTGGTGCATTTAAGTACAAAATATGAGGGTGTTTATGTATAATAGAGGGGACACACACACACACACACACATGAGAGGAGTGCCTCTCACTGGCTGCCTCCTGGCTCTGGAGCATCCCACAAAGGGAGTCAGGTGGGTTCTGTCTGGGTTGTCCTTCGGCCCCAGGCAAGGACGCTTGCATTGAGCAGAACTTGGCACGCGAGTTGGTCCATTGGGTTATTTATGGAATGGTTTAGCGCACTGATATCCTGCCTTTTCCCTGCAAGGAACGCAAGGCGACAAAGCCAACCCTTCTCCTCTTTTCCACTTCATCCTCACAACAGCCCTGTGAAGTAGGTCAGGCTAAAAGCATCCCGCAAGGGTAGTCAGGCCAAAATCCTGGCCCAAAATCACCGAATGAGCTTTATGACTGAATGAGAACTAGAACCCAGATCTGCTGAGTCCCAGTCCAAAAATCTCACCACTGCATGACTCTGGCTTCAGGGCTGTCTTGTTCTGCTTTCATTGTGTTTCAATTATGCTTTATGCCATTGTTTTAGGATTGTTTGAACTATATTTTGAATTTAAATTTAGGATTTTACTATCGTTCGCTGCCTTGAGCAGCATTTCATTGGTGGAACGGTGCAGTAGAATCAAATTACTAAAAGTGGGTGTGGATTGTTGGGTAGCATCAAAATCATGTGCAGTTTGTAGGAACAGACATAATTTCCCCAGATGTACATAGTAATACTGGGGAGAATCCAGAACACGTGAAATATAACTTGCCACCTCTTTCCTTCCACTGCACCCCAAAAACACCTGCTCTGGAGGGTCCGCCGACACTCTGTGCATCTGTTGAGGGTATGTGGGGGCTGCACGGAGGAAGCAGTACCCCCCTCCCTGTTTCATGGATGGAAGTCGTTCCAGTGGTGAGAAGGGCAAATTGGACGGGATCTGTTCAGGACTAGAGTGCAGGAAGATTCTTCTGCCCGCTTTTTGAGTTTATTTATTCATTTAAGGGACGGATGCAGTCTGTCTTTCAACTGGGTAAATTCTCAACGTGGCTGAAGGTGCCATCGATTCCAGATGCCCATAACACTCGGATTGCAGAGGATTATGGGCAGTGTTTTTTTTGTCATAGAGCGCACTGGAACGGAGTTCCGGCACCTTTTTTCGAATGATTTTCCAAGTTTTAAAAGTAACTTTTGAAAATTTGATGTTTGGTCCATGTAGATTTGAATCGCCCTGTCGAGCGTAGCAGGTCGGCGGCAAAATCATTAAAACAGCGCATGCGGGCTGCTTGTGTGTCAAGTCCGATGCATGCGCACTTCATCCGCGCTGGTTGTGATGGTGCTGCTCGACTTGTGGCACTGCTCGGCTTGTGATGGGTCGTGTGGTCGCATGCTGAGTGCTTACTGCGGGTGGCGACTGTTATGTTTTGTTACACAACTGACGAGCGTGTGTGTGTGTGTACAGTGATTGACTACGTGCGAAAGGCAAATAATTTCATGAGTTCTGGCACCTTTTTTCTTACAAAAAAAGCACTGATTATGGGTATCCCATACAGGTTGAGAGGAGACATAGAAACATAGAAACATAGAAACAGAGCGAGTCAGAAGGGGCCTCCCGGGCCATCTAGTCTGACCTCCGGCACCAGCCGGCTCCGCTCACGACATGCCCACCATGTGCATGTCCAGCCTATCTTTGAACACCCTCACCGATGGGGCCTCAACGACCTCCCGTGGAAGCCCATTCCACGCCCTCGGGGTCCTGACTGTCAGGAAGTGCTTCCTGGCATCCAAATTGAACCTTGGCTCCCTGAGCTTTGCTCCATTGGAGCGCATCCTGCCTTCCTCTGCAGGGGTGAACAGGCCTCTCCCCATCTCCATGTGACAGCCCCTCACATACCTGTATGTTGCCAACATATCCCCTCTGAGTCTCCTCTTCTCCAAGCTGAAGAGACCCAGTTCCCTCAGTCTCACCTCATACAGCATCCCCTGCAAACCAGCCACCATCCTTGTGGCCCTACGCTGCACTGACTCCAACCTGGCTATATCCTTTCTGTAATGAGGGGCCCAAAACTGAACACAATACTCCAGTTGCGGGCGCACCAGAGTCGTGTAGAGTGGTAGTAATACCTCTCTTGATCTAGAAGCCACACTTCTGGCTATGCAACCAAGGGTGGCATTCGCTCTCTTGACCACCGCATCACATGGCTGGCTCATGTTTAGCCTGCGGTCAACCAGTACCCCGAGGTCCCTTTCACAAGTGCTGCTCTCCAGCCACTTGTCCCCTAACCTGTACTTATGACAGCTATTCCTATGGCCCAAGTGCAAGACCTTGCACTTCTCCACATTGAACGCCATCCTGTTGTCTCCTGCCCACTTCCATAGTCTGTCCAGATCCTTTTGGATCTGGTGTATCTGCTCCTCAGTTGTGGCCACTGCTCCAGTTTTAGTGTCGTCTGCGAATTTGATCAGCAGGCTGTTCACCCCTTCTTCCATGTCGTTAATGAAAAGATTAAACAGGATCGGCCCCAGGACAGAGCCCTGGGGGACCCCGCTTGTCACTGGCTGCCATCCCGACGATTCCCCGCTAATGGTTACCTTCTGCTTTCGGTCAGTCAGCCATGCCCTAATCCACCGGACAGTGCTTTGGTCTATCCCAAAACTCCTCAGTAGCCTAAAAGCAAGGAGCCTAAAAAGCAAGCATTGCCTTCGGGCTGCTCCCATGCTACAAAACATTTAAATGATCAGTGGAGTATATGTTGTGCCTCCGAGTGCGAGGGAAGGAGTCCCAAGGCTGGTGGGCTTCCTCATCTGGTCTCCCCCCTCCATCCCCCACCGGCCTCTACAACCCCTTCTCTGAGGTTGTTTTTGCAAGCTCGGAAGGGCAGCAGGGCACGATTCTTTTCATGCCAGCAGCAACAGGCACCGGGGAGACCACCCCGAGTTTGGAGTCCCAGCCCCGATGTCCAGATGATCCTTCAGCCACGTGGACCCTGCCCAGGATGGTGCTGAAACAGGCTAGAATAATGAAATCAACATCATCAAAATGTCCTACCACTGAAAGACCTCCAGAAAGCCCTACACAGCTGTCCATAATAGGGTTGTAAACCAAATCAGCCTCCAATTAGAGCCAGTGTGGTGTAGTGGTTAAGGGCATGGGATTGGGACTCAGACGATCCGGGTTCGAGTCCCCGCTCAGCCATGGCGCCAACTGGGTGACTCTGGGCCAGTCACAGACTCTCAGCCCAACCTGCCTCACAGGGTTGTTGTTGTGGGGATAAGATGGAGGAGGAGAATGATGTAAGCTGCCTTGAGCCCTTTGTAGGAAAAAGGCAGGGTATAAATCCATAAATAAATAAATAAATAAATAAGGCACAATAAAAGAGCCGGCACAACAGCAATCGCATCAAGGTCCAGTTCAAACAGGAGCAGATAATGACAGGGGTGGCCGAACCAAGAATTGGGAGCCGCATGCAGCTCTTTGAGTTTCTTTTGCAACTTGCTGCTGTCGGTGCCTGCGGGCACCCACTTGCTACCCGCCACCTGTTGCTGTCACCCGCGGGCACCTGCTTGCAACTCTCAAACATTTGATATCTACCATGGGTGGCTCTTCTGTTGAGCAAGACTCGTTACCTCTGAAATATGAGAGGCTTGACTGGGCTGTTACTAGGCAGGCTTCCTTGGGAAGGGAATCCCACCAGTCTTCTCCGCAGTTTGAGAGAAGGCGACCCCAAAATTGCTGTGGCGATTTTATTGCTTCCAGTTTTTAATCCATTATTGCATAAGTGTCTTCAAATTTTTCGTGTAGCTTTCTGTTCTGTTTCCTCTCCTCTCCTCTCCTCTCGTTGTTTAATTGTGCCAGCTGCCCTAAAATTTAAAAAATTAAATTGTGCCAGCTGCATTTAAAAATAGAGAAAACTGAACAAATTTGATCTTTCGATAGTCAGGCCTCAATCCATAAAAAGAGCTTTAATGCTCAATTCCAGCACTCTGGGTGCCTCTGGAAGCCGGGGAACCTTGTGCCACCAATGGGAAAGCCCATCAGTTAACCACTGTATTAAAAGCAAGTTGAAGTTTGAGGAAACGCTTCAAACGATGACCACACTGCAGATGCGTTTAAGCTATGCATGACCAAATCTGACTGCAAAAGAGGATACAGTTTTGCATTACATGTGGAAATGTACAGGTGTGCATTTAAAATTCAGGAATATAATTAGTAGAGGTACAGAGCATTGTACCATGATGGAGAAGTGACAAGACTCAGACACTCAACACTCATAGGTAAGTAACATCAAGGTTCATTCTTATTTACTTACATATTATATTCAGTTTGCAATTTAATGCTCAAGGTTAAATTTTCACTTTTGAATGTGTACGCAACATGAAATGCAAGTTATCCTTCAAAATACTTCTGAATCTTGCAGTGGAATCCAGTCAAAATGTATGGCAAATGGAAAATGCTTATGTCAGGGAAAACAATGTTCAGAAACCCATTCCACTAGGAAAATTGTGTGCAAAAATGTATATATTTGTACACAAAAATTTGTGTTGCATTTTGTAATTTATTTTATTTTGTTGCTGTAACCTGTCCAGGGAGCTGTATGGCTAATGCGGCAGGTTAGAAATTTAATCAATCAATCAATAAAATCAGGAAAATACACAAAATTGTCTATGAATGCTCATGTTAACTTGTAACCAATGCTTTTTCAAAGATTGGGATAAACCAAACTGAAGCTCAGAAAAATGAGAAACTGAGAGAAACCAAAGATGTGCCCAGTCTTACTGACAGCTCTTCAAATAGAGGACTGTTGTCTGTAAAGAGGGACACCCTCATAGCCATCCTAATATGGACCCTTTTGGTCCCTAACAATGTTAATATCCCAGTGATGAGAAGGACCCACGCATCTTTTTTGGATCCTGCCCTGGAGCCCCACCACAAAACTTAGAGCCTTCCTCATTGAACTTCCAGCACCAGGAAAATAAATACCATGTTTTTTGCTCTATAAGACTCACTTTTTTCCCCCCTCAAAAGTAAGGGGAAATGTCTGTGCGCCTTATAGAGCGAATATGTGTGTGCAGTGAGTCTGTCAGATGTGCAGCCCATGGGGAAGTGATGGGGAATGTGCCTGTGATTATGTGCCCATTTGATTCAGAATATTTTTTTTCTTGTTTTCCTCCTCTAAAAACTAGGTGTGTCTTATGGTCAGACGCGTCTTATAGAGCGAAAAATACAGTACCAGTTTATTTTCCCAGGGTTCTGCCCTTGTCAATCTTTCTAAGCCACCCTAAATTTCTAGTTCTCTGTCTTTTATAGATCGGATCATGTTCCATCTGTATTCCGACTCGTTAATGCTTCGTTTGCTTGGGAGTTGCTATAAAAGCAGCTATACCAAATTTTCCTGAAGATGCGTATCACTGATTGACTGGGCCGTCCATCCGTCCATCCATGGGATGGGGGGATTTTCCTGCCCGCTTCTCTGTGGATGCAAGCCTCTCCAGCCTGGGAGCAGGGCTTGTCCTCCTTGAATGAGGCACTTCCGTTCTCTCCGTGCGCTCCGGAGCAAGGTCCAAGAAGCCCCGTTATCCGAAAAAGTTGCTGGAGGTGAGCATTTCTCTCCAGAGCGGCTGACAGGATTACACAGGCGACATTCCAAGACGGGAAGGAGCGAAGGGCTCCAGGACAGAGCCTCCAAGCCCTCGGAGCAGCTCCGCTCCAGTTGCCCGCCCCAGTGTCGGAGGAGCGGCCTTTCCGTTCCCACACGTCTCACATTGCGTCACAACGCTAAGTGGGGAGTCCCTTTCCATCTTTCGTCCCTTCCTTTCTCTCCCCACACAAATTCTTCCTCTGCCCATTTGCTGAAAGCGGCTTGCAATTTCTGCAAAATAGTGGTGAAGCCAAGCAGGGCTGGCGCTGGCAGAGCCTTGGATGGGGGGCTTCAGTGCCCCCTCCCCGAGCCCCGCAGGAGCAAAGCAGGATGGGCTGTTTCGAAATAAGTACCTAAGCATAAGGATAAGCATTATATATATTATATGCTTATAAGCATAAGGAGGAGAGAGAGTCAATGGGAGTCTTTCCCAATCAGATGACTTCCAGGTATTTTATTATTATTATTATTGTTGTTGTTGTTAGTCGCGAAGTCGAGTCCGACCCATCGCGACCCCATGGACAACATTCCTCCAGGCCCTCCTGTCCTCCACCATCCCCCGGAGTCCACTCAAGCTCACACCAACCGCCTCAGTGACCCCATCCAGCCACCTCATCCTCTGCCGTCCCCTTCTTCTTTTGCCATCTATTGTTCCCAGCATTAGGCTCTTCTCCAGGGGGTCCTTCCTTCTCATTAGGTGGCCAAAGTATTTGAGTTTCATCTTCACTATCTGGCCTTCTAAAGAGCAGTCAGGGTCGATCTCCTCTAGGACTGACCGGTTTGATCGCCTTGCGGTCCAAGGGACTCGCAGGAGTCTCCTCCAGCACCACAACTCAAAGGCCTCAATCCTTTTGCGCTCGGCCTTCCTTATTGTCCAGCTTTCACAGCCATACATTGCAACTGGGAAAACCATAGCCTTGACTATACGCACTTTTGTTGGCAGGGTGATGTCTCTGCTTTTTAGTATGCTGTCCAGATTTGCCATAGCTTTCCTCCCCAGAAGCAAGCGTCTTTTAATTTCTTGGCTGCAGTCCCCGTCTGCGGTGATCTTGGAGCCCAGGAAAATAAAATCTGTCACTACCTCCATTTCTTCCCCATCTATTTGCCAGGAAGTGAGAGGACCAGATGCCATGATCTTATTATTATTAATTTTGATTTGATTTGCACTACAATGCCCATCCTCTCCTGATGGGACGATGCAACATGTAGTCCATCACAACTGGACATAAGAAGAGCCTTTCTGGGTCAGAACAAGCAGCATGGTTCTGTCTACACAGTGGCCAACTGGCTACCTGGAGGAAGCCCACAAGGAGGCCATGAGGACAATAGCATTCTCCAACCCATGTTCCCCAGCAACTGAGTACATGGAACTACTGCTTCTGATCCTGGAGGTGACCTAGAGCCATCAGGGCTAGGAGCCATGGATAGCCTTCTCTTCCATGAATTATCCAATCTCTTTTTAAAAACCTCCACATTTTGGCCATCACTGCTTCTCATGGAAGCAAATTCCATGTCCATGGTGGAGAAGACCTCGTGCAATCTGTTCAGAGTCTCTCACCACTCAGCTTCAAGCGGACTTCAGTTCTGCAAATGCTCAGGAACACAAGTGGCTTCTTTGTGCAAAGCACACAAAGTATGTAATTTTATTATTTATTTATTTATTTAAAACATTTGTATGCCGCCCCCATTGCAACAAAGCCTCGGGGCGGCTCACAACATAGAAATACAAAAAACATTAACAATTTAAAACCATTTAAAACTGGCCCATCTCGAATTACAAGTTAAAATACTATAAATACAATTTATCACTAACAATTAAAATAACTTTTAAATAAAAGTTCTTTGCCTGGCGCCGAAAAGCAAATAATGACGGCACCAGGTGGACCTCTCTGGGGAGCGCATTCCACAGATGGGGCGCCACCACAGAGAAAGCCCTCCTCCGGGTCCTCACCCACCTGATTTCCCTCACAGCGGGTTCCCGGAGGAGGGCATCTGCTGTTGATCATAAGGGGTGGGAGGGCATATATGGGTGCAGACGTTCCTTTAGATAACCAGGTCCCAAGCCGTTAATAACCAACACCTTGAATTGGGCCCGGACTTCAGTAGGGAGCCAGTGAAGCTGATAGAGAACTGGGGTGATATGAGAACCATGCTCAGTCCCTGTCAGCAGCCTGGCAGCTCTATTTTGTTTCAATTGGAGTATCTGGACCGTCTTCAAGGGTAGCCCCACGTAGAGCACGTTACAGAAATCCAGTCGGGAAGTCACCAGCGTGTGGGTCACTGTTGCCAGGCAGTCGTCCTCCAGGAAGGAACGAAGCTGATGGATCAGCCGAAGCTGATGGAAAGCGCTCCTCGCCACCACTGACACTTGGTCCACCAAGGTCAGCTCCGGGTCGAGGAGCACTCCCAGGCTGCGGACCCTGCCTCTCAGAGGGAGTGCAACCCCATTTAAGACTAGGGTCAGGTCCCCCCCTCCGAAGCCCGACCCACCCACCAACAGGACCTCCGTCTTGTCAGGATTGAGCATCAGTTTATTGGCCCTCATCCAGTCCATCACCTCGGCCAGGCACCGGTTCAGCACAGCCACCGCCTCACCTGGATCGGTGGAGAACGAGAGGTAGAGCTGGGTATCATCAGCGTACTGATGACTCCGCAGCCCACACCTCCTGATGACCTCTCCCAGCGGTTTCATGTAGATGTTGAAGAGCAAGGGGGACAAAATGGACCCCTGTGGTACCCCATGGCATAACTGCCATGGCGCAGAGGTAAAGTCCCCCAGCACCACCTTCTGGAATCGGCCATTGAGGTAGGAGCGGAACCACTGCCAAGCAGAGCCTCCTACTCCCAATCCCGTCAGCCTATCCAGAAGGATGCCATGGTCGATGGTATCAAAAGCTGCTGAGAGGTCCAGGAGAACCAACAGGGACGCACAATTTTGTGTGCAAAACCTGCAACCAAGGTGATTCCTTGTGAAAATGCGTGAAGTACACAAGTTGCATGTGAGGGAGAGAACGCCTGTTTGGACTTGCTTGCTGCTGGAACACTCGGCACAAGGCGGACTTAAAGAATTGGGCTGGAGTCAGGGGAAGTGAGCTGAGACGACCTGCTGGAGTCTAACCCCCAAGCCAGTTCCTCAAGCACTGTAGAGACTTGGACTCCCACTGTGGCCTGGCATTCCCCCAGGGGCCGCGGTTCGTTTTCTCCATTCTGCTGGAAAAGATCTCCTTTTGCGGGTAAACCCTGCTTGTAAAGGTTTGTCCTGAATCCAGCGCCTCATCTACTTGGCTTGGAAGGGGATCCGTTGCAGGGAAGAGCAGCTCTGAGGCCTGATGCTCATGGCCACCGGGCCAGGCTTCCTTCCCTGAAAGCCCTCAGAAAGAAACAGCCGTCGCTCTCGGGCAATATCCTCCAAGCCCCTGGGGGAATGCCAGGCCACAGAGGGGCCCCTCTTCCACGCATGGCGCAGGAACTACCAAGAGAAATGTCCGAAGGAGAACTCACACCTGTTCACACAGAAGAACTACAGAGGAATGATCCCCTCCTCCTTGTCCTCATTCTCTTCATCCTCCTCCTCTTCCTCATGCTCTTTGTCTTCCTCCTCCTTCTCCTCCTCTTCTTCCTCATGCTCTTTGTCTCCTTCCTCCTCCTCCTCCTCCTCTTCATCATCGTCCTCCTCATTCTCCTCCCCCTCCCCTCATTCTCTTCCTCCTCCTCCTCTTTTAAAGGAAGGCCACTCAAATCAAATTCATGGCAAGCACATAATTGGGGGCAGAATTTGGGATACCCCTTTTAAGTGTATCTTATTAAACATACTATGGGGAGGGGCGAGACACCAGTGCTGCCTCCAGATATCCTGGCCACATTGAAAAAAAACCCAAAACAACACACACACACACACACACACACACACACACACACAACGGCTGCTCACCACACTGTAAATAGAAGATGATCTCCATACAATTATCCTGCTGGCCTCACTAAGGGACAGCTGGGAGGACTTTCAAAACTTTTCCCCCTTTTCTCCTTCCCCCCTTCCCCCTTCCCCCCTCCCCCCTTGTTTAAATTTGGACGGAAAACAAAAGGGATAAAACAAACGCACTGGTGACTTCTTACGCTGTCTTGTGACCAGAAGTTTTTGTGTGTGGTTTGGGGGGGTATATTTTTTAAAATAAAGAACGGGAGCTCAACCTTGTGAAGTATCATGGCTGTGTTTTAGTCTAATGCTACTTCTATCTTTTATCCTTTTTAATTAGAAGGCAAATTCTCAGACCGCCCAGCCTAATCCCTGCACAGTGGAACAAAGCTCACCAAAGCCTTTGAACATTGTTGCGGGGGGGGGGGATCTCCCCCCCCCCCCAGTAACTATTGGCAGAAGCAATGGGACTCTGACCCTATTTTCAAGCATTTTCTGCATCTCCTGATGTTCGCCTCCCCCCGGCACCCTTCCCTTGTTCTGTTCAGGCTGCAAAGAGGGGAGGAAAGGGGGCGGCAGCAAGGGGGGGGGCTCTCCAGGGGATTGTCTAGGTGGGACACAAGGAGCTGGGTGGGGGGACTGCAGGAGAGGGGATGGGGCTCTTCAGAAGCAAAGCTGCGGAGGGAATTCGAGGCCGATTGTGTCCTCCAGTTTAAGGCACGTCTCCATCCCTCACTAAAGCTGTTCACGGAAAATGCCGTTTTTAAGCTAGTGGTGCATTCCTCGTGAAAATAAGGCCAAATCCACGAGCTGAGAAAGGAGACACACTCTTGTCCACGCTCCTTTCACTCCGGTTTGCTCATATTTTGCATTTTGAGAGAATGAACCCATCAAAAGCGGCAGCTTCTGCCTTCCAGTCAGCAGTTGCTAATACAAATGGCGGATCGACTGTCTTGGCCCATTCGGGAAAACAAGCGATCACCTGAAATTAGGAGTGGAGGAATGCCTTTATTGGAGCCAGGAGATGGTCAGAAAGTAACACGCAAGCTTTCAGGTACTCCAGAACACTTCATCATGGTGGATGTTAAAAACGGAGAGGAGAATCACTCCTCCAATTTCTCCAGCGTAGGAGCGTAGATAAAAGGCCGGATGGGGACATTTGAATGAATTCCTCTGGGGCATGAGGAATTTTGTGGCAGTTCTTCCTTCTTTCCTCCGTTTTCCCCCTACACTTCTTCTTCTCCCTGTGGTACAGCTGGACCAGAATTTTGCATTTTGCATCCCACACAATGCCCTGGGCTCATTGTGGGTCAAACAGGAGCCACCCAAAAAAGATGGCAGAGAATAAGGAGAGAAAATTCTGCCGCGGGGCCTCTTTTGGGGGCAGAAAGGCTAAGAAAAAGAAAAATCTCCAACATTTCCCCAGGAAAAGGTCTTCTAAGAAATACGAGCTCTGCTCTGGCCAAATTCAGAAAATGCAAGGTGGAAGGATTAAGACCCCAGTACAGTGGACATGAAAGCCCCACAGCAAGATAACACACTGGCAGCTGGACGCAGGATGTGATTGTGTGGAAGGACAGCAACATTTATCTGTCCCTCCACCCTTTGCCCAGCTAGCTGAAAGCAGGAACCCAGTGCAAGGAACATTTGGACTCCACACTTGTAAGCCCTGAGGTCTGGCTTGCCAGGTTTTTTTTTTCCTTTCCTTTCCTTTGGTTGTTTAAGGATTTTCTGCTTTCTAGTAGTTTGGCAAACCGCAAATCATTAAACAGAGGAACAACAGATGCTGCTGGGAGGGCAGTGATGGTTTTCAGAATGCGACCTAGAAACAACTGGACATGTTGCAAAATGTACGTGGAACAAGGGCAGACCGAACAGATGCCTGCTTCTCTGGAACCCGGAGCAGCCGAAAGAGGAGAATTTTTGTTTTAACCCAGCATGGCTGCTTACATATTGCCAAGAAAGAGAAGAATTAGGATGGCCACTGAAGGACTGCCAAAAAAGATGCCGCGCATCGCAAAAAGAAGCCACAGTTTTGCATATTATTTGCATATGTAAATTTATGCATACAGATGCCAACTGAGGGAAAGAGCCGATAATTTTAAGGGAAATACAGTGCATCTCTCTGTAGTTGCACAGACTGAGGTGGCGAGCTTTGTGTTTGCTTCTCAGGACTTGACGGCCGCCTCCAAGGCTTCCACCCATTCCCATGCGTAAGGGTTCCCCAACCCTAAACCAGGCTTCGACTGAGCTCAGCCTGTCCGATAAAGGACGCCTTCAAACAGAGCAACCTGCCAGCACTCTCTACGGAGGACAGTCCTCTGTAAAGTAGTCCACCTGGCCACCCCACTCTACAGGAGGGAAGAGGGATGGAACAGGATCCAGTTGGTCCTTGTAAGAAACTAGATTCTGGACTAGAGAGGTCTTAGGTTGGCCTAACAAGCCATCTTTTGCTTAGATGTGGATGAATCCTCCTTTGATCCCGCAGGACTTTTCTTGGTTATTGGATTAATATTCAACCTCGCTTTCACAGTGGACTCCAGCTGTGCTTCCACACAGGTCCCAGGTGGCCACCCATCCAGCCCTGTCCAGACCCATCCTTGCTTAGCATCAGTGAGGTGGCTGGGACAGGCCCCTTGACCCAGCTTCCCGCAAGAAGGGTTGGACAGCAGCCAAGGAAGGGTGAGAAATTCACTCCATCAGGTTTTTGGAAAAGCAGGGGCCAGGCCTTCCCTGTTGGAGCAGGTCTCCTCTCCAGACTCTTGCTTCCACAAGTTGAAGGTGAGAAATGCAATTTGCAGGAGGGGTCAGTCCAGAGGGACCACCTTCTCACAAGTTTGCCTATATAGTTGTTTCCAGAGACACGAACATGGCTCTGCTCTGATTCTCTCGCACCTTTCTTCTTGCTAGCCTTTAATGTGACCCAAATGACCCTGATCACAATCCACAGCAGCTAAACATGGATTAATTAAACCATGATCTGAGGAGCTGTTTACTGCCTGCAAGCCACTTACAGCTTTTATAACCTACGGGCGCCTCATTCGTAGCCTATTAGAGTGACCTCCCAACCTGGCACTTTGGTCTGCTTATGATTCAAACAATCCAAAGTTAAGCTATGGTTTCTTCAGAGGTTGTTTTATGCAAATAGGAAGCAGCAAGCATGCCAGCAAACTGTAGGTGAATCAGTTAAACTGTAGGCAATTCTATTTTTTTTAACAAGTTTTATTCAAAATAACCCTACAACAAAGAAAAACTGAAAACAACATCAATCATCAGAAACATCGGACCTGCTGGGTCAGCCCCCACATTTTTTTCCATTTGTGATAACTTAGAAACATAGTTAAATCTATACGAAGTCCCGTTTCTCTAGCCAATGATAAAAAGAGTCCCAAGTTTGATAGAAGTCAGTATCTTCTTTCTCCTTGAATGATAAAGTCAGTCTGTCCGTTTCTGCACAGTCCAAGTTCTTTTTTAGGATCAGTTCTTCGGTGGGTGGTTCTTCACTTTTCCAGTGTTAAGCAAATGCGATCCTCGCCACAGTAATTACATGTAAAATCAAGTACATTTCTTGTTTACTAATATCAGCAGGTATAATGCCTAATAAGAAAATGTCAGGTTTAAAAGCTAGAGATTTTTGTAACATTTCTTCAAGCCATTTATGTATTTTAATCCAATACTTTTTCGCATTATCGCAAGTCCACCACATATGATAGAAAGTACCCAATTTATGTTTACATTTCCAACATCCATTTGACATATTACTGTAGGAAATTCTGGACCTTACCAGGAAGAGAGGAGGAAGTGAGAAGGGGTGGCGGCACTCACTTGATCTTCCTGGATCTTCAGATCATCTATGATCAGGGTGCAAAAAGAATCCTGTGTTCCAAAAAGCTTAAATTCAGACAAGAGGGAGCCGAGAGAAAGAGCAGCAATGGAAGATCTTCTTGGGGTTGGTGTCAAGAGAGTGAAACCGAGGGCTTCGTGGAAGTTTTGGGGGGTCTGAGCTGCAGTCTGCAGGAAGGGGGAGAATCCGGGGATGCAGAGCCGAATGACGCATCACTTCAATCGCATCAAAGGAACCTTTGATTTCATTTCATTCTCAAGCAGAGGTGCAGACAAGGACTGCTAAGTGTTGGTTATGGTTATAAAGCCCTCAACGGCTTGGGACCAGGATACCTAAAGGAACGCCTTTTTCCCTATTTGCCCTCCCGCCCCTTGAGATCGGCAGCAGAAGCCCTCCTCCGGGAACCCTCTGTGAAAGACGGTAGGAGACGGAGTACCCGGAGCAGGGCCTTCTCTGTGGTGGCACCCCGACTATGGAATGCGCTCCCCAGAGAGGTCCGCCTGGCACCATCGCTATTTGTTTTTCAGTGCCAGGCCAAGACCTTTTTATTTAAAACTTATTTTAATTGTTAACTTATTATGGTATTTATAGGATTTTAAATTTTTAAGCCGAGATGCAACCGGGCTTTTTAATCTTTAATTGTATTCATATGTTATTTATATGTTTTAATTATGCTGTGAGCCGCCCTGAGGCTTTGTTGCGATGGGGGTGGCATAGAAATGTTTTAAATAAATAAATAAATAACTAAATAATAGGCACCTTGACTGAGGACTGGAACTCTCCCCCAAATGGTTTGCCTCTCAAAATCCCCCTCCCCACACAGAGGGGAGTTAAAGATAAGAACAAAATGCCCTTGTTGGCGACTGAGACTTTGTCTCACTTCTTTTTAACCCCTGATGGTGGGCATGTCGTGAGCGGAGCCGGCTGGAGCCGGGGGTCAGACTAGATGGCCCGGGAGGCCCCTCCTGACTCGCTCTGTTTCTATGTGTCAGGAGCAGGGGTGTTGCAAAGCAAACAGCTCTGGAGGAAAGTTTAATCCCTCCATCATGATATATAGTGGTCCTGATCTACTAGGTCCAAAGAAAGATAAGGTTCAACTGCCTGATTATTAACATCATCATCATCATCATCGCTGCCGCTGCCGCTGCCGCCACCACCATCATTATTAGCAGTAGTGTTGTTTCAATCCAACTTTTTTCCTCTTGAAAGGAACCTAAGGAGGCTCATGTGTTCCTCCCCCTTTCCATGTTATCCTTGTCTATTATCACAACAATCCTGCGAGGTAGTACAGTCAGTGACTGACTTGCAAGCACCTTCCTGGCCCAACAGGGACTCGAACCCAGATGTCCCCAGCCCTGGGCCACCTCTCTGACCCCCATCCCAGACTGGCCCTATTTACGTGTAGCAATGCCTCCGTTTACTGAGGGTGGGGGAATTTAGTGGATGGGGGAATTTAATGGCCCGGGCTGGGGAGTTTATGTCAGCTGTTTTTTAACATGTCTAAGATTTTTACTGAAGTGGCTCCTAGCTGTCTAAATCGCTTTATGTTTGATATTTTGAAGTCCGATATGTCATTTTTTTACTGGTGGTTTTTAATTGTAGGAATTATTGTGAGCCACCAAGCAGCTTTGGCATTGGCTAGTAAAGAAATGAACTAAATACAGATAACAAAATAAATTGAGCACAGTGAGTTGTGCCTAAAGCAGGCCTTCTACCACAAACATTCTGGACTTCAGCAAAAACACTAGAGTCCTCCTCTCTCTAAGGGTGTGTTTTAATTCGAAATACCTTCTAGAAAGAAAAGTGCAGACACATGGAAGAAAAATACTAAGAAAAATGCTTTATACTAAGTCAGAGAATTTGTCCCGAAATTATCTCATTTGTCTGGTTGCCTCCCCCCAGTCCACCCAAGTCTGCCTATACCACATGTGTAGACTAGGGGCAGGCTGACCCTGTTTCCTGCCCACGTCCAGCATGACCATTGGAGGCAGGCCAAGTTGGGATCTTCCCATGGACTTCCCTTTCTAAGACGAGACATTGTGTGTTCATTTGCGAAAAATAGTCATTGTGGTAAAGGCACAATTTGTGCTAATCTGCACACATTTGTGCACATTTATGCTAGTTGCATAAATTGCGTGTCTTGCATGCTTTGTGTAACTTGGCACCCAAAAAGCAGGTGGTGATTTCACAGAATCACAGAATAGCAGAGTTGGAAGGGGACATGAAGGCCATCAAGTCCACCCCCTGCTGTTCCAGGACACAAAGTCACACCATCCCATACAGAGGGCTGCCCAGTTTCTTCTTGAATGTTTCCAGTGTGGGAGAGCCCCCACCTCTCCAGGCAGCTGGTCCCACTGCCCCATTGCTCTGACAGCAAGAAAGCTTTTCCTGAAGTCCATCCTGAATCTGGGTTGTCTCAACTTGAATTGATTATTCCGTGTCCTGCACTTTGGCATCAGCAAGAAGAGATCTTGACCTCCCTCTTTGTGGCAGCCTTTGAGGTCCTTCTAGAGGGATATCATGTCTCCCCTCAGCCTTCTTTTCTCACGGCTGAACATGCCCAGTTCTCTCAGTCTCTCCTGATTTGTGCAAAATCAGCCAATTTGCGCACATTAGCATCATCAGAAAATCATGTGGTCCTTTTACAATTTGCACAAATCACATGAAGACCCATGTGCCTTTTAGGTGCTCATTTCCACAAATTGTTTAAATGTACCCAAATTCCCTTAGCCATTTTTACAAAATGCAAATAGGCCTGTTTGAGAAATCCAAATCTGTCAACTGGGCTGATTTATACCGGAGGACTTCTGCACCAACACAGATGTGTGAGAGTCAGTGTGGAGAAGCAGGTAAGAGTGCAAGACTAGGGCTCAGGCGATCCGGGTTCGAGTCCCCGCTCGGCCGTGGAGCCAACTGGGTGACTTTGGGCCGGTCACTCTCAGCCCAACCTACCTCACAGGGTTGCTGTTGTGGGGATAAGTTGGAGAGGAAGAGAATTACATAAGCCACTTTGAATCCTTTTTAAGGGAAAAGATGGAAGCAAATAAATGAAATCCGTTGGATTCTTCACCCCTATTCCCACTGGGTTCCTCACACACACCCAGTGAAGACCTGAGCCATGAGTGAAGAATAGAGGTTTTGTGGAAATGGAGTAAATTCGAAAGGAAGTAGGGATGAGAACACAGGAACTAGCAAGACGACAATCTGCCCATTTCTTGTGCTCCCACATTCACATTTTTTAAAAACTCAAGCTGTTTTGCTTCCGAAAATGAAGACCATCGTGAATGTTGGGAAATGCTTTGCAAAAGTGAACTGAAATCCATTTTTTCACCTATGTGCATTACCGACGAACTATTCCCAGCATGAAAAAGACTGCGATGTATCATAGCTGTCAAAAAGAGCAATTCAAAAAGCAAAAAGATAATTCAAAATTATCATGATCGAAAAGGCAGAGATTCAGTGTCAGGGATTTAGGAGCCAAGAACTTATGGAGGAACCGAGCTGACATTTCTCCCACATTTGGTTAAAAAAAGCTGCCCGAGTTATTGTAAATAATCTATTAATTTTGTTTCTGTACTGCCCAATAGCTAAAGCGCATTTCCTTAATATGGGGAACGGTGCAGAACTTGATAAAACAAACTTACTAAAAGTACGCTGAAAAAAATTCTCAGCCATCCCTAAAATCTCACTTGCTGGAGGGGAATAAATTTCCACCCCATGATTTTTTTGTTTTTGTTTTGCAATGAGGTCTGACCAAATGCCAAGAGATGCTCCCATGCCAGAAACTCATACGCTGTCCATGTTGCTTGAGTCTGGAGCGACAAAGAACTATTTTAAGTCACTCGGAGGGGCAGATGGAGAAAACGTGGCTCCTTGCATTCTTCCCAGCCACCTGCCTTCAAACAAAAGTCAGGCCAGTGCCTCCTCAGCTTTCTGCTCTTGCAGCGGTCCCAGATGCAAGCTATGTCAGCTTTCCATGCCAAAACTTCAGGCAATATCAGGGACGACTCTATAAATTAGAGAAAAAATTAGGGTTTTCTCTTGCATTGCCCCCCAACATGGGAAGATTCTCCTTTTGGGGTCAGAACGGGTTCCCACTCTCTCCGCACTCAGTGTAGCAGGGTCTTCTTTTCAATCTGGCCTTTCAAACCCGTCTTCGGATCCTCGTGCCTTTTGAACAAACACGTTGCTATTTCTTAAACACTGTTGTGATAGTTGTATTTTTGGCAACCGTTCGCCAGCACACTGTCTCGCAGCCTAGAAACACACCACAGAGAGACATCCGTGGGCACGGCTGAGCAAGGCAGACACGTCTGAGCATCCGTGCTCCGAGCCACATCTCTGGGCCGCGGATTCTAGAAGAGGCCCTCCTTCCTCACATCTGCAGCTCACCGCCTCCCCGTCTGCATCGGTGCGGGCGCGTCCGTCCGTCTGTTTCTCGCCAGCTCGGCTCCACCATGGCCTCCTTTCCCCATGAGCATCGAGGATCAAAGATAACATTCTTTTCTGTCTGGTACACTTAGCGGACCTGCCTTCCCAAAGGTGGGATGAAAAGCGCTCGCTAAACTGTTGCCATTTTGCAGCATGTGCTATAATTCCCCGAAATCCAGATCTGCCTGACACAGGGCACATCTCGCTCTTGCATCATGGGCCATGTGACAGTGTGAAGCTGGTGGCATCAAGCTCAGAAAAGCAGCAGCTCCGGGCGGAGGAAAGCTACGCACCCCGCACCCCTCTCTCCCCCTTCCCGTCTTTTCTTTCGGCTTTCTTGCCTGGGGGCAAACACTTGTAACAAAGTGTTATTCAACTGGCAAGTTTAAATCTGCTCTCCAAAAGGTACCCAGAAACATATGCAGTGCGCCTTTGTCAGCAGGAAGGGAAAAAAAGATAAGGGCAGCTCATAGGCAAATGACCTGAACACAAAGTACAAACCCCTGTGTCCCAATTAATTACCGCTAAGAAGCTCTGATACACAGAGAAGAGAATGCAGACGCTAATCCTTCACTCTGTCCTACATTCTTAAAATAACCTACATATCACTGACAGGCGCACACCAAAGTGAGAAAATAAAAAATAAAAATGGCCTTAGGAATGTTCCGGAAAGCCAAAAGTTTACGCTGGAGGCAGCAAGCAGATAATATATTTGTCTGCAAAGAATACGCAGGTTTCTGCCTGGGGGAGGGGGGACGGGAGAAGGCGCAGCGCTCCGTGTGGGGTGTCGGTGGGGAGAAGGCGAAGCAAGGGGAAGAAACAATGGTGGCAAATCCTCTTTGGATTGCCTGTGACTCGAGACTGGAAGGGTCACACGCACAATGGGGCGATTATTTCGGAGTCAGAGCAGCGTCGTGGCCATCCGATTGTCCGCGAGGAAAATCACCTTTTCCCTCTTTCCGCACGGTGGCAAAGACGGCTGAAGGAAGGACAGGCGCTTTCGGACAGCGGGTCACAGGCCACCTGGAAGTTGCCGGGAGCAACTGAAGCAGAGCCCGGGCTGGGGAGACCGGCTTTTTTTAGCAGATGCAAAAGCGGACGTGTACGAAATTATCCCCGGTGTGGAGAAAGTGGATCGGCGGGCCTTTTCATCTCTTCTCTCATAATACCAGGACACAAAGAGTTATGCCACGAAGCCGTTTGCGGGGAGACTTACAGCAGATCCAAGGAAGGGCGACTTTGCAGGGCATGGGTAAACTGGAATTCGCTGCGCAAGATCTTGTGACGGCACCCGTCTGGATGGCTGCAAGGGGCCTGCCGTGAATCCATGGAGCTCTCCACGGCTACCACGTGACGGCAGTTAATTCTCGCTGTCGTTGGAGGTAATACACAACAGTTGTCGAGGAACACGGGGCACTGACGCGCTGGTACTCTCGCGTCCTGCTCATGGGTTTTCCACAGCAGCAGCCTGGCTACTTCACCAACAGAGTGTTGGCCTCAGGGGACCCTTTGGGCTGGTCCACCGTGGTTCTTCTTATGGCCCCAACTGTAGTTCTTCTGATGTCGATGTTGAAGCTGCACGTTATTTGCCCTGTACTTGACTCTGCACAGAGCTTTCCCCTCCCATACACCTTAAAATGACAGTTACTGAGACCACCACATGCCCTGAGAAAACGCTGTTCTATATTTAATTACCTTCATTGCAGCATTTCAAAGCTTTGCATCTCCTTTGCTGCTACCTTCAAGGTCTTTTCTGCAGTGGCCCCGTGACCTCAGCATGCATAGCCAGCTGGGGCCTGCCAAGCTGTTCATTGCGGTCCTTCAGGAAGGCCCTGAGAACTCAGACTGGAGAAGGGAAGCATGAGAACAAACTTGAGACCCATTGCCAGATCCTTATACCATTAAATATCTTCTACCATTTGTTAACCAGCCCACAAGAAAGTTTTCCTTGACTTGTTCTTGAGTTGATTTATGCTGTATTTTTTTTCCTGCAGCTTTTTTCTGGTTTTCTTAGTCCATTGAGGGCCGAATCTTTGTTTCATTACGTGAAAAGTGAGCTTTGACTGTTGGGCAACATTGAAATTAATGAAATAAATGACGGAGAAGAGAAGAGAAGAGAAGAGAAGAGAAGAGAAGAGAAGAGAAGAGAAGAGAAGAGGCTTAATTGCCTTGCTCTTGGTTTTTCAGTGCTTTTTCTGACGTTTATAATTTCTTGAATATTTGCTCTTATATTGATTTTTAATCTGATAGGTGGGTTTTTACCTTCCTTGGGCAGGTTTTTACCCTTCAAACAAACTAAAACGCCTTTAAAAGACAAAACAAAACAGCCACAGAACAATAAAAGCTCAGGGGTGAACTCACATGGCTGCCCTCCAAGAAACCCCTTCCTACTCCATCCTCCTTGGAGATGCAGCTACATGTTGGTGGCCTCCTTATCCCATGGTCTTTGCCACAGCCGGATTTAAGTACAACCTTGGCACATGGACAACCCAGAGTGCTTGACCCCATGAAAAACACACGTGGGATCCTGGGCCAAGGACATCGCTGTGTGAGCCCCCCTCACCCAAAACTCATCCAAAATCCTCACCAGGTGGACACAAAGTACTGTGGCCAAAATCCAGACTTGTGTAGGCCCCTGTATGTTCAGGTAAGGAACGTCCTTCTGACGCGTTCCCATTTCCCATGCCGCTGTCCGAGGCGTTCTTTGGATGCACTTGCTAGATTGGGGCCCTTGTCTAGACTGGCCTAGAAATCGAAAAGAAACAAGGATTTTTCCCTCCCTTGAGAGCAGTTTTTTCCTTTTTAAAATTACGTCCCCATCGTGTTGTTATTTTAATGCTTTTGCAAGTCATACTTCCATGGAGATCGTCACTCCATTTTTAACTTTGCCCTCTTTCTTTTGAAAGAAGCACTTTGCAATCCTCCTCGAATTCCCTCTGTCACGATTTCGTTTTGCTAATACCCCCTGAAACGGCTAACGCCGCTTCCTGAAATACTTTCCTGGTAGATGTATGTCAAAAAGGGAGCTGGTGGGGGGAAAGAAAGGCGACTGTCAAATTGATTATGTGAGGACTCATTAGAGACAGTAACAAGAGGAGAAATCTACATATGCATTGGAGAATTGTGTCTGATCTTGGCTAAGTCGTGAAAAGACAAAGCGAGTTGAAACCTTCCAAGTTGTTCAAGGAAGACGAAGAGGAGGAGGGGCAGAGAAGTAGCTTCCCTCCAGCAAACCTTCCACTGACTGTGGTTCCTTGTAAATACGCTTCGGCCGGCCGACCGTTGCTAGTGCCACTTCACTGAAGGACCTGTCAGCATTTCAGTGATAAATCTTGTATTTCAGGGGCTGCAGCCCCTGCGAAATAAAACAAAAAAATCATTATGTGCCAGTCCTTGACACGCAAGGCCATCAATTCGGGTGGGGAGGGATCCGAGGAGGAGAGAAAATTGCCGTGTCCTTATGGATTTGAAATAAAAAGTAGCATTTAAGAAATAACAATATGCATGATGAATATGATTGTATTACTTATTGGAAAAGATAATCAATATCAGTAATATTGAGGATAATGAACACTAATCATGAAGTCAGAATTGCCAACTGTTGGAAATACTTCCAAAGCAGCCATTACTAATTTACTCCAAGAATAAAAGTGCAGGGTGGAAGATTAGACATTTTAACCCCTTTCTCAAGCGACAATTATGGATTCCCAAAATAGTGCTGTTTTTTCTCTGTCTCTGGATGAACTCAGCAAAGGAAGGCGCAGCCGAGAATGCAGAAGCGCTGAGCACGGCAGCATGTTTTGGATGGCTTTTGTGCAGAGGCTTGCCACAAATCGGAGATGATTTGATGGCACATGCCAGCAACAACATCTTTCTCTCTCTCTGTAGTTGATGTTTTCTCTGTAATATTTTCTAGGGGGACAGGACAGACCAGCTATACCCTAGCAAACACACAAGCAAACAGACTCCCCGTACTCTTATCCCAAACTTACCTTTTTCTGCCTGAAAGTCAGCTCCACAATGAAGGCCTTTTTGCTGCATGTTCGCATTTCAAATAGGAGGTCAGAAATGACCAGGGTGAAACCTTTCAGTGCTAGCACCAAAAGTCCTGGAACTTTCCCTCCGGTATGAGTCTGGTGGCACGTCAGGCACAAGATCAACAATTCCATTTTTATGTCCCTTGTCCACCCTGGCACTTGGCCTGGATGGCCCATCTACTGGGGTGCAGTAACATAGAAACAGAGCGAGTCAGAAGGGGTCTCCTGGGCCATCTAGTCTGACCTCCGGCACCAGCCGACTCCACTCATGACATGCCCACCCAGTAGGGTGGGTTTCTTTCATCTGAAAGGGTTGGACTAGATGACACTGGAGATCATGTCCAGAAGTAGAGTCCACTGATTCCCCAGGAATTTTCTCAGCTCTCACGGCAGTGAGCGCTCTCACCAGTGGGGTGCTGAAAAACCTGCAACAAGCCCCCATGAACACCACTGAGAGCTAGTTCAGACAGTCTGTCCAGACCTGGTGCTCTGCACTTGTGCTGAACTGCATCTCCCATAATTCACAGCCCGCATGCCATGGGTTGTCTGGAAGGCACCAGCTTGGGGAAAGCTAGTTCAAGCTAATTTATTACAGGCACAATCCCATGCAAGTTTAGACAGAAAAAAGCCCCCCAACTCCCTGCCATGTTGCGTAAGGCTGTGGCCTAAAACGCTTTCCAAAGAAAGCAGCATCACGGATCATGGTCACAGCTGGCAGTGCAAAGAAAGGAACACCAGGAGAGAAGACGGATCTTGTTCTCGCGGTTCGTCGCATGACTTTCAGTAGATCAGCCAGGGTTGCTGATGGCCAGCTATTTTACAACAGCAACAACAACTTGTCTCTTCCCTCAGCCTAAGTTATCCTGCTGAAATGAAGAAAACATGGTGGGGCAGAAGTGAACAGGAGGGAATTTGTGTGCCGTCTCCTGCAGAAAACAAAGCCCCGGGTGAAGAAGAATTCTTTAACTCCAAGCACATGTCTTGCACTTAGCTCTGGTCAGTGGATCTCGGTGTTCTAGTAATAAACAAAATTGCTCCCTGGAGTGCCGATTGACTCCTGTTGTCTTCGGATAATTTTGTGAATCAAGGTTCCACCAGACCAATGTCCAATATTAATATCCTTTTCACCGGTTAAAGGCACTGAGGCCCTGCAAGTATTGCAGTGAGAGCAACAAACCTATCATGAAGAAGAAAGATTTCCTCGCTTTCTAAAGTTAGGTTTGCAAATGAGAAGCTCCTAGAAGTTTCTGGAAACTCCTGGAAGCTCCTAGGGCCTAAATTTGCCACCTCCTGGAAAAACTGTCCCATCTTTGGGGGCAGTGGAGATGGGCTTCTTTCATGAAAAGGCCCCTCTGTTGCAGAAAGCAGCCGAAAGCAAATCAGAATATGGCAGAGGCAAATGCCAAAAGGTAACAGAGAATGAAGGACCTCTGGAGAGGGTCTTTCAAACTATTTGCCAGAATAGCATGTGGGGATACACAAGTCCAGCAGTTTCAGCAACTCCCTGTTTCTCATTTTCCGGTCTTAAGTTTGGTTCATCCCATCGCCACATCCATTTGTCTTTCCCCCAAAACCATTTGCACAAAGATACACACACATTTCCTGTGCGTGCCTCCTATTGTGCACATTCCACATCCAAGTTGTCTGAGGTTTGCATTGTTGCAAACGGCTCCCCCAAAGACAAGGAATCGCTGTATATTTCCTCCGAATGAATCTTCCTTCCATGGATTCATCTTCACATGCACGTTTGACTTCCCTGCAAAACTGGGGGAAGTCTGAATGTTGGATTTCAGTTCATGGCTAGTTTCAAAAGTGTGACATTTGGCATGCATGAAAATGTAAGCTTGGCATCCCAGTGGTCCCACTTCTGGAGACAGAGCTGGTATTGCAGTAGCCGAGTTTTGTAGCTGAATGAAGATTTGAACCCGGTGCATAAGCAAAAGCCATTGATTCAAATTGTACAGAGGGGGAAGTAACTGGTTTAAAAGCCCTCATTTTATGGTCAATAAATGTGGGGAGTCAGGTGCTGGTTTTGATGTTACTTTTGCCTTAGTTGCAAGAAGGGCATCTGATCACCCTAAGCAAAGCTGGTGGGGGGGTTCGGTCTCAGCTGGGATCCAACCGTGCACCCTGCCACGTGCCCAACCTGTCCAACATGCTGCCTGTTACACACACACACACACACACACACCTACCTTGCTATGGCGTAGTTGTAGAGATTGCATTTAGCATGGACTTGACCCCCTCAAAAGGACTCCCCGAAAGCTGCCACAGACACTCAGAAACAGATCACACACCTGTTCCGGAGCCAGAGAGGAGAAGAAAGGCAGAGGGAAGGGAAAGAGCCAGGCGAAGCGAAGAAGCAGTGGCTCACCCGGTCTCTCTCTCTCTCTCTCTCTCTCTCTCTCTCTCTCTCTCTCTCTCT
>JAIXND010000624.1:21982217-22106321 GCA_023646645.1 Varanus salvator macromaculatus | reverse complement strand
TCTCTCTCTCTCTCTCTCTCTCTCTCTCTCTCTCTCTCTCTCTCTCTCTCTCTCTCTCTCACACACACACACACATTTGTCTATCTCTCTTTCTTCCCCACCAGAGAGTTCGTCTTTGAAAGCGGCTGCCATCCCTGGTGATGGGTGCCCGGGTTATCTGAGGAAGCCAGTGCAGGGAAGACTCATGCCGATGCTCCACCTCTCCACCCTTAGTGGCTTGCAGTGAAAATCCATGCGGTGGCGCAACACCTATCTGTGGGGAAATTCAGTGGCTCTGTTTCGGGCTCCAGGCTGTTGATGATGTAAGCCCAGAAGAACACAGGAAAAGCCCTGCCAACGGTCCATCCAGTCCAGCACCCCATTCACAGGGTGGGCAACCAGGTGCTGGCAGGATCCCTCCAGAGGGTTGGATGCAAGCCCCCCCCCCCCCCGCCCAGTGGCTGCTGTGTGCAGGTGGGCCACCTCTGGTGAAGGAGGGAGCCCATGGCCAGCAAGGCTGGTAGCCACTCAGAGGCTCCTCCTCCCCCATGAATCAGTCCAACCCCCTTTTCATTCAGGCCATCCAGACTGGTGGCCATCACCACTTCTGGTGGCAATGACTTGCATAGTTTAACTGTATGCTTCCTTTTATCTGCCCTAAACCGCCCACCAACCAGCCTCATGGGATGACCCCGGGTTCAAGAGTTAGGGGAGAGGGAGAAAAACGTTTCCCTCTCCACCTGCTCCACACTGTGCATTATTCTAAACACTCCCATCCTGTCTTGCCTCCCTTGCTTTTTTTTCTAGTTGTAGCCACTCCTTTCCAGCCCCTGGGTCATTTTTGTTGCCCTTCTCGGTACTTTTCCCAACTCAACCATATTCCCCTTCAGGTAAGGTGACCAGAACTGGACTCAATATTCCAAGTCATACCAAAGATTTGTATAAGGGGAGTAAGATTTCGTCAGTTCTGTTTTCTGTCCTGGTCCTACTGATGCCTAGCCTGAGTTTGCCTCCTTCACAGCACCACACGTCCTGACACCACACGGGTTCCTGGTCCAGAAGGACCTGCCAGTGGCTTCTGACCAGGCTGGCGCATGACCTTGTACAAGATGCACCCGGCCCCATGAAGGACAACCCTCCAACCCGAACCCCGGATCCTTGCGAAGCTGCCTCGTCTCCTCCATCTTGCTCCCCTCTGTGAGCATTAAGGCTGGAACGCTGAGGAACGGCTCCCATGACGTCAGCATGGCTTGGCTTGTGGCAAGTTTAATGCTCCCCAAAATGGCGATATGAATATGCAAACTAGACATGCTTTGCAAATTTAGATAGAAATCCCTCTGGCTGGAAAGCTGATGGCACGCCTGCCTCAGAATTCATAAAACAGAATACTAAAAATGGAAGCATTGTCAGGTGTGCTCTTTGGAAGTGTGTATGTTACAGTACTGCGGCAAAACTGTTTTCCCACAGTGTGGAGGGGGGCTTTTGTTGGGCATTCTTCCCCCGAGCAAGCTTAAAGTCATAATATTATATATTTTGGCAGATTGCAGTAATCACAAATTTAAGACTTAAATCCTTAGCATTTTTCCCCTCCTTAAATGTTCTTAAACAACCCCCCAAGGAATTCTCTCTTCAGGATCCCGTCAGAACCCAAATAGAAGGTGGGACACGTTTGGTTGCGTTCCAACACTTTAAAAAATAATGATATTTATTAAAATGATTCTGAAAGGGAAATGTTGAACTGAATGTACATTGGTGCTCCGCTGAGATATTAAAAGAAGTCCCCCTCCCTAAAGGGACTGGAGCAGCTTAATTAACATGAAGGAGAGAATGAAAAAAAAAAGAGGCACACCATTAATCAGAAAGGATATCATTGTGTGACACGGATATAAATTCTAGATTTTGTTTGGAAAGGGTTGGGGAAAATATATAACAACATACGGAGACAACCCTCCTCTTCCCTCCCTTCTCGCTCACACATACACACAAATCATTGGCAAACCTGGTAATAGCACTCCGCTTTGCTGAAGTAAGCATGTGTCAGAAGAAAAGCACAGTGAGGAACATAATGTTAGTCAAATACTCTTTAACGCAACCCAGGCTGGGGAAAATGCTCTTTCGCATTTGGTCTGCCTTGGCCCCGTTGCTGGTGAGCCATTGAGATAGAAGTGCTCCCTTTTAAACTAATTCCTTATGCGGGAGAGAGCAGTCAGGCTCGTTAATATGCCAGAATGGTCAAATAACAGATTAATAACAGTCACCTGCAAAAGTGCCAAGGAACCTGTTGATTACGAATAAGCCTTCAAAAATAAGATACCAGTCTGGGGAGAAAAATCAAGACGGACGGCAACAAGTGTTCCTGTAATTTATTCCTGCTTTAAACATGGCCATAAAAGCTCCTTTTATGAATGTGTTTGCCGGCCCCGCTGTGAACCATAGGTGTGTGTCTTGGCACCGCTTTATTAATTTTAGTTTCAATCAAAGTGTGTCACCTGCAGACACAAAAATGTAGACTTTGCTTCGGAATATACAGCGAAGGGGGAAAGCGAGAAAGGAATTAATTCTCCAAAATTATAATAATAATCTGTCAGCATTGTTTTTTAAAAAATGCAATATTAATACTAATAAGGGGTACGCAAACAGTCAATGAGTTGGCTCTTTTGATGTCGAAATAATTCCCGGCAACCTGACTGAGGGTGTCTGTGTGCGAGGGAGGGAGGGAGGGAGGGAGGGAGAAATACCCTTGAAATTAAACAAGGCATTTTTGTCATACTTCGAAAGTCCCGAGGAAATAAAGCTAAGAGGAGACCACCCCTCAGCCAGTCAGCCTGTCATCGGCGAGAGCACGCACTCTCCCACAATGAGATGTGTGAACAACGAGCCCCCCTAGCCAAATGTGCAAAAAATTCTCAATTAGTTGTCTTTATTTGGTGAACACTATGGGGTACTCAGCGCCTCTAAAGAATTATGGCGGGGAAACCAAGCTCTTCACTCGCTTATTAGCATTCTCAGAGGGCCGGAGCACAGCTGATAGCAGACGGTCGCCTCCGAAAGCTGCTGGTGAGAACCTGGCCCCCCTCCTTGCTTTGTCTTCCCGGCCACATCCCAGCCGACAGGAAGTGCGGTCCCATGTTGAAAGCATTCTGGGATACCCCCTTCCATTCACAGTTCGCAGAATCGACGGGCTCCCTGCCCTCTTCGTTTACCCACTGCCCAAACCGTGGTGGCAACACGCTGGGGAAGAAGTTGGACCAGTAGTGAGTTCTCACGTATGCATTTGCTGAGCCTCCGAAAGCTCCCCTTCTTCCATATGTGTTTCTCCTGAATGAAGGAGCTGCTCGCTCGCTGGCTGATGCTTTGGCTTACGGAGCACTCCAGGCGGCTGGATAGGGGCCTTCTGCCACCCTGGTATGCGAGATCTCTCTGGTGGGTGACCATGGAGGACCATCCAGGACTTTCTGAGTCCCAGGAATGTGCTGTAATCCAGGGCTCCTCAACCTGATGCTTGCAGGTGTGGTGGTCCACAACTCCCTGTCTTCCTGCCCGTGGCCATGTGGGCCACAGCAGATGGGAGTTGAAGTCGAAATCTCCTGGAGGCACCACTTTGAGAAGGCTGCTGCAGAGGCTGCCGGGATCAGTGCTCATGTCCTGTTTCTCCTCCTGAGAAATCCCCATTCCTAATTTTGGTCACTTTCGCTGCCTTTTGGGAGACCTTGTTAAAATATTTTTAGCTTGCATTGCTTGAGTGCTCCAGGGCTTGCGCTTCACTGCCTGGGGAAGGTCGGGTGTACCTTGTCCTCTAATGTAAATGCATAGCTAGGGACATGGAAAGTTGTGATCCAGCCCGCATGTTTCAGTGAAGCAACCTGATGCAATTTCCCATGGACAAGGCTGCAGCTTATCGTTTGCTTTTCACCCTTTTCTAGATTTTGCAAAACAGTTCTCGGCTCCAAACTGGCATCCAAAATGCCTCTTTTTGCATACAAATGTGCTGCTTTTGTGAAAACTATGATTAAAGCAAAAGGGAATCTCCATTAGCCTTGTGGATGGTTGCAAGTCACACCTGATCCGCTCAGGACCAGGCCAAGATCGCTTGCTCCCTGAGGGAGATGGCAGCACGTCCCACTCTGCATTCAAGAGCCAACGGATGGGCAGTTTAATTGTTCTTTAGCACCGGCAATTGGAAGAGCATCCTTCTCCACACCTGATGGCCTGCTTAGGCCACCCAGGTGGCCCACAGCTTTCTCCTCCAAGACTTTGCTGCCACCTCCTAGCATCTGTGGCCTGAGGACACAGCCTGATGTTCCCGAAAGGTGGAGCCAGCCCTGATCCATGGCCATTCCTACCTGGTAACACACCTCTGGCTCTTTGACACTGCAGTCGGCGTTCTTGTGAATGGTGAACATCAGGGATGCTGTCGGACGAGATCTATACCCCATAAGGAGGTCCATAGCCAGTCGCCACCGGCCTCCAATCCAGCTACACTCCTTGAGGTTGAGGTGCCTGGATGGGGTCACTGGAGAGGCGGGTGTGGGCCTGGGTGGACTCCAGGGGATGGTGGAGAACCGGAGAACCTGGAGGAATGTTGTCCAGGGGTTGTGGAGGGTCGGGCAAGACTTTGTGACTGAACAGAACAGAAGAGGGAAGAGCTATAAGCACAAACGTGCTCCTGTTTGGGCCCTTTGGCTCAGCCCCTTTGCTGTCCGCTCCCATAAATACCTACCCGTCCATTAAGATCTGGGCAGGAGGTCCTTCTACAAGAGCCATCCCTTATATGAGGTAAAAGGGAGCGTAAATAGAGGGAGGACCTTCTCGGTAGCTGCCCCTCAATTATGGAAGAGGCTCCCCAAAGAAATTCACCTGGCACCAACCTTGTTCTCATTTTGGCACCAGGTGAAGACTTTTCTCTGAATACTTTAAGGAGCTGGATTGAAATGTGTTACCTATTTTGACACCTGTTGTCCTGCATACCTGGTACAATTATGCTATTTTATTGTTAACCTTTTATTTATATATATATATATATATATATATATATATATATAAAAATATATATATATATTATATATAAATTGTCTTAACTATCATAATTATTATTAGTGTCATTTTTATTGTCTTAATCATTGTAAGCCTTCCTGGGATTTTTTTTTTTTTTTTTTTATAGAATGGTGTAAAAATATTTTAAATAAATAAATAGATAAAGAAAGAACTGGTTTTATTGTTTATTTTATTGTAAGCCACCTAGCAAATCCCTTTAGATTAGTCAGCGGCACACAAATTTAAAAATATTAAATGAATGAATGAGTGGATAAATAACGTGTGTGTGAGCGGGGGGGGGGGGGCGGGGGGAATATTGTCCCAGGAAGGGAACAAAGCCGAGCAAACTTGTTCTCCCGCAGGTCCAAAGGCTCTGATTGTCTTCCTCCAGGGTTCTGCTCCGGACGGGGTTCATCTTTGCGGGAGATTCCCCAGGTGCTCCGGGGTGGCGACCCTATTTCAGGAATGGCGCCCAGCACTGTGTCCCCATCTATGCTGCTGTCGTCAGGCTTGGCTTTGCCCCCCACCCCCAGCATGCAACGGGGCACAGGTGTCTCTGCACAGGTGGAGAGCACTGCGCATCCTCCAGATGGACCAGGGGACGCTTTTCCTCCACGCCAACCCGGATGCCCACGCTGCTTCCAGCATGGTGGACGACCCTTGAAATTAAAGGCTTGCCTGCTAATTTTCAAATGCCCTTTCCCCGTTATGCCCACTTCCACCCCACTTCCCCTGACCGACGCGACGACGTCCGTCCTCATCTGAGGCGTTCCTTATTGCAGAATTCTGTCGGACGAGAGTTGCTCTGCGGGATTCACTGGAGCGCATGGTTAAAAGAAGTCCCATGTTCTGGTCCGTGTTCAATCCGGACACTGCAAAGTGAGCCGCTTCGCTTCCAGATGCGGACTGGACAAAACGGTGCCTCAGCCTGACTTGAAATGCGCAGCCCTATGGAAATTTTCTGGCGATGGAGAGTTTGGAGCATAATTGGGCTTTTGAGAACACAATCTCCTTTCTTCACACGCATCCACACCAATACACACGCCCCTTCGCAGCCAATGTTCCGAATGTCTTTTCCTAGGAAGAGGGTATTTACCGCTGTAGGGAAAACTCCAGCACTGA
This sequence comes from Varanus salvator macromaculatus, assembly GCA_023646645.1. Lineage (NCBI taxonomy): Eukaryota > Metazoa > Chordata > Lepidosauria > Squamata > Varanidae > Varanus > Varanus salvator. Next base: position 22,100,186 of record JAIXND010000624.1, on the reverse strand, counting down.
CTAAATTAACAAGTTGTCTTATCAACTACTATAAGCCTTGAAGTCTAATTAATTTAGTCCTGATCAATACCCTTGAATGAGGCATTGATTTCTGGAGGTTTAATGTCCCCCGCCCACCCCTTCTTCTCACGGAAATGGAATAGAATTCCATTCCCTCGGCGTTGCCCTTATGTTCTTTCTGAAGCAGGCTCAGGCGGTGCTTCGTGCCATATTTTTCATTGTGCCCATCATACTTGAGGGAGAATGTGCATATACAGCAGACAAATCCATTACAGATTTTTAGAGAATTATCTTTATGCAGGCAGTTTTTCCTAGATCATGGCACGAGTGCTGGACGGCACAGATGGGCGCATAACATCTCTCTCCTTCATCCTCCCCTTCCCCAGTCCCATTGAAGGTGCAGCTGAAGTCCTAGATCTTGGGGTCACAGCCAGGGACTTGGACTCCAGAGACCTCCTGGTTGTCCACTGGAAGGCTGACCAGAGATGGGATGGGGCAAAGAGGCTCAGGCTGTGTAGCAGGACCGGCCTTCACAAAGAAAGGAAGCTACGTATTGCATCCACCGGCATCCCAATTTTGGATCATTTCCGCCTTTCCCATCACCCCTTCCCACATTGTTCAAGGAGACCCCACCTTCTGGGAAAACTTTTGCTGGAGCACCCTTGGAATGGACAAAGTGGAGGGAGGAAGACAGAATTTTTCCTTTTGGTGAGCTTCCATAGCTGAACATTTCTTAGGAGCCAAGTCTACTTTTCCGACTTTGTTGTTGTTTGTTTCCTTGTTGCTTTATTTTTAAAATCATGTTTGTTTTTAAAAAATATAAGTAATGAAATGAAGCTGTCTTTAGTGCCCTTTCTCTTAGAAGAAGTCAATAAGCAATTAAAATGCCTGGAAATATTTATATAAGCTGTCCAGCGACTTCTAGCATTGGGACAGCATAAAAAACTTTAAACAAACAAACAAATATTGAAGGGTGGAATAGGAATTTATCCAATCAATTGTCCCTGGAAGGAGTTGCAACTGCTGCTTCAACCATCCAGTCTTTACCCGTGAACCAATGAGAGCAGTAGCAAAGGGAGGGAGCAATGCACCCTGGGACTGAATTTCATGGGTTATGTGCCAACAGTGGGAGGAGTGAGCAGGGAAGATGGAAACCATGATGGAGTAGAAACCGCGCCACCGTCAATCGGGTAGATCATGGTAGAAAACCATGAACTATGGTAACCACTCAGGGTCGCTTGTTGTGTTGTGTGAATGCAGCCACTCTAAGGCATCTACTTCTATTCCTATGAACTTTTCCACAGATCTATCCCAGAGCTGCAGCCTCTCCCCTGAGCTACAGAGCAAAGTCAGCCCTTCTAGAATTATAGTTTCTGGAGGTGATAGGATGCAACAGGTCTGTCTCAGCATCTGCAGAATGGAAGTTATACCTGTACAAGCTTTTCTGCTACAGGTCCGGACTCCTCTGCCTGCCTTGTGCTCCACTGTGATGCTCTCTGGTTAGGGAAAAAGGAGGAAAAGGGGAAAGGAAGGTGTTCTGAGATAGGGAAGAATGAGATGCCCTCCTGCTTCTGAGGACCTGGCTGGCTTGTTTCCCTTCCCATGGTGCCCAATGGGGAGAACATCAGAACTGTCAAAGCAAATGTGGGAAGATCCCACCTCCGTCTGAGCCTACAGACCGGCCCGTGAACTTGTTGTCTGGTCCAAGAGAAAGACCCCTGGGATCTAGGCCGCCCTACTGGGACACAAGGATCCTTTATGGCAGGGGTCGGCTCCATAGATTTGGTGGGCATCCATTTACCCCCAGAAACTTTTTGGCACCTGCCAAGTCGCCCTGCCCACATCCCTTCCTTTCCAGTCCTCCATGCAGCTGGAATCGCTGTAAAATAAGTTTGTGTTGGTGCAGAACAGCGTGAGTCCAAATAATTTTTTTAGTATGTTGAAGGTCAGGTGCCTACCTCGCCCTTGTAATCAGTGTTTGGGGCAGGTTACTTCTGCTCCTCCCCGCATGGCAGCCGTGTTGTGCTGGCACCCAGGACAGCTTCTCGAACTACCACATGACTCAGTGGATCCAGAAGGTTGGCTGTCCCTGCTTTGGGTGAGCCAAACCAGCCAACCCCAACCTCGCACCTTTCAGATGTTTGGGGCTCAACTTCCATCCAGCCCAGCCAGCATGGCCAACAGACAGGAATGCTGGGAAATGTAGTTCAAAGCATCTGGAAGGCACCAGTATGAGGAAGGCTGAAGGAGACCATTGGCCCACCTTGCCAGGGCCTTCTCGGTGGTGGCACCCTGGCATTGCAATGCCCTCCAGAGCAAGGCTTATCCAGCTATTTCTCAGGAGCCAGGGATAAGTGACACCTTTCTCCCAGCCTCCTCTAATAGAGGGCATTTCTACCGCTGCCGTTGCTTTCAGCAGGTTTTTTTTTATCGCGGAATAGATGGTTTTGCGGATTTTGCAGATTCAATTGTGGGCGGCTTTGGGCAGTGCATCCTAAAAGCGGGATACTTATGAAACAAGCAGCCAGCCACACTCCCGAGATCTCCTTTCAACAGGAGCTGCCCAGAGACCTTCAACATACCAAACAATGAAGAACCACCCACCGACGAACTGATCCTAAAAAAGATCTTGGACTGTGCAGAAATGGATAGACTGACTTTATCATTGAAGGAGAAAGAAGATACTGACTTCTATCAAACTTGGGACTCTTTTTATTATTGGCTAGAGAAACGGGACTTCGTATAGATTTAAATATTTTTAAGTTATCATAAATAGAAGGAAAGGATGTGGGGGCTGACCCAGCAGGCCCGACGTTTTTGATGATTGATGTTGTTTTTAGTTTTGCTTTGTTTTTAGAATTATAATTTTAAATAAAACTTATTATAAAAAAAAACCATGCCAAACAAGCGCTTGACCACGGAGCCCTCAGCCACATCCAAGGACGTCCGGGGGAGAAACTGTGCTTGGAAGTCACGCCGAGCACAGTGGCTGTGAAGGTGCCTTTAAACCTGAGATAACCAGCAAACTCCAGGCTCTTCCCCCTCCTTACCTGCAACCAATTTACTCACCTCACTTGCTCCAGGTATGCTATCTGCTTTCGGACTTGATAACAAGCGACAAGCCCCTTTCCTTTCAACCGTGTGCCCAACGAGGCATAGAAAATAGCCCGAGAGCTTACAGAGGGGGTATATTTGGGGAGACTGGCGAGATGCTCGCTCTGCACCTGCGACTGCTGAAAAGTACATGCAGACAGAAAGGGGAGGGGAGGAAGGGCTGGCTACCCATCCGGCTCGGGATACAGCATGCTTGCTTGCTATTGGTATGCATATTGATCAGCCTCTCTCCTCTTCCTCGTGGCTGGGGATGTTAGGGGCTGTAGTCCAACACAACGGCTGGTTGGTGAAGGCCAGTTTGGAATCTCCGGTGTTGCTTCCTGCCGGTGCTGAGCTTAGGTTGTTGCTTTGGTTCTCCGAGAGCTGTGCTTTCCTTTCCCGAAAGGCTGTGGCCTTCCCTGCTTTCTCTGTAAGGGGTAGGATCCCGGATATGCAGCAAGAAAAGGGTTGGAGCTTGGGAAACTGGACTGGAGGGCAAACAAGAGGGCGATGCCAGCAGTGGGGCTGCCCCACGCTGCTGTCCTGTCGGACTAAGAGCATAAGTACACAAAGGCCAGGATGGACCGGAGCAAAAGTCGGTCTAGTGCAGCACTGCATACACATGGTTCAAACCAGCTGCCCACAGGATCCCCCAAGCAGGATGGGTGCAAGACTGAGGGCGGACACCGCATCTCTCCCTAAGGACCCCAGAGGCTGCCACAAAGAGGAAGGCCAAGATCTCTTCTTGCTGATGCCAGAGTGCAGGACACGGAGTAATCCATTCAAATTGCGACAACCCAGATTCAGGCCGGACTTCAGGAAAAGCTTTCCTGCTGTCAGAGCAATACGGCAGTGGGACCAGCTGCCCGGAGAGGTACATCCAAGGCAAAACTGGACAGCCCTCTGAGTGGGATGGTGTGACTTGGTGTCCTGGAACAGGAGGGGGTGGACCTGATGGCCTCCATGACCCCTTCCAGCCCTTCTGTTCTATGATTCTATGATGCTCAAAGGCAGGTTCAGACTGAAACCAACCGTGATCTGAAGGTGATCTGAAAGCTGTTCCCCCCTGCCCTCCCCACACCATCCTTGGGCAGTGGGGTGGGACAGGGCAGCCTTCCTGCCTCCTGCACCTGGGCCCCAGCTGCTGCTGGGGAACATGGGTGGGAGGTGCTGTGGCTCTCACACCCTCCCCGTGGGCTTTGCCTTGGGGCAGCTGGTTGGCTGCCAGGTGAGCTGCGGCTGGAGCAGAGGACGCCTTGGCCGGCTCCAGCGGGACTGCCCTCGCGTCCTCACGGGCAGCAGACGCTCTGCACGAGGGGGATCAGAGGATCGGAGCCCAGGAGGGCCGGGAACGATTCCCGCTTCAGCCCCCGGAGGGCCGGCCTCGGGCCGTGCGACTGGCCACATGGCCTGACCGGATTTCGCTGGCGCTGCAACTCCACCACCTGAACAACACACAGGAACTGTTCCTGGGACGATCCCGGAGGTCAAGGGTTAAGCAGGCAGTCTGGTGACCCATCAAAAAATGTTCCCCAGGGACAATGGGCCTGAACACGATCTTGACCGCTGCTGCGGCAAATATGGGATAACCTTGGCGGAGTTGTGCCAACAACAAAGACGGGTGGGAATTAGCACCCCCCCTTAAATACTTACAAATCAGCTTAAATTTCAGCCCTCTGTCCGAAAAGGGACAAGCCAGGCCTTGGAGCTGCTGTACACCCGCCCCTTTTATTCCCCATCACCCGCCGGCCCGAGAATGGCCGGCCCGGCAGCGGTTTGATTCTTTTATTAGGGCTTTCTACTTCGACAAAGCTGTACAAAATAGACCCTGCATCTCTCTCTCTCTCTCTCTCTCTCTCTCTCTCTCTCTCACACACACACACACACACACACACTTCCTTTCCAGTCTAAATATAGAAAAGCTAAACTCCTTTTATTTGGTTTTTTTTACACGCAAGGTGTTAAATTAAAAAGAAAAAGAGGCAAACGGGAAGAAAAGAATTTCTTGCTAAATTCCAAGCCTTAATCTCTCTTGGGGGGCCGCTGGGGGATGTGGGGAGGAGAAAGGACAGGGGGGAGAGCGGGGGGGGGGGCCGCTTGCTGCATTTCCATAGACTTTTACAAAAGGTCTTTACCCGAGGAGAGATCGGACAAACTTTCCTGAGATGGGTGCCCCCCGTCTCCGATTGGTTGGCCCCTCGTGGTCCCGCCACTAAGGCTTCTGCAAATAGCCGGGTATAATGCGAGCAGCTTTTGTGAGTCCAGCGCCAGCCCGTCGCCACTTGGCCATGGGTGTTTTGTGTGTGGGGGGGGGGGGTGTGTGTGTCGGGGGTGCCTCTTTTTTTAAATTTCAAGACGTCACTTTAGCAGGATGAAAAGATGGCTGGACTTAAGCTGTTTACCAACTGGGCCAAAGCTGCCGAGTGGCAGGGCAGAAGAAAGCAACGGTGGCAGGAACACCTCGGCACAACGCCGTGCGGCCATTTTCAGTCCAGAATTATTAACCTAACCCTGAAACTCTTCTAATCCCCCCCTCTTTTGAAGAACAAATACCCTGTGCATGACATGAATGAGGCAAAACTATTAAGGGGAGGGGAGGGAGGGGAGGGGAAATCTTCCATGGAGACTATTGGATGCAATCAACATTTGCACTCTTACTCCCTCTGCTCCCGATACCGTTTTTTCAAACGTGTCCATGCTCTGCTGTTTGCAGGGAGCTTTTCCATTTTTCAAAAGCAGTTTATTCATGAATAGAGTGTCAGGACAAACAGCTCATTTCGGCGTTCCTCTCAGCGCTCTCTCTCTGGATCCACCCACTCCTAAAATGTACGCAATGGAGGTTTGTTTCATTTTGTAAATGGAAGAAAAAGCTTCCGTCCCTCATGGCGATGCGATAGGCAAGCCGTCACATTTCAGCACAGCGAGATAAGACGGTTATGTTTCTTCTTCATTCCAAACCAGACAAGACCTCTGCGAAGGGGTGAGTTTCATCGCTAACCGAGACACAATCGATGCAAACTTGCCCTAGATGGTGATTAGATAAACAAGGAAGAAGCTGGTATTACAAACAAATCAGTGAGAAGCTCAACCAGAGATGGGCATCTGATGGGCTTGTGACCAGCCTTGGCTCCCCAAATACTTTTCATAACCAGTGACTGGGCCACACTGGAGCATGGACAACCATCTTCCACAGTGCTTGGACTTGAAGTCCTGGGGACAGGACACAACTGCCTTCTTCACTGTTCTATGATTCTATGATGTGGATCTATTTTAATCAAAGCGTAGTCAGATCTTTCCAACTTCCAGGTATGAGGGAGAGAAAGCAAGATAACACATGTATGTTTTGTGTGAAGTGCGTTTTGGAAGGGCGAAGTACTTTTTCTAAGTCCTTGAGTTGGAGAAGTTTCTAAGTTTTCTAAGTTGGAGAAGTTTCAAATGCCTCCCTTTGAAAGGGAGGACGGCCTTGGAAGTGGTACGTGTCATGACATCCATGTACAGACCTTCCCACTAGAAGAGGGTGGCTTTACTATAAATTATCAGTGATGGGTCAGATTGTCCTTCCAAATGAGCCACTTTCAAGTGGAGCAGCCCCTTAGTATGCAGTGCAAAGCCGAAATCAAAGGGTTGATTGTGTGTACCTTCCTTCCACCAGAATATACCCAGATCTGCTCAGCTTTGTTTAAAAAATGCTGAGTCTTTCGTCCCTTGGACTTGTAAAGATGTAAGAAAGAGCCACATAATCAGTTAGCGAATTGAGCTGGGACTCAGGTTCTAGGTCATGCAGCTCACGGGGTAACCAGTCACAGATTCTTGGCCTGACCCACTTCCCAGAGTTATCAGGAAGATAAATCATTTATGCTGCCTTGGGGCTCCGAAATAAAATAATTATGTACATTGGCTAAGTCAACAGTTCGAAAGGAGACTGCAGTCCAGAAGTTCCTGAGAAGACTGAGACTTGGAAGGGCAGCAATGGAGGTACCAGGAAAGACCATCAAGTGGAAGGACCTTTCCCTGGACACCAAGGCCAGGATTGTCCACGCTATTGTATTCCCGATCAATAAGTTTGGGAATGAAAGCTGGACTATGAAGAAAACTGGCAGGAAGAAAATGGATGCCTTCAAAACATGGTGCTAGAGCAGAGCTTTGAGAAGATCCTGGACCAACACCAAGACCAACAAGCGCATCCTGGATCAAATCAAGCCAGAACTTTCCCTGGAAGCAAAAATGATGACACTGAAGCTGTTGCACTTTGGCCACATCACGGGAAGGCCAGACTCCCTGGAGAAGACCGTCGTGCTAGGCAAAGTCAAAGGCAGAAGAAGAAAAGGGGGGCCAGGGGTGAGATGGATGGATTCAAGCTTGCCCGAGCTGAGCCAGGCTGTCAAGGAGAGGAGACTCATTCGCAGCATCCCCATAAGGCAGCGATGACTTGATGTGACCATCACCAACAGCAGCAAAGAAGCAGGTATTCTGCTTATTCTTGAAGAAGGAAGGGTGTAGCTCTCTGCACGTTTAGGCCGAAGAAGGATCCAGACCCTCAGCGTGCCCCAGCCAGCACGGCTGGGAGTTGCAGGCCTTTTCTCTGTCTGAACACACATGAATTAGACCAGCTGCGCAGTAGTTCTACCCATCCACCCTGCTCCAGAGTCCATGGAGAAACTTGGCAACAGAGGTTTTCCCCCTGTGTGGTTTATCTGGGCCCAAGGCAACATGAGCAGGACAATCAGCTGTTCAGTCAGAGGCGTGTGTGTCTCCCAGTTCCCAAAACCGCTTGCACACTCTGAGCTGGAAGTGCAAGAAGTATAGAAGTCACAGAAGGTGATCGACCGACCCAGAGGTCAAAAATCCAGCTGCCCTTCTCCTTGCAGCATCTGGTCACATCCACAGCCTGATGCTTCCAAACCCAGCATTACCATCCAGCATGGTCAATGGATGATGGGAACTGTAGTTCTACGCATCTGGGGGGCAGCAGGTTGCAAGCATTTGCATTAAGATTTCCACTCACTGCTCAGTTCAGTTGCCCCATCAACTCCTGAAATGAAAGAGTCCTTTAAAATGTGCGTCAGCGTGGCAGCACTGCGGAAGCATTTGACTCTCAGCTCTCTGGCTTCCAAATTATTAAAATAAGCTTGAAGTTTATCACCTTTGTGCCCCCAAACCTGTGGCAGATATGATTAAGGCTGATGGAGGCATAGAATTAGGAGGGAGGGAGAAGGTGTCTTCGTTCTGCAAAGAACAATTTGTGTTTGCTTTGTCCTCGGATGGGTTTAAAGCTAACATTCTAACCTGAGAAGTTTTGTGGTCCAGATGGCTTGCAAGACTGTCTCGTGGCAACCACGTGGCAACCGTTGGCAACCATGAAAGAAGGAATTAAAATGCATCTGCCGCATTTCCAGCTCCCAAAGCCGAGTCATTGCACTGAATGCAAGTTTGTGTCATTTTGTGCAGGGGGCAAAAAGCACGTCAAAACACCCCAAATATTTTCAACATTCCCCTCACTCAAAATATTATTCAACATTCCTTTCATTTTGATTTTCAATTGTTTTCTTCCGTTCTTTGGACCACCTGAGTAATGCTTGGAAATTTTGTTTCATTGGCTAAAAGCCTTTTTTTTTTTTTTGGTATCTCTTGGAGATAGTTACTCCATTAAATGAGACTGAAATCTCATAAAATGATTAATGAGAATATTAATGATAATGAAGGCTGAGAACAATGGACAATCTAACCTGTATATCAACTCACTGCAGGCCAGTGATATTAACCTGTCAGGCTGGGAATTTGGGGCACATCTGGTCCCCTAATTTTTGTGGTGCTATGAAACTTAGAGATGAATGAGAAATTCCATTCAGTTCAGTTCAAGTCAGAATGTACCCTGTTTCACACCTGAATTTGAACTCAGTCTGCAGTCGAGGTCTGCATATTTCAGAACTGGAAATGCATTTTGAAGACAAAGCAAGAAAATGGTGTTCAGGAATATGCCCATTGAAAAACCACATGGAAAAAGTACATGTTTCCAAAGAAGCGTGTATTCACAAGCTTAATCAATAGGATAAGAGTAGATGTATCTTAAAATGGTGCGAAAAACGGCATAGCGTTAGGCAAAAGCACCGCAAAATATGCATTTTTGTGCCAACGGGAAGAAAAGAGCTTGCAGTCCAAGTTTGGGATGGGTGCCAGTGTGAAAACTGGAGAACTTCGAGTTTTATTGGTTCATAACCCTAATGCAAATTTCTCTTTAGCCTGAATAATGCCTAGCTTTAAGTTGTCATTATTGCACCTGATGTAGGACTGAGGTTGAAAGCCTTTGCCAATACGATTTTACATTTACACCCTGCATTTTTAAGGTATTTTAAAAATACTATTTTAAGGTAGGTTTATTTATTTATTTAAAACATTTATATGCCACCCCATCGCAACAAAGCCTCGGGGCGGCTCACAACATATTAGAATGCAATAGAACATTTAAAACCTTTCTATCTGTCCCTCCCCCCCTTGGGTTAGACAAAGCATCTGTGACTGGTCCAAAGTCACCCACTGGTCTGGCATGGCCAAGTGGGGACTAGAACCCAGATCTCCTGAGTCTCAGGCCAGCACTGTAACCACTAGGCAACACTACTCTTAACCGCTCCCCCACTCATTCTAAAACGAGGAGTTCACACACAGAGCAGCAGAGAGGTCCACCAGCCTATGCCGCTTGATGATATTGATTCATCAGTGAGATTGTGAGCCTTTGCCCTTTCGCCAGGGAATAAACTCTGGAACTTACTTCTGGGTAAACATGTACAGGATCACACAGTTAATCAAGTGATTGTTCCTTTAACAGAAGAATAGCCAGAAACCACAGTCTTAAGAAAAGCCTGCAGGAGATTGTATTGCCACAATCAATTTAGAAATGAGAGGTTTATGATTGTCTGGGCAGAAAGCAATCCGGCCAATCTAGGCTAGAGGAGGACAACTTTCTTATTTTCTTCGCAAAACCGGCCAACAACTTTCTTCTGCCCACCACAATCCCCACACAAGACTCGGCCTTCCATGCGAGAAAGTCGGGAATTTGCTCGTTTGTGACAAGCTAATGACTGCTGAAGGTGTTTGTGAGGGGCAGGAGGGATATCTTGCTAAGGCTATGGAGCAGGGGGAGGGGGAGGGGGAGGAGGAAGAGGAGGGAGCCATAGAGGAAGGCCCAATTATCATCACAATGCAGTCAAGTATGGCTGGCCACCAGGGCCGTAAACCCCTTTCTATCGGAGAAGAGCCGTTCAACCTCGTCTCCCGCAGGTCACCTCCAGAACTGATAACGTTTCCAGCAGACAAATGCATGTCAGATTGGCTCATCTAATTAAAAAGCTTGGGGTGGTGGAGAAAAAATTCCAGCACACTAAGAGCGTGGCTGTGGGCCCCCCTCCCCGTCCCCCCCTCCAGCCGATGAAGTCCCTGTGTTTGCTCCGAGAGGAAACTGAGTCACTTAACATTTCAATAGGTTAATCAATCGACAATTAAAGGGAGAAATTGGTTAACTGGGCAACAATTAACATGACACTCCATTAAGCACACATTTCTAATTGCCACAGCTGTGAGTGAAAATTAGCACAGGGGCGCGGAAGAGGCCCACGCATGGGGGAGCGCATGATTGAAACGGAGGTAGGGCAGGGGAAGGAACAAAAGGTGGGCTTCTCTTTTGGAGAGGGGTGGGCTTCAGTGGCCACCGAGGGCCAAAGTCAGGGGAAGCTGACGGCCTTGGGGCTTTTCTCAGGGTGTGCGATGAACCCCACAATCCTGCACCAGTAAATCGCACTGAGTTCTACTTCCAGGGCAGTGGGTGTTAGCCAAGGAAGGGACTTGAGGGAGCTTTGTGATGCTGTGGGGAAGGCCTAGGGCGGAAGCCTTTTTTAATGCTCAAGCCCAGTGGGACATCCGCTGAAGCTGCCGGGGGGGCTGATGCAGGACAGGTGGGAAGAGAGTTTCTTCATACAGTCTGTGTTGCCGAACTATGGAACCAGCTGCCACGAGGTGCAGTGATGCTCAGGGACCTAGAGATTTGTTGTTTAGTTACAAAGTTATGCCCGACCCATCGCAATCCCATGGACAACATTCCTCCAGGCCTTCCTGTCCTCCACCATCCCCAGAGTTCACCCAGGCCCACACCTCTGCAGTGACCCCATCCAGCCACCTCATCCTCTGCCATCCCCTTCTTCTTTTGTCATCTGTTGCTCCCAGCATTAGGCTCTTCTCCAGGGAGTCCTTCCTTCTCATCAGGTGGCCAAAGTATTTGAGTTTCATCTTCAGGATCTGGCCTTCTAAGGAGCAGTCAGGGTTGATCTCTGCTAGGACTGACCGGTTTGATCGCCTTGCGGTCCAAGGAACTCACAAGAGTCTTCTTCAGCACCGCAATTCAAAGGCTTCAATCCTTTGGCGCTCAGCCTTTCTTATGGTCCAACTTTCACAGCCATGCATTGCAACTGGGAAAACCATAGCCTTGACGATACGCACTTTTGTTGGCAGGGTGATGCCTCTGCTTTTTAGTATGCTGTCTAGATTTGCCATAGCTTTCCTCCCCAGGAGCAAGCGCCTTTTAATTTCTTGGCTGCAGTCCCCATCTGCGGTGATCTTGGGGCCCAGGAGAATAAAATCTGTCACTACCTCCATTTCTTCCCCATCTATTTGCCAGGAAGTGAGAGGACCGGATGACGTGATCTTAGTTTTCATAACAAGACTGTCAGTCTGGGACTGGAGGGCCTGAACTAGCCTGGGGACAAAGCTGTGCAGAATCTGACCCTCTAGCACCTGCAGGCTTCCTCTTGGACCCAGCCTGGTCCTGCAAAGTGAGCCAAGCCAGAGGAGGTCCGAAGATGCTTGCAGACCTCCTGGCTGACCTGCACAAACGGCCACAGGGTTCAGAAAAGGGGAATTGCCAGGTGCCCTTCCCAGTGACTACCCTTTTCCCTGCTGCTGGTCTCTCCGCAAGGGGGGCAGGGGCACGGCAGGTGGGCCGCCATCCCCAGCAACCCGCCTTCTTCCCTGCTTGCTGGTGCCAGTGCAGGTAAAGTAAAGGTAAAGGTAAAGGTTTCCCCTTGACATTAAGTCCAGTCATGCCTGACTCTTGGGGGCGGTGCTCATCTCCGTTTCCTGGCCGAGGGAGCCAGCGTTTGTCCACAGACAGTCTCCGTGGGCATGTGGCCGGCATGACTAAAGTGTACGAAATGCTGTTACCTGCCCACCGAAGTGGCACCTTTTCATCTACTTGCATTTTCATGCTTTCGAACTGCAAGGTTGGCAGGAGCAGGGACGGAGCAATGGGACCTCACCCCATTGTGCAGATTCGAACCGGCAACCTTTCGATCAACCAGCCCAGCAGCACCACGGTTTAAACCAGTGCGCCACCTGCAGTCCCTCACCAGTGCAGGTGATGGGCACCAAAGAGGGGCACTGCTTGCCCAGCAGGGGGCGTGATTCCTGGAGAGGGAACCCCGGACGCGCTCGCCAGGAACACAGACTTGGGAACGCTGCAAAGCAGACTGGAATCCGGGGGTGGGGGAGCTCAGGGAATCCAAAGGATCCTCCTGCATCCCTTGACTGGACACATAGAAACATAGAAACAGAGCGAGTCAGAAGGGGCCTCCGGGGCCATCTAGTCTGACCTCCAGTTCTGGCCCATTTGCCTTTGCTGACCACTTCATGATGCTGGTGGTAATGGAGACGGTCTAGCAAGGCTTGGGGCTGTGTGGCTGGGCAGAGCCCCTCTCCAAACCACACGCTGCCTGTCCTGCGGGGGGGGGGGGCTCTTCTTCCTTTTGCAACCCTCCTGCCCCTCACCCCACCTCTCACTCCAGACCAGTTAATGGGAGTGCTGGGAAGGAGGAGCAGGAGGTGACTGGCAGAAGGTCATCATACTGGTGAAAACCGAAGGCAGAAGACGAAATGAGAGATGGATGGGCTCCACCAAGAAGCCACAGCCTTGAGTCCGCAAGAAATTTTATTTATTTATTATTTATTTAAATATTTGTATGCCGCCCCTTGCAGCAGCCTCGGGGTGGCTCACAACAACTAAAAAACATATACAACATTAAAAACTGGCCCATCTCCAGGTTAAATTTAAAAACATACAACATAAATAAATAAACCATTAAATAATAATCTTAAATTAGAAAAAATTAACATTTAAAATACTGTCTAAATAAAAAGGTCTTCGCCTGGTGCTGAAAAGCAAATAACGATGGCGCCAGGCGAGCCTCTCTGGGGAGCGCATTCCACAGATGGGGCGCCACCGCAGAGAAAGCCCTCCTCCGGGTACTCACCCTCCTGATATCTCGCATGGAGGGTTCCCGGAGGAGAGCCTCTGCCGCTGATCGTAAGGGGCGGGAGGGCATATATGGTCGCAGGCGCTCCTTTAGGTAACCAGGTTACCTATAAGGCTCCTTTAGGCCTTATAGGTAAGAACCAACACCTTGAATTGGGCCCAGACTTCAATGGGGAGCCAGTGGAGCTGACGGAGAACTGGGGTGATATGAGAACAATGCCCAGTCCCCGTCAGCATCCTGGCAGCTCTATTCTGCACCAATTGAAGTATCCGGACCGTCTTCAAGGGAAGCCCCACGTAAGCGCGTTACAGTAATCCAGCCGGGAAGTCACCAACGCATGAGTCACCGTCGCCAGGCAGTCGAACTCCAGGAAGGGACGCAGCTGATGGATCAGCCGAAGCTGATGGAAGGCACTCCTCGCCACCGCTGACACTTGGGCTACCAAGGTCAGCTCTGGGTCGAGGAGCACTCCCAGGCTGCGGACCCTGTCTTTCAGAGGGAGTGCAACCCCATTCAAGACTAGGGTCAGGTCCCCCATTCCAAAGCCCGAACCACCTACCAACAGGACCTCCGTCTTGTCTGTATTGAGCTTCAGTTCAGAAATGAGCAGGGCTTTCTAGGAAAGGACACCTTTGGGGTCAATAGAAGGTGGAGATGACTTGACGGCCCATCACAACAAGGGGAAGCCAGGGATAGCGAGGACAAGGGAGAGGCGGAGGGCAAGAGACGCTGGTGGCCATGGGGGGAGGAGGCCCACACCCTGAGCAGGGGGGCACTGGGAATCCGTTGCCCCAGGATGCTCCACAGCTTCAAGCTGGCAATGGAAACATAGAACCAGAGCGAGTCAGAAGGGGCCTCCCGGGCCATCTAGTCTGACCTCCGGCACCAGCCGGCTCTGCTCATGACATGCCCACCATGTGCACGTCCAGCCTATCCTTGAACACCCTCACCGATGGGGCCTCAATGACCTCCCGTGGAAGCCCATTCCACGCCCTCGGGGTCCTAACTGTCAGGAAGTGCTTCCTGGCATCCAAATTGAACCTTGGCTCCCTGAGCTTTGCTCCATTGGAGCGCGTCCTGCCTTCCTCTGCAGGGGAGAACAGGCCTCTCCCCATCTCCATGTGACGCCCCCTCACATACCTGCATGTTGCCAACATATCCCCTCTGAGTCTCCTCTTCTCCAGGCTGAAGAGACCCAGTTCCCTCAGTCTCGCCTCATACCCCATCCCCTGCAAACCAGCCACCATCCTTGTGGCCCTACGCTGCACTGACTCCAACCTGGCTATATCCTTTCTGTAATGAGGGGCCCAAAACTGAACACAATACTCCAGTTGCGGGTGCACCAGAGTCATGTAGAGTGGTAGTAATACCTCTCTTGATCTAGAAGCCACACTTCTGGCTATGCACCCAAGGGTGGCATTCGCTCTCTTGACCACCGCATCACATGGCTGACTCATGTTTAGCCTGCGGTCAACCCGTACCCCGAGGTCCCTTTCACAAGTGCTGCTCTCCAGCCACTGGTCTCCTAACCTGTACTTACGACAGCTATTCCTATGCCCCAAGTGCAAGACCTTGCACTTATCCACACTGAACGCCATCCTGTTGTCTCCTGCCCACTTCCACAGTCTGCCCAGATCCTTCTGGATCTGGAGTACCTGAAGCAGCCCCACCCCCAGCTCTCAGCCTCCTAAGGTGGGTTGATCGCCACATGCTAAAAAAATGAACACGCAGGCCCACGAACTCTGCAGGGGGGCGAACGGTGCAGCAGGTCTGAAAGGGCTGAAGGCTGTGGGTGCAGAAGCCCCCCAGTCTAGGACCCGGGGTGGCAGTCTCGGTCTCCAGCTCCTACCTCCAGGGCCAGGCATTCCCCAGGGGAATCACCCTCTGTATCTCTCTCCCTTTCTATTATTTCTTTCTGACCTTAATTATGAATGCCCCGGTCTATTGTAATGAACACGCGGCCAGAGAGCTCTCTTATCTCGCCAAGTGTCAGCCACACTCCTTGCTGTAAAACACACACACGCACACACATGCACACACACTCATCGACCT
The DNA here is from genome assembly GCA_023646645.1 of Varanus salvator macromaculatus. NCBI lineage: Eukaryota > Metazoa > Chordata > Lepidosauria > Squamata > Varanidae > Varanus > Varanus salvator. The sequence continues at coordinate 22,084,746 of JAIXND010000624.1, read as the reverse complement.
AATGCAACACATTAACTTCAAGTCTGCTTGTTGAAACTCTCGTTTATCCCTGTGGGGAAGAATGTGATGTTTAAAGCTGTTCCAATAAATCAAGGAGGGAGTTGGGGGGCGGGGTTGTTGCAGTGCTCGTTGCTTCCCTTTGAGCACAAAGCACAATCCGGCCACACACACACACACACAGACCAGGAGTCCCTGGCAAAGGTGGGCAGGATGGGAGGGCGGCCTCGCCAAAACCGAAAGTGAAAATCAGGTGGACGTGAAGAATCCTTCTTTCCCCACCAGTTAATTTCCTAGAGTTCTTGTTTTCCTTCAACAGACCTCCACCCTCTTCCAGTTTCATCTTTTGCATTTGTTGCTCTGCTCAGAAACGGGCTGAATTTTGTCCTGCTCCATCCATACCTATTTCATGGCGGAGTTCAAGCCAGTCCACATTGGGTTTGGAGAGAATGGAAGAGTGACCTTGAGGAATTTTAAACTACAACTCCCATCTGTCCCAGCTGGGACCATAGTCAGGAATGATGTGGGTGGTGGTCCACCACATCTGGAGGGCAGTGGGCCATCTGGAAATGCTGCCTAAAACCTATCCCTTCAGATCAGGAAAACTTCTTTGGCTCCTCACTTGCTCTTCCAAAGTTGCAATGTAAATTCGTATTTATTTATTTGGAGTTTTTGTATGCCGTCCCATTCGCATAAGCCTCGGGATGACTTCCAACATAATAAATAAACAACATATAAATAATACATATAAAACCCTGATTCCCCCTGGCTGTAGAAATTAAAAACAATAAATAATATTAACAATTATTAAAATACTGTCGAAATAAAAAGGTCTTGGCCTGGCACCGAAAAACCAACAAAAAAACAAATTCTTCAGCTGTGAAAGGGTTCAGAGGTTCCATTAATAAGTAAACGACCTTGCATTAAGATCCAAGCAATGTGGAGAGAGTTAAGAAGAAGAGTGCCCATAAATATTAGAGAATCTTCTGTCCACCGGGTGAAGGAAAAAGCCACAATCCCACAATAGCAGCATATTTAACCTGGCTGATCCAAATGCTTCCTTGCACTGGCTACTCATGGCCTTACAGGTCACACGAGAGCACACATTTTTGGTTTGTGGACTTTCTACCTTTCTTGAAGGGAAGAAAGTTCCCTTGTGTATCCGGACAAAACTCTGCTCAAGCCATGGACAAATGGACAGGACACGAAGAAGCTGCCATGTTTCATCCTCGCCACAGACAGCAGCTCCGTGTGTCTGGAGCGTTTCTCCTGTACCCTCGTAAGGCTGAGGGAGTGCTTTTTGACACAAGGACAAATGCACATTAGTGCAAATCCTCCCCAGAATTTAAAACGAGAGAGAAACTGGTCTTCAAGGACATGAAATTCATGTAACTCCGAGGAAGTTGGTCAGTGGAATCAGCATATCAGATTCTGAGTCATCTGAACTTACTTGATTTCTCTGACATTACTATGTCGTGCTTACAGTTTGATTTTCTCTATATTCATAAATGTTTCACACTTTACATGTGCAGGTAAAGTTCTTCTTGCATTTTCCTTCGTTGATTATTCATTGATATCTTCATACTTTCTGTATAGCATGGTTTAATTTTTATAAGTAGATGAGCTTTCCCTGTTTGCCTGCTTAAGTTTGAAAATATGTTTGCAAATATACTTAACTTTTAAGGAGTTTTGGATCAGCTCTCATGATACTCTCCCATCCGCTGGAGCAACATCAGACTCTCCAACCTTAGAAGAAGAGGACAGACTGAGAGAACTGGGCATGTTCAGCCTTGTGAGAAGACTGAGGGGGGCCATGCTATCCCTCTATAAGGGCCCCAAAGCAAAGGCTGTACCAAAAGGGAAGCTCAAGACCTCTTCCCACTGATACCAGAGTTTAGGACACAGAAGAATCAGCTCAAGTTGCGACAACCCAGATTCAGGCTGGACATCAGGAAAAGCTTCCTCATGGTCAGAGCAATACAGCAGTGGGACCAGCCGCCTGGAGAGGTGGGGGGCTCTCCCACACCAGAGACATTCAAAAAGAACCTGGACAGCCATCAGAGTGGGATGGTGTGACCTGGTGTCCTGCAACTGCAGGGGGTTGGACCTGATGGCCTTCATGGCCCCTTCCAACTCTTCTGTTCTATGATTCTAAGACATGGGACCTGAAAACACAACGATGGTGGCTCGCAAGGGCAAGTCAAGGCCTTGCATCATCAAGCTTTTGGTTGAAGCTTTCCATCAAAAAGTCTTGATGGAAAGAACAGGAAGGTCAAAGTCTTGACTTGTCTTGCAAAACTCCTGAAGATAGAATTGTCTTCCATGGGCTATTGGGCAATACAGAAATAAGTGTCCTATTTCCGTCAGCATCCAGTTCTTTGCCTCTGAGCCATCGTATTACCAGTTCATGTGCTGCAATCTCCTTCAATGTTTTTCTTCACAAGCCCCATTGTCATAAGTATACAAACCTATGGTGCATGTTCACATGTATAATACAGAATAAAGGAGCCATTCCATTTCATAAGATACAGTTCTTTATAGTATTTTGTTTATTTTAGTGGTACTGATACAGAAAAAGGGCAACAAATGTGATTGGGGGACTGGATCACACCCCTTACAATCTGAGTTTTTCAGTTTCTTTTTTCTTTTAAGCAGGCTTTCGGGACATAAAACATAAAAGCTTGTAAAATTCTGGACGGTTTGGAAGAAGAAGTTGGCAGAAGGGTTTTCTTGCTCTTTCATAAAGCTGGTGCCTGGGGTCATCCAACTAAATTGATGGGGAGGAGATTCAGGACAGATTGTATCAAGTGGATGGCCACTTTAGAAAGGGATTGGATAAGCTCGTGCATGTGGTGGCTATCGGTGGCTTAGCCTTGACGAGCAATAAGGGAAGAAGGTCATTGCTTTCTTGTCCTGCTTCCTGTAGGCACCTGACTGGCTGCGATGGGAAGCAAGATCTCGGGACAGATCTTGTCCGATGTGGTATCTTTGGGTTATCCTCAATAGACAATATTTGACCACATGAGACTTGTAGCAGAATTCGAGAGATCTTTTATACTGACCTTCATCTAGCCAATCCAAGCAGCAGACCGTCACCCAAAGACCATGGCTGCCAGTCAAGATGGTACTGGTGGGGGTGGCCAGGTGTCCTGCTTTTCAGAAGACCGTCCTCCCTTGGAAGAGCTGTTTGAGGACAGTCCTCTATCTGAAATTGACCTCACTGGAAGGCTGTTCAGCCCAGTCTGGTTTGAGCTGAAGGGCCCAGAAGGAGAGAAGGTCCACTTGGATAGCATAGAAACATGGTGAGTCAGAAGGTACCTCCTGGGCTATCTAGTCTGACCCCCGGCTCCAGCCAGCTGCACCCATGTAATGCCCAACATGTGGTTGACCAACCTCTCCTTGAACGCCCTTGATCTTGTCTTCCCCACTGTTGTGAGATGCATTTCTATTTAAATTATAGTTTGGATGCCTCATATACGTACCTTGACCTATCCAGGTGATCTGCAAGCAGGTGTCCTCCTTTGTCCTCTGCTTTGGTGATGTCTCGGCATCCCCTTTGGAAGCGGTCCTGCCACAGGAAGCCAGTCGCTGGGGAGCCACAGAAGCGAAGGACTCTCTTCTTCGTGCCTCCTTCGTGCGCCTCTTGCAGGCAAGCAAGCCCTTGAGGGGAACACGAGACCCTCTTAGCTCTGTACCCACATCTGCCCACAGTAGCTCAATCTGGCCAGATGATGCTAATGAATCATATTAGATTTATATTGATTATAATTATGTCCCACCTTTTTTCCTTCTGCAGAACCTGAGGTGGCTTACAAAATCCTCCTCCTCTCCTCAATCTTATCTCCTAACAACAACCCTGCGAGGTAGGCTGGGCTGAGGGTCTGCAACTGGTCCAAATTTGGCCCCATGGCTGAACAGGGACTAGAACGCAGGACGCCAGTGTCCCAATAACCGCTCCACCACACCAACTGCTGCTGCTGCTGCTGCTGCTATTATTATTATTATTATTTATTACTTTATTTCTATACTCCCACACAGCCAAAGGTCTCTGGGCAGTTGGTGGCCATCTCGACCACAGCAAAAATTCCCCGTTGGCATTTGGGGTGGAATCCGGTGCACCTCGTGCCCCTTCTCAGGTGTGGGTGCACCCAGAGCATCGGGGGGCTGCTGCCTCCAACTTCCCTGCCGGATAAACATTGGCTCATGCGCCACGTGCTGATGCGGCTGCCATGGGTAAAAGCCGCGGGGAAAGGATCCAAGGTGGGGCAGCCGCAGCTTTTCAGGGCCCTCCTGCAGGGGCTGAAATGCCCGGTTCCCATCTTATCCTGAGGCAGATGGTTTACGTTCCCCCCACTCTACCTCTTGCCCCACAGGCCTCGATGCCTCCTTAAAAGAACCTGAGGGCCGAGGGATCATTTCACTGGGTGCGTTTCTGCCAAACCCCAAACGCCGAGGCCTCGCACGGAAAGGACCAGGGAGCCTTGACAGAGCAAAGCAGGCGGAAGGGGCACAAATGCTGAATGCCCCCCCCCCCCCACATTTAAGCATTTCCCCAGTCAGCTTTATGTATTTGTTCGGCTTGCTGGTTTAACAAACGCACATGCCATTTCTCAAAGCAAAGGGGCCTTCCTGTGGGCAGTGTCCAGCCATGCCTTCCCACAAGCTCAACGCCCGCTAGCACAGCTCTGCCGAATCCCTTTTCTTTTTCCACAAACTCTGGCACAGCGTTTCCTCCAACAACCACTTGTGCAGCTGTTTGTGCAAGCGCGCTTGTGCAAAGGAAACATGAACCGAGTCCTGGTGTGGCATTCAGAATCTAATTTTTGCTAGTGCAACAGCGTGGGCACCAGTGGAAGGACATATGTCTGGTGCTGTTGACTTCCTTGTGTGTGGCAGGGGGTTCAAAAAAAAACTGGGCAGGGGGTCCTTTCAGGGGGAAGTCATCGGATGTGGAAGGGGTAAAGCACACATTCTGCCTGCCTGCCTGCCAGCCCTGCTGCATTCCTCTCTCTGGGAAAACCGTCTCGGAAAATGTTCTCGTGACACGGAGCTCCACCTCAGGTGCAATCCGGACTTGGAAAGCTTGCCTCTCCTTGCCTTGCCTTGCCTCAGTGGTTCTGAGAAAATATTCCAACCTTAAGCATGTCACAATACCATTTGTTGATCTCTTAGCACATTTCCTCCCTCTCTTCACACACACACACACACACACACACACACACAGCTATAATAATTCCTAATTGTCTCAGAGCTGGGAAAATGCTTCCTTTAAGAAGGTTAAACAAAGAGTGTATTGACATTAGCAAAGATTGGTGAAAGAAAACATTATTAAATAAAAGGAGCTTTATTTAAACACTAAATGAATCATTTAAAGGCAAATTAGAGGTCGTAACGCCAACTAAACAAATAGTGCTAAACAATAATTAGATACCCATTTTAGATTAGAGTCAGACACTTGGGTCCATCGGTCTGCCAGAAGAAAACACACGCCCCAAATTTCTCCTCATCTCTACTGGTTTGTTCTATAGACATAATTAAATGCTGCCCAGTTTTTTTTGTTTTGTTTTGTTTTGTTTCTAAAAGTCTCCTTCAAGCTTTTTAAAAAAGATTTAAAAGATAAGAAAGAAGAAAGATTTAATTTGTAACGCCACATCACATTTGCTACTGGATGATAAAACGTCTTGAAAGTGTGGCTTTCATATATACAGAGGGAAGATGTGAGCTTTCAGAGGGATCTCCTATGGAGAGGAATCGATTGTCCTAAGCTAGTGGTTATACTCCTTCTTATCAAGCCAGCAAGAGCAGACACGATCCGGAGCACTTCCAAGATCTCCTCTTCTCTTCTCCCCAGCACTAGCCATGTCTTCTGTATACAGGATCTGCTGAATAATTATATTTTCTACAGCCCCCTGGCTTTCCCAGGACTATATTTTTGAAAAGCGACCATCTGTTGTGCCGTCTCTAAGTCCGTTCCCGTGTGTCCTGGTTTTATTTGGTTTTGCTGCCTTCCCTCGCCTTTAGGCTGCAGAGAGAGGATGTGACACTGGAGATGGTTGTAAGAGATTCCTTATCATCCCATTTCAAAGAGGCAATCCGTGCACAAGCAGAAGAGTGTCTCTCGACCGCTGGGTTTTCATTAGGGTCTTCTTGAGATGATGGCGACCATGGAGACCTGATAGCTACCTCGACACCAAACTGCAAGAGACAAGCATCAGCTTTCCTTTGCACCAGTGCCAAGAGCTTTCATGGAAAAAAATAAAAGACAAGGGGAAAAGCCCTGGGAATCTCTCTTCCCCATTCTCCATTTGTAGGAACACCGGAGTTAAGGAGTCAGTTTAATGAGCTCAGACTTCAGGACTGATAGGCAGTGACAAGACACAAAGATGCCACTTTTCTGGACGGCAACATCAGCCCGGTTCTAGGAAGGCATTGCCTGCTAAGAGCACAAGGAAACGGAGATGTGGGGTGGGATGCAGTGAAGCCAGGCAGTCTCTCTGCCAACACAAGCACTCAAACTGCCTGCAATGCAGCCTTTCGCATTCAGGAGATGCCCTTCTTTGGAGAAATGTTACATTTTCTTCCGATTCAGAGGTGGCAAGAGTAAAGAGGATTTTTTCCCTTTGGCGATGAAAAGGGCTGTGTTTATTCTACAATGTCTACATGGCGCCTATTGATTCAGTGCGATGAGTGCCAATATGCTCCACTCTCGACGCACAGAATTTTCCAGATCGCTGCAGCTGTTTCTTCGGGGTACAACAGCTGGCAAAAAAGGTGCGCATGACAGTTTCAGACGCGCCTGGTCTCCACTTTGCCCTTGGAAGGTCCTGCACGACTCTTCCGAGCTGAGTGACGGCTGAGCTTGTCCCAGGTCTAAAATTTCCCCTGCATCTTTTATGGCGAAAGCTTTCTCTGGGCTAAAAAGAAGCCATAGGCTTCTTTTCAAATCCAGCCTTCTTCCTGAGTTAACTCCACTGGGGAAAGTTGTTTTCAACAAATCTTAATACCTCTCATTAGCTGGAAAGCGCAGAGGGACAAAATGGGCCCCTCTTTATTGTGTTATATTTGGGTTTCCATGTGTGCATGATGTTTTTTTCCTTCAGCCACTGAATCAAGACACACACACACACATACACAATGCACCTTGTGTTTAAGGTTAATCGAGTTTCAGCACATTTTCCCCCGAAAAACACCCTTGGATCACCACACTAGCCTCCCCCCCCCCAGCTCTAATGTGTGGCTGCCGAAATCCTCAGCTGTGATAAATTAAGCTACTTATTAATCTAATTATCGTACATTCATCCCAGAAACTTTCATGTGACTTGAAAAGACTATTCAACCTTTTCCCTCCCCTCCTAGAAAGGCCTCAACCTTGCGCCAATTAAGATTATTCTGAAATAAATGCTTTTTTAAAAAGAGAGAGAGAGAAGGAAAGAGAGAGAGAGCGAGAGAGAGAAAGAGAGAGCTCTTTTATCATACAATGGAACATGGGTTGATCATAAGCAAAGCAAAAGCTCTGGGAAAAGTTTAGGTTACCTTAATGCTCACAGACTTCGGGTTTCATGGTGAAGATATAATTACAGTACATTTATCTCTTTCCTCCACTGCCAGAAATTAGTCTGTTCCATTGTTTAGCAAATATAGCTTCTTGCTGGTCTCCTACAACAATGTGTGATTTCCGCAAGAACACCAGAGGAAGTAAAGCAGACCAGTGAAATCCAGTATTTGTCTAGATGGGCACATTTTGACTCCTAGAGAGCATATTAAAAATGCAGATTTTCTAAATAGGGTTTACTCTTTAGGGCTAATCTATTGATATTAAAATATACCAATCCTAATGTCAGCTCAATTTAGGATTAAAAAAAGAGAGAAGATATATCATATCTTAGTCCCCATTCATTGCCAAATGACTTAGTTAACTGTGTTCGTGTGTTTTAAATAATGGTGCAAAATGGAGCTATTTTGCATCCAAATTAAAGTGGGTATTAATTTGAATGCAAAGCAGCTGTGTTGGAGCACCGAGTTTTGATGGCAAGTTTACCCAAAGAGGGGTTTGTAGCAAGGAGCTTCAGAACACGCGTTGCAAAACCCAAACACCTTGTGGTCCTCAGACTCCTTTTCTTTTCTCCCTTCCCCCTTTTTACTGAAGCGAAGATTAAAATAGCAGAATTAGAAAGTATAATTACATTTTATTGAAACTTGAGAAATAGGGGAGAGAAGGGGAAAAAAATCCAGCAGGAAACTTTTCACAGAACATGATGCGTCGTCATTATCGTTAAAAGATAAAAGTTCCATACTGTTTTTATCTGTTTATTTGGACGGGATCCAGCCTCTGCTGTCACACAGGAAACAAAAAAAAAAGGGGGGACGCAGGAGTAATTATTAAAACTGTGTGATTTGTTATCTCGGCTCCTGTCTTTCTAAATGGTAATATGATATCAGCAGCTGCAGACAGTGGCTGGTTTTCTCTATTAGTAAACAAGTGCTTTGGAGACCTGTGTGAGGCTTTTTAAGCTTGCTGCTCCCCGAAGTGCTGTCAGGCTTAACTTCTAATCCATGGTATTTCAGAGGACTGGAAATTCATCTTTATAAAACCTGAACAAAAACGGGAAGAGAGCCTGGAGGGTATGAGCTCCCTCTGGTGAGACAAATGACATGTTCATTTATTAATGAAACAATAACCCTGGAAGAAGGATCAAAGCACATTCCATCCTCACTTTACAATCCCCAATTTTCTCAGGCCATACCATTTAATTGAGCCATGACAATGGAATACTTAATTGTTGCATGAAAGTTTGAAGAAGCGACTTCTTCAGAATCCATGTTCGCTTCTGGATTATTACAGTCAAACGTAAGCCCGGCTTGTGGCAAATGCCGTTTGATTCCTGCCACTTCTTTCATGAGCGTCTTGTTCCGAAGGGCCTCTTGTGACCTCCATGCCTTCTCTTCAGAAATGCCATGATTCCAACCCTTTCGACTTACCTTCTTTGGGCCCGCGGAGCCCCACAACCTCAGTTTCACAAGCCAGGCAGCTCCGAAGTCTCAAAACCCGTGAAGCGCTTCTACTTTCTCCAGAATTAAGACGGGTTGTGCAGTCTCAAGTTTTAAACTGATTTCAAACCGGTTTAGCTGAGCACTGAAAGCAGGAAAATGAACCTCAAAACTGCAGGCCTAAAGTGATATCCAGATGTTAAGCCATCAAATCCACCCGCCCCCCATTCCCAAACAGCCTGTTGTAGAGCTATCCCCAGTTTTTGCACATGCCCACCCTAACCCTAAAATGTTAACATTTTGGCTCTCCTTGCTTTGCTCCCACTCAGCACTGAAATGTGGCCCCAGAGAATGGCTCTAAACTGAGCTTGGCCCATGGGCCAAAAGACGTTCTGCACCTCTGATTTAAACAGCACTTTAAAGTCCCCAAAGCACACCCCAAACGGTGTCAGGTTGCAGTTCTTACAAGGGTGATATTGCTGAGGACAGACAGCAAACGCCTGGCCAAAGGACAGCTTGCGAGTTGGGATGTCAGAGAAATCCACGGCAAACTCAAAGGAGCTGAAACGTTTTCAGTCTTGGAACCGCAGATTCTGCGGGTGATGAGCTTTTCCTGAGTCGAGCAGATTCTGTGAAGTATTTATTGCTCTGGAACGTCATGAAGATTTGGCCACAGAAGAGTAAAAAATTAAAACACTTGCTCAAAATGTGTTTTTCCCCTATAGGATAAAGCATGAATATATGCATGGGGGCAAGGCACTGTTTTTGGAGTGCAAATTTGTGCTAGTGAATGCAAATAAATTTGTGCAAAATCTGAGTGCGTGAGAGAAGGAAAAGCATCTGAGCATCGATGAGATGGCGACAAAACAAATTTTGCAACATTAGTGCATGCCTGATTGTGAGTTTTTGGCAGGAGCAATGCTGGTTGGACTTGTAGCTCCGTTCCTCAGGTAATATACATCGTCACCTCCCCTCCACATATGTCAACATTTGGGGACAAAGAATTTGAGGATTCTTCTCAAATCTATAGTAATCAAAATCCTTTGAGTGAAAGCAAATGATTTTAGATTTGAGAAGAGAACAAAAATTCTTTGCCCGAGGAAACTGGACTCAGCGTAGGACCACCATTCCCAAGACACCTTCTGGAGAGGAGTCCTGAATTAATGTGTGTTGTGTTGTCACCAGATGTATAATTCATAGTGTGGACATAGCCAATGGGTCACGGGCAAACTTCTTGGTTCGTTGCCAGTATTCTTGATGGAAGGTGTTGTGAAAAACCCAATACTACAAAGAGGATCTCGTGTTTCGTGCAGAGAGGATCTCTGAGTGTTGAGAGTGTGTACAAGGTCAAAATACTGCCAGAGCAGAATATTTGGAGTTCACTGCCCTGCTATATGATGAAGACATTATTCTTCCTTGGTGGTTACCCCCCAGGAAGTGGGGCTGTGGGGACAAAGTGGCAGCTGTTTCTCACACCCAGATCCACCCACCATCCACTCAGCATCACAAGCCCCTCTCTCGAGAGCTGATTCCCTCTCCCTAGAAGTGAATGGGTCTCGTGCAAAAGTGTATCGTCTTGTCAGTCCCATTCATTGCAATGGGGTTCATGCGGAGGGTTTTCCAGGGTATAGTTCTCTGTTCGAAGCTATGGGCTGAGATATGGGTACCTGCCCTCTTTGTAGCTTTGCATGAAGTTTATAAGGCAGCTTTGCTCCTCCTGGTCCCTTCCCATGAATCCCAGCCAGCATAGTCAATGGTCAGGAATGCTGGGAATTGTAGTCCCAAGCATCTGAAGGTGCAAGCCTTTAGAAAAACTCTTCTAAGAGCTAAGTCTCTATACAGGGACTTGGGTAACCAATTTTGTAGAGATTTTAGGGTTGAAAGCAAGAGAATCTAAATAATCCTAGAACATAATATGCCTTCATGCTTATTTATTTAAGACATTTGTATGCTGTCCTTTGCTAAAGCCTCAGGACGGCTTGCACGAATAAAATGCCAAAATACATAACAATATTATAAATAACAGAAAACATTCCACAAGCTGTCCTCTCTTAATTAATAACAGTAATAAAATAAAAATGCAACTGTATGTAAATTAGCAATAATAAAAAAAATAGTATTAGCTGTTAAAATGGAGATTAATATAAAGATTTTTACCTGGCACTGAAAAGAGTAGAGGGTTGGTGGCAGGTGGACCGCTCTGGGCAGCATGTTCCACAGTCTGGGTGCCACCACAGAGAAGGCCCTCCTCCTCATGGATACCCTCCGTACCGCCCTCAAAGAGGGTTCCCGGAGTAAGGCCTCCCCTGCCGATCTTAAGGGGCGTGAGGGCATATAAGAGGGAAAAGAGGGAAAAGTCCATCTCATGTACCCCACATACCAGCTCAGAAGGACTGGCACTGTTTGTCTGGATTGTTTTCAATGTTTGGGACAGTGATGTATTAATTCTATGATTTATGCATGTAAAATTTGTACAATTGGCAAGTTTTGTGTGCATGCACGATGAACAACTGGCATATGTTGCTTATTTTTCTTTCTCTGAAATGTAAGGGGATTGCAAAATTTAAATAAGCAGAAAAGAATTATCTCCAAATTCAATGCACTGAATTCCAAGATGGCTTCCTTACAGGACATTCCCTTGATGGAGACAGATGAGCATTCTCTGGGATGCGAGATCCATCCAAGGGAGGCATCGACACTGAGCAAATGTCTTCTGAAATCAAACACAACTTTTCTCTTTAGTTCAACAGGTGGTTTTTGATTCTGATGTCACTCTTTCAGTTCGGCTGGGAAATGTGCCTTCGGGACACACAGGAATCTCAACTCTATAAAAGTAATTCATACTTAACCATCTCAGGTTGTGGGTTGAGCTTAAGTCTGACTTGACAGCTTGGGGTGAAATGGCTCAGCACACTTCACACGTCACACTTCTCAGCAAATGATGTGAAACTACTTCTGGTGCCATTCCATTGCCAATCCACATTATGGAAACTGTGCAGTGGTCTCCTCATTATGGTCTGGCTGAGATGGGGACAGGCATCAACATTAGAGCCCGTTCCCTTTATCAGGAAATTGCAAATGCACAAGTATTTATGCAAAACACTTTGACCAGTCCCGGAACATTTGCTGATGGAAACAGCACAGTTTCCATTGTGTTGAAAATGTGATCTTGTGTCTCACATACAAATGTAATTGCAGAAGCTGGAAAGCTGCTGTGCATTGGGAGACCCTCTTTAAAAGTTGTTTCCACCCATGATCATTAGCTAAGTGCAGGTGCAAACGAGCAAATGAACTGAGGTTTTGTTAAAAGTGGGATGGGTGGGAATGAGAACTTTTCCTGGTCCTTCGGGAAACAATCATGGAGAAGGGAAGGTGTGGGAAGAGATACGGGGGCTGGATTTGCTTGCTGCCATCCCCCCACCTCCCATGGGGTGAAAGCAGGTGGGTCGGTATCCCTTTCCTCTCCCCCCAGAAGCTATCCCCAAAGCAAGCGCAACCCCATGCTGACCTCCCCAAGAATAAGTCCCACCGAAGTCCCCAAGCTTTAATTCTGAATCCTGCTACAGAAGTTGGTGTGATTTATTTGGAGCAGGCATGCCTAGCTGGAGCATTTTTAGAGAGTCAATCCATAAAATAAAAGGACAAAAAGCACGGCTGATTTTATGTTTTCATCGCGTGAGGCAGGAGCGAGGGATGCAGGAATACACTGATTCTGCAGTCGATTGGGCAAGTCGGAGAGAAAGCCACCGGAAACTTCTCCTCTTACGAGAGCTGCTGCTCTTTTGTGGGGACCGCATGACGCCTCTCCTCGTCCCCGGCCCACCGAGACCCTATGCAGGGCAGTACCACAAGTTTAGCATGCACGGAAACCTGTTTCACAGGAAAAATGCAACATATTAAAAAGTCGTGATAGGACCACTCTGAAAATTCTGGGGAAGGATGGCAGAAGTAGCCCAAGGACAGGGAGTGAAAAGAGGTAAGGAAGGGGATCCGTGACAGGCGTGCAAGCTTATGGCTGGTGTGGAGAAGGTGGCTCAGGAGAGAACTCCTCCCTCTTCCTCTGTACTAGAAACCATCCCATCGAACTGATGAGTGGAAGGTTTAGGAGAGAGTAAAGGAAGTCCTTCATCACACAGTGCATGGGATTCACTGCCCCAGGAAGCAGGGACGGCCTCCCATTTGGATGGCTTTGGAGAGGAACTGGGCAAATTCATGAAGGAGACCTATCAGTGGCTACCAGCCTTGCTGGCCTCCTTCATCAAAGGGGGCCTGCCTACACACTCCAGTTGCCGAGGAGCTTGGGCAGGAGGAGGTCTTGCACCCATCCTGCTGGAGGGATCCTGGGGGCAGCTGGTTGGCCACCATGGGAACAGAGTGCTGGACTGCATGGTCCTTGGGTCTGACCCTGCAGGGCTTTTCTTCCGGCCTTATGTGCCCTCATGGGTCAGGCATTACATTGTCCATAAAAACCCCTAGTTTAGCTTCCCCCCAGATGCAGCCACGACCAAGTCCAAAGTCACCCAGGCATGGTCAGCCACATCTGCCTCCTCAGATCCATTTTGTGGACCTGCCCTTCAGGCCAGCAGCCAAGGTCCTCCAAAGAAAAACGGAGATAACCTAGAGAGCTTCGGCTAAGGGCTGGTATAGAAATTAAAACAACAATGGAATCAAAGCAGTTTCTATCCAGAGCACTATAGTTTATCTGCACCTGAGATCACGCTACTCAGGGATGAGTTGGGTTGGCCAGGGATGATATTACACAAATTATCGATGGCCTTGATGATGGAGCACTTCCCACACATCAGGAATGACTGTCCAGGTGAAGAAGTCATAACTTTTGTGTTCTGGAGGTTTGCTTAGTAGATCCACAAGAAATTCCATAAGAAAATGGTCTGTCACTGAAGTTTATGATAATAAAGTCTACTGGGCAGACGGACTTCATGCAGCAATGTTTTAATTATTCTTCTCACTATTATGAGGAACTTCGGCAGCTCTTCACATTATTATACAGTAAATAACCAGTTTTCTAAAGGACAGAGCTGTTTTAATTATATGACAATGAATGCATAATTATTATGTTTGTTAGGAGTGAATCACAAGACAACAGACTTGATACTGCTGCTCTAGTTAGTACATCTTAATTACTTTTTCATTTATTTTGCATATAAAAGCTATTTGCTAATTGTCTTTGCTGTAAATATGCAAAATATAATTAGTCATTCATAATTCTTTATGTGTTATCTAACTGTACATTTGTTACTGAGGAATATATATTAAAGTTTGAATATTTAATGGGCTTTGGCAGCACAGAGTATTTTTGTACTAACTTTGCAGGAAAATATTAGACGGACATCCTCATGCGAGCCTTCGTTTAACCCCTTTCCCTTTGCAAAGAATGTTTCCTCCATGAAAAAGAGATAGTGGAAAACATGGTGTGAATTGAAACTGTTCTCTGTTTCCAAACTAGGAGGATGTGCTTGATGGATGAGTGGAATTTGGATGCATGAAGTTGTCTTATATCAAAATGGAGCATTGGTTTGGCTGGTCAGGCTTGAAAATGGCAGTTCAGGAGGTCAGATCTGGACACCTTGTCCATGCAAAACACAGCTCTTTCCCCAAATTTATGTATTGATTAGAGTTACTATATCCCACTTTTTAAAAATGAACTCCAAGTGGCTTACATTATTCTCCTCCTGCTCTCTATCTTATCCCACAATCTAGGGACGTAGGTTGGACTTGGAGCCTGGGACTGGTCCAGCGTCACCCAGTTGGCTCCACATCTGAGTGGAGACTAGAACCCGGTTTGGCTGCATCTCCCTCCCGCACTGTTAATCACTGCACCACGCTAGCTAGCTGCCGGTGTTACCGAGAAATTCCTGGGCTTAATCAGAATCACAGCAAGGATGCGCCCAAGGGTCAGTCGGAGTGGTTGGGAGAACGTTGCTCACTCAGTCAGACTTGGGTTGTCAAAGATTCATCGTTTCTTTAGAGATCGTTCCTCTTCCTTGGGCTCCTGTCATACCCCACGGCTATCGAGGGACTCAGGAGATCTCAAACAGGAGAAGGAACCTGTGACTACCTCTAGTGCTTGTGAGAGCCAGGAGAAGCTGAAAGACGTCGACAGCTCTCCCAAGACTTACACAACACACTTCTGCTGTGTTTACAGCACTTCACATGCCTTTCGACCCACGGCAGATTTCTCTGCACCCCACAACTCCGCGAACAAGGATGGCAGGACATCCATTCCTGACCGAAACCTGGAAGCAGAGATGTCGTGTCTATGGGGCAGCCCATCAGCTCTCCCTGAGTCCTGCTCATGAGGAGCAAATGTGCTCAGAATAGGGGCCTTCCTGACAAGTCAGGAAGGGGGAAAGCATCCACATCCCATATACAATTTATTTGTTTATTTATTTATTTAAAAGTGTTCCAGACCGTTCCTTATTGAAGTCTCAGGATGGTTTAAACAATAACGAAATATAAAATTACACACAGCATCCTAAAATTCGTCTGACAATAAAACCCCAATTAAAACAATCAGATCTTAAAACATTGGGAAAATTAAAAGGGAAATGAGAATTGCTCCATTCAAGCCTGGTTCTTCTTACAGCAATGCTTTTCTTCGGGTGCTTTCTGCTGGACTGGCCTCCCTGATCCCTGAACCACAAGCCCAGCCCTGATACGGGGAGGAGCTGGCCTGACTGGCCAGGCTGGGGATGGGCAACGCCAGCCTTAGAGGGCAGAGCACCGGGGGACGCGCCTGTGTCTGCACTGGAACGGCGGGGAGTGAGTCTGTTTGGAAAGGAGGCTTCCCAAGCAAAGAGCAAAGAGCCTTCTGCTTGATTTGCAGAAATGTGCCTGTTTTATTTTTCATGGCTAGCCAGAAATGATATTCAGCAATTGGAATGGTTGTGAAGATCTGCCGGCCTCGGGGCTCTGGCGACGCTTGATGGATGGATGGTTTGCATGCTTAATAGCAGTGCGTTTTTTGTAAGAACAAAGGTGCTGGAACTCATGAAATTATTTACCTTTCGCACGTAGTCAATCACTGAACACACACCCACACACGTCAGTTGTGTAACGAAACAAAACAGTCGCTGTCTGCAGTAAGCACTCAGCTCGCAACCACATGACCAGTCACAAGCCGAGCAGCGCCATCGCAACCAGCACGGACGAAGTGCGCATGCATTGGACTCGACGCGCAAGCAGCCCACATGCAGCGTTTTAATGACTTTGCCGCCGACCTGCTATGCTCGACAGGGCTGAGCCTGTTGATCTATTGATTGATTGAGCCTGTTGATCCAAATTCATGTGGACCAAACATCAAATTTCCAAAAGTTACTTTTAAAACTTGGAAAATCTGTTGAACTCTGTTCCGGTGCCTTCCATGACACAAGAATCACTGTTTAATAGTATTTAAGGGCAGAATTACCTGCAATGAAGCCTCTGTAGCTGTCCACGACCCTCACGTGGTGAATGGCTGGTCTATAATTTGCCAGGTTTAAAAATGGCGGCAGCCAATGCATCTTTGACCCAGCTCAAAGATCAGAACAAGAGCCAAATGGCAGTTACTTATATTTCCCTCTAAAAGTTAAAGAAAACACTTCAGTGCCAATACATGCAAATTATATCACTTCCCCTCATGAACTGTCGAAATAATTTGAATTGCAAGGAAGAATGTCAATTTTCAGAGCCATCAGAACATATGTGCCGTTTTGGGAGGTGCATGCACTCAGCTTGACCAACATATAATAAAGAAAAGGCCATTTTGAATCATTACAGACTCGTCTTCCTCCTTTTGCATTTGCAGAATTCATTGATTTGTCCTTGTAGACAAAAAGGTGTCTTCATATCCTCCAGTTCCCCAAGGCCTTGACAATACTATTCCCATATCTGGCAAAACGATGACAGACAAGTTTAATAGTGTAGGATGCAAACTTGTAGTGATTCATCAGTATATCTTTGGTCTAAATGAAGAGAAATATGAACAGCTCAAAGCATCATTTGGCTCTCACTGGCTTTTTAATATTTGCATCATTTACCTTTCCAAAATCTTGGGAATGTCTGCTTTCTGCAATGGTTTTGTGTAGCATAAGATGCATATCATGTCTTAAAAACGAAAGAGGACTTGTATGAATACAGACAATCAGCTTGTACGTCTTTTGGGCCCCTCATTACAGAAAGGATATAGCCAGATTGGAGTCAGTGCAGCGTAGGGCCACAAGGTTGGTGGCCGGTTTGTAGGGGATGCCGTATGAGGCGAGACTGAGGGAACTGGGTCTCTTCAGCCTGGAGAAGAGGAGACTCAGAGGGGATATGTTGGCCGCATACAGGTATGTGAGGGGGTGTCACATGGAGATGGGGAGAGGCCTGTTCTCCCCTGCTGAGAAAGGCAGGACGTGCTCCAATGGAGCCAAGCTCAGGGAGCCAATGTTAGATTTGGATGCCAGGAAGCACTTCCTGATGGTTAGGACCCCGAGGGCGTGGAATGGGCTTCCACGGGAGGTCGTTGAGGCCCCATTGGTGAGGGTGTTCAAGGATAGGCTGGACATGCACATGGTGGGCATGTCATGAGCGGAGCTGGCTGGTGCCGGGGGTCAGACTAGATGGCCCGGGAGGCCCCTTCTGACTCACTCTGTGTCTCTGTTTCTATGTTTCTATGTTTCTAAATGCCACGGAGCACTAATTCTGCATGTGTGGTTCATCATTGAAGAGTGCTTCTGGATTCTTTGAAGTGCAATCCTGAGCAGGTTTGGATGGGAATGCTGGCATCTAAACCGGTGCAGGATCGACCCCTTAAACACGCTGCATTCCACTTTTGCTTCTGTTTTACAGAGAACTTTCCCCTTCTGTTTTTACACACGGGGGCGGAAATGTGATATTATTCCTGGCAGTGAAAAAGCACAAATACATTTGTGCCATCCTGTTCTCACACAGCAACATGTAGAGATGATGCAGTGGGAAAGAAAGAAAGGAAAAACCCTTTGGGTAAAACGCGGCTCTTGGTTCTGCAACCAAGTTGAGCGTCCACACAGTGGTTAACAGCCTCCTGAGGAAAAGTTCTGCAGGGATGCAGACAGACTGGGATTTCAGAAGGGAGTTAGAATCTCTCTTCCGACAGGCCTTCCCAGATTAGTTCCCAGATTACCCTGGTTTAATATGCTTGTTTTTAGCCAAAATTTTAATTATTGTTGCTTTCAATCTCTTGTAAACCCCCCAGAGCCTATGGGAATGGGGCAGTATATAAAACTCAAAACAGAAAAATAAATAATTGGATAATCGTCTGTTTCTCTCTTCTACCACACACATGGCGCATGTTGAGGGCTGCATGCACCCACTTTTCCTTGGAGGCACCAATGCACTTCCTGCTTCTTCATAAAGCTCCTGCTTCAGGCTTACCTTGCAGGCCATGTGGGGGGGGGGCATACCTGAGATCACCTGTTGCTTTCAGTCTTACAAACCTGACCAACACCACACAAATGTATTACCCGGTCAATTTCCTTTAAAAGCTATTCTTGAAGGCCAAATACTTTGGAGCTTTCTAGGGGGCCGTTAAGGACGCCTAGAATTTACCTCGTGTTGCCAGAATGCACGTCTACAAGATGAGTGGAAGGAGTCCAAAGCTCCATCTTCACCCAGCCCCGTGCGCTCTGGTTTTCCTACCACGTCCAGATAGCCCTTGGTTGTCGTCGGAGGTTGATATCAGAAGCAAAAATACCCTAGGCAGCGATCATCACTATTTTTCAGGCAGGAGTAAATTAATGAAAAGCATCTTTATTGACACCAGGGAGCTATGCAATTAGTGTATCGTATAATTTGGCTTTCTGTGAGCAAGGACGAAACAAACAAACAAACAAACAAGGCGAGTCTTGGAAGCCGCAGTCCTTGCTTTGTGTTGACGATGCCTTCATCCTACTCACGTTTGAACGACACTCGGCCAGGACAGTCACTGTCCAGCTCCCAGGGGGGTCCAGTGCTCATGCAATGCCCTTTCCAGCAGCTGCAGAGATTGCCACGGTATCAGCCGAGCGCAGTGTTAATTCGGGGCACCAGCATGAAGGGTGGGCGCAGTCTGGCTCCCAAGGAGCTGCGAAAGCCATCGCCAGGAGGGGGTCTCCACACTTGGACAATGTGCCTGGTTATTGAGGGGAAATAATGATGATGACTAATGTTGGGAATGGAAGAGGCAGGTGGGCTTGGCCTGAGCGTCAAGGTCGGGAGGATTTGGATGCTTCAGATGGGGATGATGGGCCCTGGAAAACTGGGCCTCCTGAGAGCCAGTGTGGTGTAGTGGTGAAGAGCATGGGACTGGGACCCAGGAGATCTGGGTTCGAGTCCCCACTCAGCCATGGAGCCAACTGGGTGGCTTTGGGCCAGTCGCAGACTCTCAGCCCAGCCTACCTCACAGGGTTGTTGTTGTGGGGATAAGATGGAGGAGGAGAAGGATGTAAGCTGCCTTGAGCCTTTGTCGGAAAAAGGCAGGATATGAATCGAAAAATAAATAAATAAATACATACATACAAATATGGAGATGTGTGCGTGGGGGGTTGGCTCAAGGTGACCCTCTGCAGCTCTTCAGGTGGACCCTGAGAATAGCCCAGGCCTGCAACGTCAGGAGGGGGACAGGAGTGCCAGTGGCCAGCCAAGTCTGATCCCAGGAGCAGCATCAGGAGAGACGGGCTAGCCAGCTAGAGGGGCAGCGTACAGAGACGAGGCTACCCAAAAGGAAGGTTCGTGGAAATAGTTGCCAGACTGGGTTCGACAAGCCACTCTGTGCATGCTCAGAGACTCATCCTCTGAGCCCTCATGCCCCTTAAGATCTGCGGAGGGGGGTGGGTCCTTGCTCCAGGAACCTTCTCTGAAGAAAGTACAGAGGGTGTCCACCTGGAGGAGGGCCTTCTCCGCAGTGGCACCTGGACTATGGAATCTTCTCCCCAGAGAGATCCGCCTGGCACCAACGTTATACTCTTTCCGGCACCAGGCAAAGACCTTTTTATTCGACCATTATTTTAATGATCAATGCTTTTAGACGTTTTAGGATTATTTTTCCCTTCACAGTCATACTTTCTATTTTTCCCTCCTTTTTCTTAAGTTGTGATGTGTTTTATATTGTTTTAATAATTGACATTTTATATTGTACTTTTATATTTTATATTGCATTTTTATATTTTGTAAGCCGTCCTGAGTGCTTGGCGATAGGATGGGATATAAATGCCTGTAATCAATCAATCAATCAATCAATCTGTGCTGATTGTGCTTGCTGGATGCACGTTGAAGAATAAAGAGCTTTTGGCAAAGAATGGTCTGTGGTTTTGAACGTACAAAGGAGGAAACCTTTGCTCCCGACAACTTATAATAGATACCTTGCTGGAGCTCATAGGAAAATGAATAAACATGCATTTTGCTGCATGCAAAAGCTTTTCCAGGAAGCAGAGAGCTGAGAAAGTGCAGCTCAGCTGGAGAGATTGTGAGGCACCAATCCAGCCCAGCCGAGGCTTCTCTCGTGTCATGCGCCCTTCCAGGAAAGTAGAAGAGCAGGAGAATAGCAAGACGGTGTCACCATGGGAAATGCCCATACCGACGGTGGGAAAGGTCTACACAGGATGCTTTGCATAATTTTTCCCTTTGGAGCTTGACTCACTGCCTAGAGCTTCTCCTGCACCTGCGCCCCATAATGAATGTAAGCGGCGCAGGATGGCTTTTTTCATCTCAAGGGGCTTCTGCAGGAGGACTTCGGGGTGGATCAGGTCCATGCAACTAATGATGCCCCATGAGGGAAGCAGCGCACTAAGCAAGCTTGAGAGTCCCACCAGGGGGTCGACGCCTGCTCTTTTTGATCCGTGCCTGGCCATCCACAGAGCCTTCGTCCTCCTTTCCATCCACGCTTGCTGCCTGCCTTCCGGGGAGAGGGTCCTTTCCTTAGTTGGGGCTTGGCACTCCCTGCCAGGAGGCGATCTCCTGAGTTCCCTCCCAGGGGCCCTTCGGTCAGTGGCAAAGCCCTTCCGCCAGCCCCCCGATGCTGCTAGGAGACGGCAGCAGGGCATTGGAGGGCAGCGCTGCTGGGATCTCTCCCAGGCTCCCCAAACCCAGTCTGGATGCATCTCTCCCTTCTTGCAGAATAAGATACATAGCTCTGCTGTTCATAGCAAATGCGGCATAATTTTGCCAGCTGCCATAAAGATGAGGACTATATGATGGGGACCTGAGTTTTAATTTTATATTTTCATTTGAGCCTGTCAATTCTATTGGCTGCAATTCTATTTGTTGCATGCATCACAAATAAAACAGTCAGAGGTGTCTGACTAATTTTTTATTGACTTTATGTACCACCCCATTGCCTGTTAGGCTCTCTGGGCAGTTTACATAATTTAAAGACATAAAATCACAATAAACCATCATAGTTAAATAAACAATAGACAATAAGCAATTGAAATTTCTTTTCCCTAGCTTTTTCTGTGTTTAATTAATTGTTTTTGTGGTTGATAGTCGTGCTCATTACCATCACTGTGAACCACACTGATTTTCAAAAAAGAAGGCATCTGGTTGCTGCTTGGCTTGGTGGTGATTGGCTGCAAAATAGACAAGCTTGTGGTCGCTGGTCGCTTTTCACTGCAGCTGAATTCCTACAGACGGCAGAGAGGCCCTGGATGCGTGTCTGAATTATTCCGTGTCAGGCATTCGTGTTTGCCTGACTGGGTGCCCCTCTATCCAAAAAGTTAATGTCTACCCCACACAGCGACTTCACAGAGGGTCTGCCCTCCTCTTTTCCCCATCACAGGGTACTTTTCTGTTCACAAGAAATATGGCCCACCACTCAGGCCGTCTTATCCCCTTTCATCTGAGGTCTGAAATGGTACAGTCCTACCAGCGGTCCTCACCACCTCATCTCCTGCTTGTGAAAATAACAATTCATTTTCATCCCATTTTTTGGCTTTTTGGGGTATTTGCACTCACCTGCCTTGGACCTGTAGGATGGGACTGGCTACAACCCTACCTGGACAGAGCGGGCCTAGCTGTAGTCATCCGTGCTCTGGGAGCCCCTCCACTGGATTGCGGGAATGTGCTCTATGTGGGGCTGCCCTTGAAAACGGTCCAGGGACTTCAGCTGATCCAAAACAGGGCAGCCAGACTGTTGATGGGGACTGGGTCACGAGAACACATTGCGCCCGTCCTCTTCCAGCTGCACCGGCTGCCGGTTGCCATCTGCGCCCAATTCACAGCGCGAGGACTAGCACCCAAAGCCCCAAATGGCTTGGGGCCAGGTAATCTGAAGGAACACCTTGTCTCACACGTACCTACCTAGACCCTAAAGACATCTTTGGGGGTCCTTTTCCTGGAGCCCCTTCCAAAGGAGATGAGGGGGGTGCCAGCCAGGAGGGGGGGCCTTTTCGGTTGCGGCCCCACAGTAGTAGAATGAACTCCCCAAAGAGGTACACCTGTTGCCTACTCTGTACTCTTTTTGGTGCCGCGTGAAAACCGTGTTCATTTTCCCAGTATTTTAACAGTTACCTTCTTAACTTTAGTTTTAATATTGCATTTTATTCTATGCCCCTGCTATACCTCTGTGCTGATTCAGTTGCAATTGCTGCAGCTTTATTGTTTTATTGTCTTACGCTAATGTTTTCTCATTTGTGTGTTTGTAACTTTTGTTAACCACCCAGAGAGCCTCAGCTATTGAGCATTATAAAAGTGAAATAGATAGATAGATAGATAGATAGATAGACCCATTTGATTATGACTGAGCTAAAGCATTAACTTCCCTCCACCCCCCGCCCCCACCCCATGACTGGCATCCTCTCTAATTAGTATCCAGAACAGCCGACAGTCTTTGGTAATGTTTTACATTGCGATTAGGTTCATTACAGAGAGATGGGCTGGTTAAAATGAGTTGCATGTTTCCCCAAAGTTACATTAAAGTGCAGTTCTCAAGGAGCCTCCCACATAATGGCACATCATCTTCTCTGCTCGTCTCCATGAAAAGCTGCCAGGTTGCTCAAGCGATGCGCGTCACGTTAGACATTCCTCTCCCGCCTGCCCCCTCCCGCCTCACGTCCCCCCCGCCTCACTCCTCATCTCTAACATTTGATTTACTATCCGGTTGTACTGTTAATCCCGTGTCATGACACCCCTATTCACTTCTGCTTCTCAGCTGAATGCCGCTTCCTGCACAGATAAAGCTAGGTAAAATCCATTGTACAAGGGAGAATATCTTCAATTCGGCTATCATATCAAAAAGAAAACACACTTTTGCTCTCTTCACCCTCTAGACATTCTTGAATAACTCCCTTAATGATGGAGTCCAACAGAATAGCCACGAAGAACGCACCGTGGGACTATTCCTTTCTCCCTGTTCCCCCACACACACCGCACCACGGTTCTCGCACACATAATCCTACTCTGCAATTCTATAATTGTTCTTATTTACATTGGGTAAATCTTTTTCAACTAACATATATAAAAACAGAGTGACAGGACGATATGAATGAGAAGGAAGCTATCTAACACGCTTTAGTAAATTGCGATATGAATAAATCATACGGATCCCAACTTATCAAACAAGTATTTAGAAGCAAATTTAAATAATGCCCTTTAATGCTAGCACTTCCATAAAACCCACAAACTGTCAGTTACATGTTTTTTCCCCCAGGCAGTTGACTACTTGAGCTATAGATTAAATTTCTTTTTTAAAAAATTGTATATATCTAGGAGAGCAAATTAAAAAAAAAAGTGACTTCTTGATATGACGTTCCACTTAGACACAATGGCTGAGACAGGGGAGCTATTTAATCAACTCAAATCCCAACAGTGAGGACCTGATAGCTCCTATCCCTGATGTATGTAAAACGGGTTATTGCTGAATGCAATATAGGACTGACAACATCATTTCAATCTGAAATCAGCAAAAAAGAAAGAAGGAAAATAAGAAATAGGGAAATCTTGTAGGCATTCCATCCCAAA
This sequence comes from Varanus salvator macromaculatus, assembly GCA_023646645.1. Lineage (NCBI taxonomy): Eukaryota > Metazoa > Chordata > Lepidosauria > Squamata > Varanidae > Varanus > Varanus salvator. Next base: position 22,060,806 of record JAIXND010000624.1, on the reverse strand, counting down.
TGCATTAGAACAGGCATATCTGACCTAACTTTGCAACAGCCCAACATTGTTCAGTTGACGGTGTAATATTTGCTTTTCGGCACCAGGCCAAGACCTTTTTATTTAAACGCTATTTTAATTGTTAAGGTTTATTTATTGATTTTAAACTGACCAGGCTGTTTCCACTATTTTATGTATTTTATGAATTCTATGTATTTTTTGTATTTATATGCGGGATTTTAATGATTGTAAGCCGCCCTGAGGCTTATGCGAAGGGGGCCGCATATAAGCTGTCTAAATAAATAAATAAAATAAATGAATATGGAGATATTTATGACCCGGCTGCGGAAGGAGGAACTCAACGGCTTGGTAGGCAAAACAGGACTCCACAGAACTGGGATCCATTTACTGGAAAGGAAGGGCACCATTATGAGGAGAAACTCACGCATGGTGTCCCCATGGCGAAGCTGGAGGGAAAGCTTGCGTGGCCCACAAAGAGAACACGAGAAAATGTTGCAGCCACTTCTTCTTCCACACCAGGCTGCCCCAGATCTGCTGCACCCCATGGCAACAGCCAAAGAACTCAACCGACGGACGCCTCAGCCATCCACGGAGCAATTTCTTGCACGGCCCAAGTGTCACTGCGTATGGGCACAGCCTGGCCCCCTTCCACCCGAGACCCATTTCCTGACCGGTCTCAGCTCTCGCACGGCTTGGCCTTCCAGGCTGCTCCCGATGCTTCCATGTGGATTTGCCGGCTCAGGCTGTCCCTGGGATAGCAGAGAAGGCCTACATGTGTGAGAACCCCTTTGGGAATGGACGGCGCTACTGAGCTGCTAACCCCGGTGGCGAGCCGTGGGGCACACAGGTGGCCCCCTTCCAGGGCATGGCTGAGGGGCTGCCTGAGTGAGCCAGTTCACACTCGCTTCCGTAAAGCAGGGTGTGCCAAAAAGGTGCCAGGCTTTCGCACGGATTGTTCACCGGTGAGAACAGAGATGGACGCAATGGTGCGCCCGGCACTGTACGCATATATGTTATGACCTCGGGACAAGTATTGACCACACATGCAAGTAGGGATGTATGTGGAATTGGGTTTGTTTATTCGTTTAAAATTTTTGTAGACTGTCCTGTTACCAAAGTCTCAGGATGGTTTAACAATACAAAATGTAAAAATATAAAAAATAAATAAAACACAGCGTCCTAAAATTTAACTAATGAAACCCCAATAAAAAACAGTTAGATCTTAAAACACTGGGAAAATGAAAAGGTTTTGGCCTGGCGCTGAAAAGAATAAAGTGACGGTGCCAGGCGACCCTCTCTGGGGAGCGAATTCCACAATTGGGGTGCCACCACAGAGAAGGCCCTTCCCTGGGTAGTCACCCTCCTAATCCCCTTCAGGGAGGGCACCCAGAGAAGGGCATCTGCCCCAGATCTTAAGGAGCAGGCAGGCACATAGGGAAGGAGACACTCCTTCAGGTAACCAGGCCGTAAGCTGTTGGATTGGATTGGGGATGGATTGAGGATGGGAATCCATCAGATTCTCTGGGTTCAGCTCCCCAGACTCTGGCCTGCTAGCAGTGCCCTTGAGAGCCCCACGTGGCTGCCCCTTCCCCACCTCCTGCAGCGGCCCTTGCACTGCGACACCTGACTCGGGGTCTGCCAGTTGTACAAGTGGGGCCTGCAGGTCTTTGTGGACTTCCTCTCGGCTCGGCTCGAGAGAAATCTGTGAACGTGAGAGGGGCTGATTCTGCCCGGTTCATCTCAGTTCTGCACATAGGAACCAACTTCTGCTGGCTGCCACACAAAAATGCCAAGAAGCACCTGAAAAGTATAATTTATTATAGAGATGATGGAAAGGGTTAAAACAGTGGCAATCAGCTTGTATTAAAAAGCTTACCGTTAAAACAGAATTGCACTTTCAAGATGCACAATGGAGAAGCATTCAGTGAATGAACCACTTGTGGAAGTTGTCCAAAGCGAACCAAATTGCTCCTCTGTTGGAGCACCTAAGCCAAGCATCAGACAGATGTTTTTATTCTCCATTATTGCCTGTCTTCGTGCCTTTCTTAGGCCAGAGAAAAAGGGAGACCTGCTGACCACCATTTGGTAAAGCCAGGGGACCCCTTCCCCATCACCCCTTCCTCTGTCTCCCGTCATCTTTCTCTTCGTCCATCTGGAAGGAAGGGCCCAGAATATGGATAACAGAGTCTCTTGCCAGGAGCCAGAATGGACTCCTAGCCATGCTCCCCACACATCATTAATTAATTTAATCAAGACATCTGGTGCTGGTAGTCAGACGGTTGGGTGGCCCGTTGGCAAGGACCAGAGGCTGGGCTGAGCTGCACAGCCAAGGTGCCGCTTGTCCTATTTCTGAAAAACACACCATAGCAGGTTAGAACACTAGTCCTTCCAAAGCTCCACCGGGGGAGAGGAAGCCATGTGCATGGGGGTCAAAGCACCAACACACCTCCGACTTCCTTCATCCTTCTGAACTTGGCTGAGTTGGAACCCTCACAGAAGCTGGTGGAAAATTAAGTTGTCCAACTGTGTGTTTTTGTGAGCTGTCCTTGTTCTGTTGCAAAGTATTTGGAGGTGGCCGGCAAAAGGGATCCATTCGCTTCACAAAAGGTGGAGATCAAAAAATGCTACCGGGGAGGCTTTCTGGTTGCACAGCATGGGGTCTGTGAATATACACAACCTTTCTCTTGGCTTGGCTCAGGAGAGGAAGTCCATGGATTTTGGAGGGACGTATTCTGAAAATGTTCATCCCAGTCTTTCCAGAGAAACATACACACGTTTATAGTACCTACAATGGATCAACAAGTCCCCTACTATCCTGGATTCTGCTTGGAGGTGTGGCTATGAGGACTGCTGTAAGAATATAAGAAAAGCCTGCTAGGTCAGACCAGGGTCCCTCCAGTCACACGGGGCCAAACACCTGTCCATGAGAAACCCATGACGAACAGCCTCTCCACCACGTTTCCCAGCAGCGGGTACAGGTAGGCTTCCTGCCTCTGATGCCAGAGGTAGCACAGAGTCATCGAGATGAGCAGCAATGGATGCTCCCTGTTCTTCCTCCATGAATGTGCCTGGTCACCTTTCAAAGCCGTCCAAATGGGTGGCCATCACTCCAGGTTGCAGAAGCAAATTCCATAGCTGAACGGTGCATTGTGTGGAGAAGTCCTCCCTTTGTCCTGTCTGGAATGTCCCGCCAATCGGCATGATGAAACACAGAAACATAGAAACAGGGCGAGTCAGAAGGGGTCTCCCGGGCCATCTAGTCTGACCCCCGGCTCCAGCTGGCTCTGCTCACAACATGCGCACCATGTGCCTGCCCAGCCTGTCCTTGAACACCCTCACCGATGAGATGGCAGCTACTGGGTTCCAATATTATTCCTCTTATTATCCCTTTTCTCCACACCAGGCATAATTTTTTGTTTTATGTTATTATGTTGTAAGCCGCCCCGAGGCTTTGTTGTGATGGGGCGGCATAAAAATGTTTTAAATAAATAAATAATTTCTTACAGCTCTATTCTGTCTCCCTTTATTGCTGGCCTCTGTCCGAAGATAAGCAATCCCAGATGATGTAGGCTTTTTAATGGGAGAGTTGTCCAGCCTGGGATCACTTTCGTTCCCCTTTGCTCCACATTTTCCAACTCTGCCATCTCCTTTTTAGGTGTTCCAACCAGAACTGTGCAATCACGCCAAATATTTGCACAAAGGCAGCATGATATTGGCAGCTTCCTTTTCAATTCCTTTTCCAGTTATGGCTATTAGGGAGTTTGCCTTATGCACAACAGCTTTGCGCAACTGGGCTGATGTTGTCGTTGAGCTGCCCATGACAGCTCTAAGATCTCTTTCCTACTCAGCAAGCACTAGCTATCTACATCAGAGTGCATCGTCGTCGTCGTCTTTATCATCATCCCTAAACAGTCCATAGCCAAACTCTCTGAAGTTGACATATTAAATTCCATTGTACATCACAATAGTGTAATTATTAAATAATATTTGCCCTTCTGATGCCCATTCCTTCAGTCTGGAGATAACTTGTTGGAGATCCCTATTACCCTTAAAAAAAGAATACCTTACATCATTTAGTGTTATCAATAAACGTGTCTACTTCACGGCTCGCTCCTAATTCCTGTTGCTTGGTGAGGACATTATAAAGCATTGACCCTATAGAACCCCACCGTTTGAATCCCTCCATCGGGAAAATTTACCCCTCATTCCCTCTCTCTCTTTTCCATTCCTTAATGAGTTACTGACTCATAGGACTTTCCCTCTTATTCCATGACTGCTAAATTTGCGCAGGAGGTTTTTTGGCAGGGGCCTTTTATCAAGAGCTTTTTGAGAGTCCAAGTGAACATGCCTACAGATCACCCCTTCCAAAAGTTTGCTGACATTCTCAAAGAACTTTAAAAAGTGGGACAGAGCTCACCTTTGCAGAAGTTCCCTCTTTCACAGCAGGACATGTCCTTCTAACGTTTACTAATGTTATCTTTAATCATGCTTTCAACCAATTTCCCCGGAGCAAGCATTAAGCTAAGATTCCTTGGATCCCCTCTGCATCCTTTAAAAAAATGATGTTAAATTGGCCATTCTCCAGTTGTCCCGGACAGAGGCTGCTCTCAGGAACATGTTGCAGATTTTTGTTCAAAGCTGAGCAATTTCATATTTGAGTTCTTTGGGCCAGGAATGCATTGTTTCATACACCAGTGACAATGAAGGGGTTTCCGCCCAGAGTGTCCTGGCTTGTACACAGCTTCTCAGCCATTTCACTACACTAAGAACATGAGAACATAAGACCAGCCATGCTAGATCTGACCAAAGGTCCATCTACTCCTGCAGCCTGCACATACGGTGGCCAACCAGCTGCCCCCAGCATCCCTCCAGCAGGAAGGTGCAAGGCCTCCACCTGCCCAGCTCCTCAGCCACTGGTGTGTGCAGGCAGGCCAGCTCGGGAGAAGGAGGGAGGCCATGGCCAGCAAGGCTAGAAGCCACAGAGAGCCTCCTCCTTCTCCACGAATCTGCCCTGACCTCTTTTAAAGCCACCTGAAAGTGGCCATCAACACTTCCATGGCAGCAAATTCCATAGTTTAATGATACACTGTGAGAGGAATCCTTCCTTTAATTTGTCCTAAACCTCCTGCAATCCTTTTCATGGGATGACCCCGGGTTTGTTATGGGAAAGGAAGAGTCTCTCCTTCATTCTTCACATGGTGCATTATTTTAAATTCCTCCATTCTCACTTTTTTCTAAACTGAACAACCCCAGTTGTCAGAACTGCTCCTCAAAGGGGAGCTGCTTGTTGCCCTATTATGCTTCTATCATGGTGGGCATGTCGTGAGCGGGGCCAGCTGATGCCGGAGGTCAGACTGGATGGCCCAGGAGGCCCCTTCTGACTCGCTCTGTTTCTATGTTTCTATGTCCTCCTCTGTACCTTTCCCAATTCATCAACGTCGTTTTTCAGGTAAAGCAACCAGAACTGAACACAATATTCCAAGTGTGGCTGTAGCAACTCCAGTTGTCATTGGCACGTGAGCTCACCAAATAAACAGGGGGCACCGAATTAAAACTTGCTCGCAAGTTGGGCTCCAAGAAGAGTTGTTTTTGAGCAACATGTCAGAAGGCAGATTAATCATCACTTTGCTCTCCTTTAAACGAAGTTTGTGAGATAAGCCACTTTGGGGTTTATACATATAATCTTTATACCCAGGCCCTGTTTTTTTAAATGAAGTATCATGTCAGAATAATGCACAAAGGCTTATATTAGTAACATTATATTGGTAATATTATGCAGGATAAAACTCGCAGGAATGTTAATGTGTGCAGCGACTGATAGGAAAGCGATAATTGAAGCAAAGAGTGCTAGAAGATCGCAATCTGACTGTTGTCTGGGAACGTCTTAGACTTCTAAAGTTCTGCAAGGATTTTCTTATAATTCCCAACCTTTTGCACAAACCAGACTCTCTGGGCAATGCTTAGGCAATGGATACCCCTTCCAGGAACAAGTCTCCGTTTTCCATGAATGCTTTGTGGCAGTGCTGAAAAATGCATCCTGTTTTAATTGTTTCTTAGTGATTCATGTAAACATATATTTTCCTGTTCACTTACATCTGGGGTTCTGTGAACCTCTGTTGTTTGATTCCATCTCCCATCAGCCCCTGGCAGCTAGACAACAGGCAGGAATGATGGGATTTGGAGTCCAGCCACTTCTAGAGGGCCACGGGCCTCCCCTAGCCCAAGTTTACATTGTTCCATCTTAGGGCATCCCTGTGTGACATGCCGTGACTTTTCTTCTCCGTAAACCTTGGGAAAATGCAACTCGTGGCTTGATGCATCATGATTTTGTGTCTGACGCACCCTGCGGCTCCACAAATATTCAATGTACAGCCACGTGTATCACCTTAGAGGCCGGTGAATCCGTCAGCTTCTCACACAGCCACAACTGAGTGTCTTAACCTCTCAAGCACCCACTCCTTGAACATGAAAACTGCATGAATTCGGGTCAATTCGTACGAGCAATGAAGCAAAACGAAATTCTTGCCCATCTCCATTAGCGTTAACTGGGGCACTGCCGTGGAGTCTTCCTGCCAGTTTTAGAGGACTCAGGCAGAATAAAGATGCTGATGCTGCTGATGATAACGTACTTGCTGGAACACTTTGCTCAGGAAAAGCCTCTTCATACATTCCCATAAAAGAATGGGGCCCGGGACAGGGAAGATATTAATTTCTCATTAAAATGCACTCCTATCTCATTGGGAGGCTTCCAGCCACTTTGCAAACTGAACTTCAGAGCCATCTAAATCCACATTGCTTTGAATTTGGTGCTGGAGCTCTCCACTGAAGAAGTTCTCCAGACCAGAGCTCCCCTAGAATGACATCAGGTTTCACTGGGACCCAGCAGGGTGATTTAAATATGCAGATTGAAAAACAATTAATGGAACAGGACTCTATATAACAGCCATGAAAATCTAGATCTCTGAAATGCCGGGGAGAGGGAAAGGTGTTTGCCTGGCAGCTGGAAGGATAATCATATAGAAATACAGAAACATAGAAAGAGAGCGAGTCAGAAGGGGTCTCGTGGGCCATCTAGTCTGACCCCCGGCTTCAGCCAGCTCCGCTCACGACATGCCCACCATGTGCATGCCCAGCCTATCCTTGAACCGATGGGGAAGCCCATTCCACACCCTCGGGGCCCTAACTGTCAGGAAGTGCTTCCTGGCATCTAAAAGGAACCTTGGTTCCCTTATTTTATTTTTATTTATTTTATTTTATTTAGAATATTTATATGCCATCCTGTTGCGAAGGCCTCAGGATGGCTTACATAAATAAAATAATATAAAACATAATGCAAATGAATTACAGATCCACACTGGCTGCAGTTACAAACATATATAAACCAATATTAAAAGTTATTAAAATATTGTTGGAATAAAAAGGTCTTGGCCCGGCGCCGAAAAACAACAATGGCGCCAGGCGGACCTCTCTGGGGAGCGCATTCCATAAGTGGGGCGCCACCTCAGAGAAGGCCCTGCGCCGGGTACTCTGTCTCCTAACATCTTTCGCAGAGGGTTCCCGGAGGAGGGCCTCTGCTGCCGATCTCAGGGGGCGGGAGGGCAAATAGGGAAAAAGGCGTTCCTTCAGGTATCCAGGTCCCAAGCCGTTAAGGGGTTTAGCTTTGCTCCGTTGGAGCATCCCGCCTGCAGGGGAGAACAGGTCTCTACCCACCTCCGTGTGACACCCCCTCACATACCTGAATGTCGCCAACAGATCCCCTCTGAGTCTCCTCTTCTCCAAGCTGAAGAGACCCCGTTCCCTCAGTCTTGCCTCATACGGCATCCCCTGCAAACCGGCCACCATCCTTGTGGCCCTACGCTGCACTGACTCTAACCTGGCTGTATCCTTCCTGTAAGGAGGGGCCCAAGACTGAATATAGCCACCAGGCAAGCTTCTTCAGAGAGCATAAGGGGGGTGCCACCACTGAGAAGGCCACCTTTTTTGACCCCCCCCCCCCACATCCAGTTTCCTTTGGTGGAAGCAGCTGGAGGAGGGCCTCTGGGTCCGAGGAGGTGCAAGTTTTCCACTTACCTGTCCAGGTACACCTTTGAAATGTCTCCTTCTGCAAAGCCAAGGAAACAAAAATTACATTGGTGAGAAAGTCGCTGTCACAACCCACCTGTGGGTCCCACAAGCCACAAGGTGCAAGGTGGGGAAACGTTTCTCCTGTGGAGGTCAGCTTTCACTCTGGGCCATCTGTCTGGGACCATGTGCCAGTAGCTGGCAGAGCTGGATCCAAAAGTTGGTGGGATGCCTTCTCCCTCGCTCTCTCTCCTTCCTCACCCACCTGGTGCCCAGGTTTGAACAGGACCCTTCCTAAAGGCTTCTGAAATGAGGCCAAGGGCCTGGTGAGGCCCTGGGGGACTCTGCTCCCCACCTTTGCTTCACCAAATCTGCAGTAGACCTTCTTTCCTGATTTTCCTTTTTGTGCACACAACTGAATTTGGGCAATTGCCTTCCCCAGTGGTTTTAGTTTGGTGGTTTGTACATTTGTCCCTTTGGTGGAAAGCTGGCCGTCTTCCATAGCCTTAGCCCAAACATCCACAACTGAGCACACAATCCTACGCAGGGGGAGACAGAAAAAGTCCTGCAACTCCCAGCACGGTCCAACCAGCCTTTCTTTCTTTTGTCTACACATGCACCCTTAGCAACACTACAAGAGACCTGGGACTGGATCAGGGTCAAAGGCCTCTTTAATCCTGCACCTTGTTTCTCGCAGTGGCCGGACAGGTGTCTTTGGAAGCCCACAAGCTGGGGGCAACCAGAAGACATTTCTCTAAGACTCAGAAAAGAGGAGAGGACAGGAGAGGAGAGGAGAGCCATAGTAGTGGGATGTCAGACTGTAAATCAGTAAATTTTTGAGCCAGAAAACAAATTTACATTTTCCTGCCAAATTTCTAAATTGTGTGAAATTCCTTCTCAGCTTTAGCAGACTCCCTGGAGTTGTTATCATTTGGTTTTGGTAGTCTGATACTACCAAAACCATTGTTAGGTTGTTTTATGGTTATTGGATGTATGCATTTTAATGATAATTTGATATTTACATGTTGGATTACAGATATTATATTTTTAAGATTTCTGGAAGCTGCCTTAAAAGTGACCTACCGATATCTCAAGGCAAGAATCCTATATATCTATCCTACCTGGGAGTAAGCCCCACTGAACTCAATAAATCTGCTATTCTAAAGTAGATTTTCATAGGCTTGCCCTACATGTAAGGAAGCAAGCAATGATGGAATACTCCACTGCAATCAGAATCTGAGCTGATTAAAAAACTGCATTAGCCTAGATTTTTTTAAAAAGCACACAAAGTCATGTGCTGCAAGTTAATGCAAACTAGTGAGCCGCATAAATAAACTTGTGCCCACACACCCCAGAAAACCTCGGAGACTGAGAGGCGGAACAATAACGCAGATGGTTTCACCATTTTGAGAGAGGCGGCAGCGTGCGCCTATCGCAGCAAAGGCCTTCACTCTGAAGACGAACAAACTAATTCTGGCATGAGCTCCTGTGGACGCCCTCCATTTCATCAGGTGCGACAGACCCCAGTGGCTTTAAAAGCTTCTTTCCATGGGCCTTGTTTGAAACGGACATTTTATTTTGCTCGCTGTTTTGGGAGTTTCCCCAACGGCTCTCTTGCTTATTTGGAAAACTGCACCCTGTACCATAATTGCACATGGGACTTTAATCCTTTTTGGGATCCCATGAGTTTTTCCTAGCACGGTTGCCGTATGTCGCAAATTGCTCTCTTATCTTCCACTCCCCTAACATCTATACAGACATTCCAGTTGATGGCTGGTTGGGGTACATTCTTTTTCTCAACCTCCAGCGCCCTTTTTGGGTCACCTGTTCTGAGCTATGAAGGATGCAGGTTAGGAATCCAAGAAGCATTTCAAAAAAGAAATGGCAGGGTATGGAATGGGACCCAACTGTCCCATTTTTTTAAATGAAAAAAGAGCAAACACTTCATCTCATGTGTGTTTGTGTTTGTGAGGATCCGTTGTGAAACAAAACCCCATTTCATCGCCGCCCCTGCCCCGACTGCTCGCTTGAAATTCCACCGTCAGGAGAAGTAGCCGCAACTCAACCGAACAATCTGTCACAAAACATCTGCAGCCAGCTGACCCTGGCCCTAACCTTTAAATCTATCTTTTCATATTCATCTCAAAAGACCTTGTCAATGGCCAAGGAGACTCAAGAAAAGGATTCTTCAACAAACACACACACACGCACACTCACACACACGCACAAAGATACAGGGGAAATTCAACCCAGATTAGGTGGCGAGAGATAATACGGCTTGCTCATTTTTATTCCGCTGCTCAAACTGGAGTTGAATTCATTTTCACTTTATCTTTATTCATGTTATTTAAACATAACATTCATTAGGATTGTGAACTGCAACAGATAGAAGGGAACAAAATTCCTCGCCAAAATTGGTGGGCATCTGTTCCCACTAGAGACGGCCCACTGCCAAGTCTGGTCCATGCCATATTTTCCCTTCTTTTCCCCAGAATTCATTTCAAAGCCAGTTCAACAGTTTATGAAACCGTTGGTCCAGACTCGCTATTAACCAAGTGAAATGTGTCATTTGCATGACCACCAGTTCTTTAAAAATGAGAGGTTTCATTAGCAAAGACGATCTGTTTGGCTTTCAGAGAATACCATTCAGCCAGATACGTATTTTTCTAAAAAAAAGAACGTGTTGGACAACAGAATAACACTCTTCCATTGTTTGATAAAAGAACAGAACAACAATAGTGTTGGAACTGAGGGAGAAAATATTTTGAAGGTGAATCTCAGAATGTTGTTAAAGGAAATGTGCTTATTCATTGATCTCGTTTTCCATTTACACATTTGCACACATTTCCCCCCTTTATTATATTATACCTGAATATTTAGTTGTAACCCTGTACCTGAATTATTCAGAAATATGACCTGTTTGTTTCACTGGGCCTTACTTCCAATGATTTGCTGCAAAATCTATTCACATGCAATGTGATTTTTTTAAAAAATCAAACCAAGGAATGACATCTCCAACCCTAAACATGTAACATGGTAGATGTAAGTCCTTCTGATGAAAATGTGAATTACTTTTGTGTTCCGCCTTTCTGATCAGGCCTCTCACTATTCAAGGTACAGCTAATATTACTGAAATGCAAAATTACAACACCTTAATTCCCGTCACATTTATAACGGTATGAGCTTTTATGGGTGAGAAAGCTTTCAGGAGTTTATCCTGCAGTAAATGGCTTGAACTCCATGCTATTTTTAATAATAGCCATTCTTAAAGCCACAAGGTTCTCTGTTGCTTTTACTGCAACAAACCAACAGGGCTGCCCTGCTGGAATTTGTCAACGTGAGGTTCACACACCTTTCTTCAATGTCTTGGCTAGGAATTATAGCTCACCTTGAGCGGCGGTTTTGCCCCTGCTAACATAAATTTATGCCAACATAAATGGGTTCCTTTGAAATCAGTAGACATTAACGCATGCGCAAGTGCGCATTTGCAATCTTGTAGCTTGTGCGAATGATCAGTTTTAGGCGCGGTAAGGGAGACTTTCCCATCCCACTGTGGGAGACCAACATTAAACAATATGGCAGGGCACATGAGAGATCTGGTTAAAATGTACTGTGTAATGCTTTGGTTACAAACATTGAATGACATTTTTGAAAGGCTACTTAATAGCGGGGAGTTATTTTAGAAATGAGATGCCTGGGTGGGTGGGAGGACAGATGGTTGGACGGACAGTCAATTTTTTCTGGAAGGGCTATAAGGACCCCCTCTTAAAGAACTTTCAGAAAATAACCCCCTCCAAAATGCAACAAAACTATGCTCGTGTTGTAGTGCCTGTCTATGAAAAGGGCTGAGAAAATTGTGCATTTTGTTCTAAGCACTGTCACAAACTCCATGCAATGGGCACTTGCACCAACCTTCAGGAAGAAGACAGCTTTCTGCTTTGAATGCATTCATGCCAGATTCCTCTGAGCCTACACTGCAGGCGCCTACTCCAGACCGGTGTTTATTCATGGACGCACACCTGTCTTCGTGTTCCCCCCCACAAAACGAGAGCGTGCACACAGGCAAGCAACAGTCACAAAGCTTCTCGGGGGTGGGCTGAGGTGCACCTGGCCAGCATCGTCCTCCTTGGTCAGCTTTTCCCTACTAGGATGAACCATTCTGACATGCACCCAAGTTCTCGGCCCGTCCGAAGGAGGACAGGTGTTATTCATCGAGCAGGCAAGGCTGCCACCCAATCACCTCTACCTCTCTTAAGGTAACACACCTGCTGCGTATACACTCAGGGGCAAGCATTGGTGCTCTGGCAAAGGGCAGCCCCCCCCCCCCAGTCTCGTGGGACGGTATCTCCATAGGGTTATGGAAACAAGTGCTTTGGTCAAACACGCGCACACCAAGCACAACGTCATCCGTATCTGCCTCAACAGCCTTCACCAACTTTCTACTTTGCCTTCTTTTCCAAATATGTATTTTTAATGGGGGGGGGGAAAGACCCCCCCAGTCTTCCTGCTTTCTGCTTCCGTACCCAAACGCTGCAAATTGGCAACATGTTTGTTGGTCTTTCCCTCTCCTCGCCACCCCCACAACGTTCACTCATCACTCATGCCTTCCGTGACCTTGCTGGGCACTCCTCTGCATAGCGCTGACAATTTGCTAATGAACTGTTTTTGTTTTTAATTGCTTACTTAATTATGAAGCACTAACATAATAGCATTTCTAATTTGTACCATAATTGTATGCAGAGATGAAATGTTAGTGTCCGTCATATTGCTTCCTTGTAATCATCTCTTGTTCTTGGGGAATTTCTAAAGAGATATGTTCTCTCCAAGGAAGATGACTTTTCGAAAAGGCATTTCTTTCCGCTGTTAGAATATAATATTTCATGGGGACCCAGCGTTAGCTACTGCAAGAAATGCTTACAAGATATTAGCAGCCCTGGAATATTGGGTGGATAGAGCATTTTCAGAAACACAAGTCTTTTTTCTTTTTGAGAAAGCGGAAAGACCAGTAGAAATTTTGCAGTAATGGGCATGAATGGTCCACTAACAGTTGCATTGTTTGCTGTGTGTTTTGTGTGAGCATACAAGAATGTGAAACACAGAAAGCGAACAGAGAATAGTCCTTGCACCACAGTATTCTTTCAAGAATTGCCTTTGTGTAAATATGTGCAAATTCAGAGTCTGGTTTACCTCCAGCAAGCTGGATTTGGGGTTTCAACTATTCAATTCTGCTACATTCAGACAGCAGTGTTGTTTGGAGAGTAAGACTCCCTGAGCGCAATGAAGCTTGCTTCTGTGAAAAACCACGCAGCCGATAATTTCATAGGAAAGAACCTCAGATTGCACTAGTAAAAACAAGAAAGAGAAGGATTATTCTCCTTCACACTTTCTCCAGGAAGAACAATGCAATGAACAAATGTTCCGGAGGGAAGGAGCCATCAGCATCGTTTGGTCTTTGCAAAACGTTCTGTAAATATAAGCAAGAGAAAAGTGCTCTTGGAACAAGGTTCGGAAATCGCCCTCGGCATTCCCGGAGTGGAGGTTTGCCCCATACATCCAAACCGCAACGTCTAATTAAGCAGAAGTTTAATTGCAGGCCTAACAAGAGAGATCAAACAGGAGGAGCCGATCTATGTATCGGAAAATCCAAGTATCGCCCTGCTGCATTGTCACCCGCACAAAGACCTGAAGCCTAAAATCCTTTACTCAACTAAATTCTTAATAAGTAAACTGAGACTAACCCTCTAATACCAGATTTGTTAAACAACGTGATTTCAGCCCAGGCTATTCATGCACCTTGTACGAGTAAAATCACTGTTAAGGCTAAGAATCATGAAAGAGTCATTTTATATAGCTGCTAAATTCCCCTCAAATCTCCTTGCAACTTAACGAGTAAAGAAAGCTCAACATGTAATACCGGCTAATGTGGTTTATGCTCGAAATGCTATCAACCTATCTTTGTGGCTTATCTAAGCCTGGATAATACTTTAGCCTTTATAGTAGACCCAGCTCCGTTTTTTTCTCCCAACTCTTGACTATGTATTTCCTAAAATCCTTTTGCAAAGAGTTAAATTGGATGTGAAATCTGTACTAGGCTCCGGAGTTCTCTTTGTTCTAAGACCAGGCCAGCAAAGTCCCTTTCTGTATCACTTTCATAGTCTTGTGATTGAGGCTGACAGTGTGACAGAGAAGCGGAGAGAGGCAATTCCAGACTGAAAGCAGGCCTTTTTCAGCCAAACAGCAGCCCGCTCCTTAGCCCCTGAGAAAAAGAGGGAACAGATGTTGGTCGCAAGCTCCTCTAACAAAGTCCTAACTTTGATGCAGACGGAGGAGGAGGGGGGAGATATAGAAAAAGATTGCCTCACTTCAGAGGACCTTGAAAGGCACACAAAAGGAGAGGGGAGAGCCGGGAGAGAAGCAGCGGCTCGGATGCCTCAGGAAGCTACCGCACTTTTAAGAAACGTGTTCCTGGCAGGCTTTCAGATCATCAGCTCTGGAGCTCCGACACCCTCCAAAAGATGCTGAAAAGATCTGGGTGTTGTTCTAAGAGGTTTTCTTTCCGAGTTTTGTTTCCCTCTCTAACGATGGCGAGGGGAAGGCACCTTTTGCAGGCACGCAAATGGCTCGGCTCTGGTTTTGAGAAAGTCACGCTGTCGTCCACACGGGCTCCGGCGTGAATCTGGCCAGAAGGCGTGTGTGGGGGAGACAGGCTGCTATTCCGACGGCCGACTGTTCCAGGCCTATGTTTCGAAAACCGTCTCTTTGGCCACATGGTGGGCCTTTTTAGAAAAGGAATCACAGCCAAGGACTGGAGTCAGGAAATTCACTGTACTGATTTGTGTCAAGTGCTATTCTGTGATCTCAGGCCTGCAGCCCTAACTTCTACACAAGGGAGCCAATTTTTAAATAAAAATAATGGTGCATGTCTGTCTGTCTAGATTTTTCTTGCTTTCTGTGTGTCTCCGTGTTCCATGTCCTAGTCTTTCTCTCCACTTAAGAAATTAAAAAGGCAATGGATGGGGTTGTGGAGCCATTGGTGCGCCCCAGTTTGGCATTGGTCCTGGCCCTGTTCTGGTCCCAAGGCACCATTTGAAGAGCAGCAGCTGAAAACATTTTTATCTGACCTCTCTACAAGCCAGTTGGAGGGGGGTTCACTATTTAGGGAGGGTGCAAGGTACAGATCTGTATTTCATCTGTACTAATACGAATCTGTATTAGTATTTCAGAATGCCTTCATTTCTGGTTCCAATGTGCTGCTCAATTCAGTGGTGATGCATGTAAAACCGGGCCCTGTTTGGAAGCTCTGCCGAGTTCAGCCAGACTTACTCCTACGCGAGTGTGCAAAGATCACAGCCTTCTCCTTGATCCGGTGGAACGTTCTGGTCCACCTGCTTCACCTCTTTAGCAAAAATGCACATCGGATCCAGGAGAAACGGCGTGTTTCTTGCACCTGGGATTCTGGCTAAGATCGAGGGTTGCGGAGTTAAGCTCCATTCACATCCGAAGCACCGAGGGTGGGCAAGCAGGAGAATGACAGCCTGAGGCTTTTCTCCACGACATCGCGCGGCTTGTGGGTGTCTGCCGGATACAGCTCTGCCCCGGATTCTCAGCTGGCGTTGGTTGCTAGGAGCAGTTTTTTCCAGCTAGGCTAGAGAGCCCGTGGCGACTCATTCTTGTCAGCGCCAAATCTTGCTTCTCTCATCCATACCTTGGTAGCTACTTGTTGGGATTATCACAACGAGCAACGGATGGGGCAGCTGTTGACGAGAGCAAAGAGGTGTGCGGAATTGTAGGGCCCCCCAGTTAGTAACTAGATATGAGTCTTGACTCTTTTTAGACCCGTCTTTAGTCCAGAATAGGATAGGAGAGACCCTTCAATAGAGAGAAAGATTTCCATGGTGTTGCAACCCACCTGAGTGGGACTCTGGTCCTTTTGGGTGCAAACTCATTCTCCGAACCAAGGAAGAAGCAAGCACATCGGAGCAGAGCTGCACTGTTGGCCAGTAGGTTTCCGGGCCCAGTCCAGCATCTGGTGCTTCTCAAGCTCCGTTTAAAAGCTCTTTAAAAGGAGTTCTTGCTGTGGTCTGGAACTGGCCCACAAGAACTGCGGCCTGCAGGCAGAGCCAGGCACCTCAAGGGAGGGCCTGCAGCCTTGCCCCACTGGGTGCCCTCTGGGTGTGTTGGACTGCAATGCCCGTCACCCCTGGCCTGCAGGATAGCTGGAGATGACAGGAGTTGCAGCCCAAGTCACGAGGAGGTCCCTGAGTTGGGGAACGCTGGTGTGGGCAATGCTGTGCTGCTTTGCCAGACTTGGAATAGATGAGTTGCCAATTACCCTAAACTCGGAGGACTGATTCTGCCTGCCTTGGACTTGGACCGTGCTCTGTGCAGAAATATAGAAATATTTGCATAGAAATATAGCAACAGAGCGAGTCAGAAGGGGCCTCCGGGACTGATTCTGCCTGCCTTGGACTTGGACCGTGCTCTGTGCAGAAATATAGAAATATTTGCATAGAAATATAGTAACAGAGCGAGTCAGAAGGGGCCTCCCGGGCCATCTAGTCTGACCCCTGGCTCCAGCCGGCTCCGCTCATGACATGCCCACCATGTGCTTGTCCAGCCTGTCCTTGAACACCCTCACCGATGGGGCCTCAACGACCTCTTGTGGAAGCCCATTCCACACCCCCGGGGTCCTAACCATCAGGAAGTGCTTCCTGGCATCCAAATGGAACCTTGGCTCCCTGAGCTTTGCTCCATGGGATCACATCCTGCCCTCCTCTGCAGGGGAGAACAGGCCTCTGCCCACCTCCATGTGGCACCCCCTCATGCACCCATATGTTGCCAGCACTTCCCCTCGGAGTCTCCTCTTCAAGTCTCATGAAGACTTGGAAGGCAACTTGGCTTGGGCGGCCAGGCTAAAGCGGTACGCCGATGGCTTCCCCCTGCCCTCCGTCCAAGTTGTGGGTGGGGAATACATGGTGAATTATTCCACAGAATTTTTCCAGGAGGAGAAGTTATCCATGCATTCCTTGGTTATCCCCACAAGTCGAAGCAATAGCATGCCTTTGGGTCCTCCCCAGCACCAAGACCCATCTCTTGCACACACGTCATGTGTGTGGTGCAGATTGCCCTTTGCCAAATGATGAGGAATATTTAGATAAAATGCTGCAAAGTGACCTTCTTTCTGTGGGGTTGAGAGAGAGAAAAGAAAAGCAACCTGTAAATTTTCTCAGAAAAATGTCTTCTGAGAAATTTCCCCTCAGGCCTTGCTGTTTTCCAATTTCCAGAGGCAAGCAAGCTGCAGCCCTTCATTTCTTGACTGCTGGGACTTTTCTATGCTGTGGCCTTGTTTGGTATTGGTTTGGTTTTATGTGTTTCTATTGTGATTGTTTTTAATGTGGGTGTTCTCTTAAAACTGGAGCTGTGATCATTTGTTTGCCAGTTCAAATGGCAGTGTTAGCGGAGAAGGAAACGCATTTTTAAAAAAGCATAGCTTTTCTCAGTCATTCTTCTTACAATAACTCAGTAAGGTTGGCCAATATCTCATAAAACTAAAAGCTTGTGGTTTGCCGACGGCCATTTCATGGCAGTGGGGAAAACTGAACCAACCTAGTCTTTCAGCTACTAGGCTCCTGAGATGCCACAATGAAACTCACAACATGGGCCTCAACTATTCATGGGTCAGCTTTAAGTTTAAGCAGGGTGGTCTTAAGCCATCAGTCTGTGGACCAAGTGGAATTTAATCTGCACAAAAGCCTTCCAAGATTTCTTAATGTGAGTAGAACTGACCAACACGATTAGGGCAATCCAGTCGGAGGCTTCCCAAATCATGGCTCAACTTACGTAACTGATGGAATCCTAGAAAATTTCCTTGAGCAGTAATTAGGGCTGGCTATGTCAATATACCTTTTGGTTGGCACACATTACATCATACAAATGCACCACCAACCCGTATTTATGGATTAATGGCATGCCAAATTTCAAATTAATATTTAAACAGAGAAGTCTTCCTCCAGAGTAATTGCTGCATTTGAGAGAGAACTAATTTAATTATTTTTCACCTCTGTCATTCAATACCCAGGATAACTATTTTCTCGTTTCCTCAAATATTGTGCAAAGGATTTGCTCCCGGGCATAGATTTTGTTTGCTAAGTTTTAGTCTTACGGTATGTACATTTAATGAGCGAATTAAAGAGACGGGAAATGGAAACAAGGAGAAAGGATGGCCTGGAGTCAGGTGAGGTTATATTGGTGGAAATACGGATTATGCTCTGGATAAAAAGCAAGGGCCGGTTCATATGTGCGCTTTTTCTCCTGCACAGATGCTGTATGTGTGAATGAGCCATCACAGGTCAAACACGACAGCTGTGCCTGCTAAATATAGAAAAAACAAAAAACCCTGCAACAATTGAAGACCACCAAAAGAAAACGAAAATGCTGAGCAGCCCCTGATCGGTGCAATTAACCATGGAGGCTGGTGGGTTGGAGGGCAGGTCATGAGAGGAGGAGCTGTGTGGGATGCAGGGACCGTGGAGCAGCCATGGAATCCCCAACTGCCAGCTCTGCATGTCCCGGTCAGGGAAACTGAGGCACGAGGCATGCCAGGGTGGGGGGAATCACACGACCACACGAAAATATTCCTTTGGAGCCACCTTCTCCAAGAACTCTCATTCCACAGAGAATTTTAGGGTGATGAATAGGAGGGGAGAATCCATGCAGCCAGTAGAATAATTAAAATAAGATGGGATACTCCCAGAGCGACAGGGAAAAACTGGACTGGGTTCTGAAAGAATTCAGAAATTATGCCTTTTCCTGCTGGAAAGCAGCAAGGTACAAAATTCCAGATTATGTTTTTTCACACGAGGTCAGTCCCGGATTGCCCAGGAATAGGTATGGACGGCTCTGGGGGCATCCAGCGCCCATCCCTTTCCAGGTAACCAGGAGGAGGGTGGTCCTGTCCCTGATGGGGCTCGTGGGGGGACCTATTACGAAGCCCAAGGACACAACCTGTCGTGCAGGAGGTCACAACAGAGACTACTCCTCATGAGGAGGACGTGACTGTAATAACTAGAGTCCAGGAAAATCAACTCCAGTCGAATATTAATACCAATGCGCCTGTGCCTGAGAGCATCACTAGTCCAGAAGCCTCTACCCAGATGCCTGGCCCTTTAAATCAACCTGAATTCAAGAGGGGGAGAGGCGAGGAAAAGAAGACTGACAGCTCCTCCTCTTCTGAAGCGGAACTGACAGGGCCAGAAGCAGAGGGAGTCGTGGGATATGTGAACTACAAGGATGCCTCTCAGAGAAGATTGATAAGGTCTTATCAAATCAAAATGCAAAGGGAGAAGCAAAGGCGGGAGGCACAGCTGAGGGGAGAGGATATGACATAACAGAGAGATGAGATTGCCACTCAGAAGCGAACATCTCTGAGACTAAGACATTTCTGGAGCAGCTCTACAGTAGAGTCGTAAATCTTGTAGATAACTAGCAATAAATAGATTTAGTTTTATTGCCTTGTAAGTGTGGTTAATTACAACCAGAGTGCCTGGGCCGGCAGGCCCCCAGTCACGACACAACCATCATACACAGAGAAAGGTCTTCATTCACCCTGCCCAAAGCACACACAACACCAAGGACACACATACGCCCTCAGACCATTCACACAACCAAACCCAGAGCACACACTCAGGATGGCTCATTCCAAGATCAACGTACTGGTAATCAGACTGGAGATGCCACCAAGAAGCCAAAACACGTGGACCGCAGCAGTTGCTCTGCTCCGACAGGCTGGTTTGACTCGGCAAACGACCCAGCAAGAGGCAGCCAGCAAGCGTGTGAACGGAGCTCGAGGGCCCGGGTGTGGGGAGCCCCAGCGGAGCGCAACCTGTCCCTTCAGGGAAGAAGCATTCTGCCAGGGGCTCAGGCCCGAGTGCAGCCCCACTTTCCCCCTTTGATTTCCTGTCTTAAGGACAATGTGTCCAGTTCTGGGCACAGAATTTAAGAAAGATGCAGAAAAATTGGAAAGGGTCCAGAGGAGGGCAACAAAAATGATCCGGGGTTTGGAAACACTGCCCTGTGAGGAGAGATGGAGAGAACTGGGCATGTTCAGCCCTGAGAAGAGAAGACTGAGGGGGGACATGATATCCCTCTAGAATTCCCTCAAAGGCTGTCACAAAGAGGAAGGTCAAGATCTCTTCTCGCTCATCCCAGATGTAGGACACGGAATAATCAACTCAAGTTGTGACGACCCAGATTCAGGCTGGACATCAGGAAAAGCTTCCTCATTGTCAGAGCAATACAACAGTGGGACCAGCTGCCCGGAGAGGTGGGGGGCTCTCCCACCCTGGAGACATTCAACATGGACAGCCACCTGAGTGGGATGGTGTAACGTGGTGTCCTGCAACAGCAGGGGGTGGACTAGATGGCCTCCATGGCCCCTTCCAACTCTACTCTTATTCCATGATTCTATGCTTGCTGGGCATCAGGCAGATGAAGATCCTTCCATGCTGGGCAAGTTTTTGGCCTGCATGGCACATGTGTACTAGTGTGCCCAGGTGCAGTTCTAAAGATGAAGATGCTGCCCTGGACTGGGAGGGGCAGAACAGCCATGCCAGCAGGTGGCTGCTCTGCTGAAGTTTGTTTTCCTAATGGCAGAAAGTGGAGAGGAACTAAAGAGCCTCTTGATGCAGGTGAAGGAGGAGAGCGCAAAAGTTGGCTTGAAACTCAACATTAAGAAAACTAAGATCATGGCATCCGGTCCTCTCACTTCCTGGCAAATAGATGGGGAAGAAATGGAGGTAGTGACAGATTTTATTTTCCTGGGCTCCAAGATCACTGCAGATGGGGACTGCTGCCAAGAAATTAAAGGTGCTTACTCCTGGGGAGGAAAGTTATGGCAAATCTAGATAGCATACTAAAAAGCAGAGACATCACCCTGCCAACAAAAGTGCGTATAGTCAAGGCTATGGTTTTCCCAGTTGCAATGTATGGCTGTGAAAGCTGGACCCTAAGGAAGGCTGAGCGCCGAAGAATTGAGGCCTTTGAGTTGTGGTGCTGGAGGAGACTCCTGCGAGTCCCTTGGGCTGCAAGGCGATCAAACCAGTTAGTTTGATCAGAGGAAAATCAACCCTGACTGCTCTTTAGAAGGCCAGATCCTGAAGATGAAACTCAAATACTTTGGCCACCTAATGAGACGGAAGGACTCCCTGGAGAAGAGCCTAATGCTGGGAACAATAGATGGCAAAAGGAGGAGGGGACGGCAGAGGATGAGGGGGCTGGATGGAATCACTGGGGCAGTGGGTGAGGGCTTGGGTGGGGAGGGTTGGGGGCTGCAGGGCTGGAGCAGCGGAGTAGGGCAGTGTGCGGCCTGCTCTCTCATTAGACCCAGTGGTGGGAATTTACAATAGCAAAGCTGCAATGATTCCTAGCCAGGCATACCTACCCCCCCCCCATTCAGATCTGGGCAGGAGGTCCTTCTCAGAGAGCCATCCCCCAAGGAGGTGACAAAGAGAGGAAGGGCCTTCTTGGTGGTTGCCCTCCGTTTATGGAACAACCTCCCCAGAGAAATTCTCTCGGCACCAGCATTGCTTTGTTTTCAGCACCAGAAGAAAACATTTCCCTTCTCCAGGTATTTTATTAAATTGCTTCAATATGTTGCTGTATATGGTCTCACCTGATACGACTTTAAATGGCCATTGTTAAATCATTGTTGCTTTATATGTGAGTGACTTTATTGTTTTATTGCTTTGATATTTGTAATTTTGATTTCTTGTTATAAGTCTCCTAGAGAGTCCTGCTGGAATAGTTTGGTGGCATACAAATGTAACAAACAAACAAACAAACATACAGATGGTGAACATTCAGTGGCTATACTGAACCGGTGCCTGGCTGAGGCAATGGGCTGGATGAGGGCCAATAAACTGAAGCTCAATCCAGACAAGACAGAGGTCCTGTTGGTTGGTGGTTCGGGCTTCAGGGAAGGTGAATTGAACCTAGTCCTGAATGGGGTTGCACTCCCTCTTAGGGACAGGGTTCGCAGCTTGGGAGTGCTCCTCGACCCAGAGCTTTCACTGGAAGCTCAGGTGACAGCGGTGGTGAGGAGCGCTTTCTTTCAGCTTCGGCTGATCCATCAGCTGCCCCCCTACCTGGAGAACGACTGCCTGGCGACAGTGACTCACGCGTTGGTGACTTCCCAACTTGACTTCTGTAATGCGCTCTACGTGGGGCTGCCCTTGAAGACAGTCTGGATACTTCAATTGGTTCAAAATAGAGCTGCCAGGCTGCTCACGGGGACTGGGCGTTATGTTCACATGACTCCAGTTCTCTGTCAGTTTCACTGGCTTCCCATCGAAGTCCGGGCCCAATTCAAGGTGCTGGTTATCACCTATAAAGCCCTCAACGGCTTGGGACCTGAATACCTGACGGAAAGCCTGTTTCCATATTTGCCCTCCTGCCCCTTGAGATTGGCGGCAGATGCCCTTCTCCGGGAGCCCTCCGGGAGAGATATTAGGAGGGTGAGTACCAAGAGCAGGGCCTTCTCTGCGGTGGCGCCCCACCTATGGAATGAGCTCCCCAGAGAGGTCCACCTGGCGCCGTCGTTATTTGTTTTTCGGAGCCAGACCAAGACCTTTTTATTCAAACGTTGTTTTAATTGTTAATATTATTTATTTATTTATTTATTTATTGGCCAGATTGGCAAAAGAAGAAGGGGACGGCCGAGGATGAGGTGGCTGGATGGAGTCACTGAGGTGGTTGGTGTGAGCTTGAGTGGACTCCGGGGGATGGTGGAGGACAGGAGGGCCTGGAGGAATGTTGTCCATGGGGTCGCGATGGGTCGGACACGACTTCGCGACTAACAACAACAATATTGTGTTTGTTTATTATTGTGAGCCGCCCCGAGGCTTCGGAGAATGGGGCAGCATAGAAGCTTCCTAAATAAATAAATAAATAAATAAATAAAATTCAGTTTTGCAGTGTTTGGCATGACCAAGCCCAGGAACCAACCAGAGGGACAGTCTAGAAATGTGTTATTCTACTTATTTATTGTAAGCCATGTAGGGGATGGGATAGAAAAGCTTTTAATAACTATTTATTTATTTAAAATATTTATACCCCATCCTACAAACAAAAGCGTCTCAGGATGGCTTACATAAATCAAAACAAACAATCCAACAAGTAACAATAATTAAAATATACATAAAGCCAACAATATCATATCACAAATGAAAACACAATCAAAGCAGAATCAAAGTCAAAAACAGGAGCCAAATCAAAATGCGACTGTAAATAGTTAAATAAACAAATGATTGTAATAAACAAATAAACGTAATACAGAAATAGGAACCTTGACTCATCTTTCACATATCCAGCCTTTTTTCCATTCCAGGAAGTCAAGGCAGCTCCTGCTCTCAATCTAATTCCTGCAACAACAGCCCTGTGAGGTAGGTCAGGCTGAGAGTCAGAGACTGGCCCAAAGTCACCCAGCGGGGACTGAAACCCGGACTGCCTGCATCCCAGTCCTGTCCCCTTAACCACTACACCACAATGCCTCTCACGACACCCAGAATGCCCAGGTAGCCATCTGGTTGGCCACCAGTATCACCAGTCTTTATCCGAACCAAAGGGAATTCTCCGTGAGGGAGATAAGCAGGGTGAGCACCCGGAGGAGGGCTTTCCTGGCGGTGGCGCCCCAACTATGGAATGCGCTCCCTGGAGAGGTCCGCCTGGCGCCGTCCTTATTTGCTTTTCAGCGCCAGGCCAAGACCTTTTTATTCAAGTCATATTTTAATTGTTAGTGTTGATTTCGTGTATAGTTTATTTGTGTTTAGATATTTATGTATGGCTTAATGTTTGTTGTATTTGCTTTAGGTGTGTTGTATTTGGTTTATAAGTGGAGTTTGTTCTTATTTTAATTTATTTGGTTTTGATTTGTATTTAAGTTATTTATATTTTAAGTTGCCGAGATGCACCGAGGGGGGAGGGATAAATTAATACGATTTACTGTTTTATTGCATTTTAATAATGTTGTGAGCCGCCCCGAGGCTTTGTTGCGATGGGGCGGCATATAAATTTTTTAATCAATCAATTAATTAATTAATAGTTTTAAATTGTTAAGGTGTTTGTATTATGTTGTGAGCCTCCCCGAGGCTTTGTTGCAATGGGGGCGGCATACAAATGTTTTAAATAAATAAATAAATTCTCCCTCCATGGAAACCACACTTGGGCCTCTCCAGAAGAAGGCCACGGCCACCACTTACCGTTTTCTGTGTTAAGCCTGGCATGAAAAATGAAAATGGCAGAAGAACCATTGACTGTGCGAAACGCCAAGGGGTGGGTGAAATGGAGAAAGCTCTCCCTTTACTCTCGCGTAGCACTTCTGACCAAGAGGGCCGGAAGAAGTTCTCCACCAGATTCCCACCTGAGCTTTCTGGGCTTGTGTGCTGGCGCCAGGATGCCCATCCGTGGCGTCTTTCTTCCACCCTTGTGCGTGACGCAAGGGGAAGAACGGGGAGGACATGCCGCGTGGCCACAGGCCTCTCGGAGTGGCGGCTCCTGGAAACTCGGCTCGGAAGTCGCTCGGAAGCCAAAATGGCTGATCCTGGTGGCCATGAAGAACCCTCCATAAACCTCTAACGGCCGCGGTGGGCGAACAGGTACCCCAACTGCTTAGGTTGCAGCTTTTAGAACATGCAGAAAGCCAAAATTTGTTGCACCAACTCTTAGAATAGCCCAGAAGGGAAACATTTGTGTTTATATACAGGTACAAATGTAGACATACATACATTCATCTGGAATGTTCTCCGCAGGGAGATTCGCCTTCAGTGCCAGGTGAAGGACCTTCTTTAATTTTTTTTTAATAATTAATGCCATTTGACCTTGTTTGTATTCCTGCCTGTATTTTATTGATATTCTATTTTTAATATGATGGAACTGGTTCTTATTGTGTTTTTACCTTCTAAATGTGATCCACCCAGAGGTGCTGTAGCAGTATACCAATGTTTTACATAAATAAATAAATAGCATACCTTAAAAAGAAATAGACCTCTTCCTGCTCTGATTATTAATTTCATTTCTATACGAAGAGAGACCTTGTCCTCTCCCAGCTCTTCAAAACAGAGGACGGTTGTCTGTAAAGCGGGACACCTGGCCACCCCACGGCTCAGCCCACAGCCTGGATTAAACCCAGAAGAATTCCAAGGATCTCCTGTCCACCCCACCCCGCACCCCAACACCGTGAGGGGGGAAAAAAATTAGCAAGAAATTCCCTAACATTTTTAACACCAGGCAGGTTGCATGACATGTGAAGAGAGCGAAATACCAACAAGAAATTGGTGGGGAGGGACCGTGGCAGCCGAGCCGGGCAAGAGTAGTCATATGGCAGGTGCCCCTTTTCTTAGCCACTTCTCCCAGAATGACTGACCCTCAAGGACCAGGAGACCGTCACTGGCTACAAGTCCCGGCAGCCATCTGCTCCCTCCACCTCAGAATCAGTAAGTCTTGGGACAGCAGGTGCTGGGGAACATGGGCAGGAGGAAGCTGTTCCGCTCTGGTTCTGCTTGTGCATTTCCCACGGGGATCCGTCTGGTCACTGCGTGGACTGAATACTGGCCTGGATGGCCCCTCGGTCCAATCCAGCTTGGCTCGTCTGAAGTTCTCCTTCCAGGAGAATCCTGGTAGGAGGAAACGTCCCACACGGGGTGCTTTTCTGCTGCCACAAGGAGCTGCAACAAGGACCGTGCAAGAAGGGAGAGGGAGCCCAGACAAAGTGAAGAGCGCCGCATCTTCCCACAGTGGGTGCAACGCCCTTCCGTTTTTGCCACCTGCGCATGGGGGGAAAGGGGCATTTTACCTCCTGGACATGGTGCAGCATCACAGCTGGACCTCCTCAAACAAAGGGCCACGGATAAGCCACAACCACCTGCAGAGACCAAAATGCCAAGGCAGGCCAGGGGCCCCAAAAGCCTTCATCAAAAGCCAGGTGTGATCTGGTGCCGGGCTGCCCCAAGCAATTGGCGCCTGACAGTATTTCGGGAATTTGACAGGACAACCAGAAAGGCCCTAATAAATAGCCAAGCAAGACAGTTCGGCGGAGAAACATATTTCTCCCTTTCTATGCCTCTCTTTCCAGTTCCACCCTCAAAGTCTGCTTGTCCCTTAAAAGGACATAGAAACATAGAAACATAGAAACAGAGCGAGTCAGAAGGGGCCTCCTGGGCCATCTAGTCTGACCTCCACGGCAAGCATCCATTTTACTCTTTGCGTTTCTGTGTTGGGATGGATTGACCCCAGTTTCATATTCTGACCGTTCGGTACTCATGTCAAGTTGTCTAGGCTGTATGGAAGCACCGTCATGCCTTCTTTCTGCGTCTTGCATCAAGGCGCATAGTCCCTAGCAGACAGCGTGATGACGTCATATTTATTCCAATTTATTTTCAGTGTTTCTAGAGGGCTTCACATCCAAACCGCATTCTGCAGGAAAGGGTTTTATAGACAAAACTGCTCTTAAACCCTTTACCAGAAAACACTGCATCTTCCCAGTGGCTGCTGGTTCGTTCATAATGGAGCAACGATCTCTTTGGGACTGAGATGAAGAAACGCGTTCCAGGTTGGGTATGCCCCATGCTCTGGTGTTATTACAACCATGAAACAAATCTTCGCTCTTTCGCTTCGGCACAAGAATGGACGGGATCGCGGGGAAGAAATGGGCCGGTCCGTTTGAAAAGATGCGAAGCTCCAATGTTGCCCTTTGCCTTCCTTTCTCGGAGACGGCCGTCCGTTCTGTGGATTATGCAGCCCCGTGCCACACACAACACTCCCCGGTTAGCCCGAGCACTTGCTTATTTGAATGTTTTGGACATCCCTCGGGTCATTCAGATAAATGTAATTGCATAAATACGATTAGCGTACTGCTAAGGATAAAAACGGGAACAGGGTGTTAGAATGCATCGCGAAAGGGGAAGCAAGCTGATTCAGAGGGATTATAATGCTATTATACAAATCAATGGCCCGCACTTACTCAGAACACCGAGCGATGTTCCGGCCTCCCCTCCGAAATTGCTCAGACTTAGCTGGATCGGGGCGATTCTCCGGGACTGGCCTGCCACAGGACTGACAGAGGGGCACGGGGAGAGGTGCAGAGGGAGCCCAGTGGTCTGGTCTACAAAGCAAGATGCTGGAGTGTGTGCACTTCTGTTGATGAGGAACGTCGTGCCGCATCACTTGGGCCTTCACTTGAGCTAAGCAAAGGGCCTTAGGCTGAATCTTAGGCCCACTTACCTGGAAGGAAACCCCATCCAGCTCCATGGGACTTAGTCTTAAAAAGAGCCGTGTTGGATCAAGTCAAAGATCTGTCTGTCTAGGCCAGCTGTGTCCTACCCAGGTTCCCCAGCAATGGATGTACACAGGCAGCTGGCGCCACTTTGGCTGATATGGGAAGTAGCACAGAACCACCAGGACTGGAGCCATTGATGGCCTTTCCCTCCATGAACTTGCCCAGCCGGCTTTTAAACCCACCCAAATGGGTGACCAGCAAGACTTCCTGTGGCGGCCGGTTCCATAGGCCAGTGATGTGCTGTGTGGGGAAGCCCTTCCTTTTATCTGCCCCGAGTCTCCCACCCTTCGCCTTCATGGGCTGCCTCTCCCCCAGGTTCTAGCATTATGAGAGAGGGAGAAAAACATCTCGCTCTTCACTTCTCCACCCCGTGCAAAATTTTGTATACCTGCATTGTGTCACCCGGTGCCACGAAGCCCTCTCTGGAAGGGTTGTCCTATTTCAGTCATGGGTTGTTAGTCTTATGGTGGTGTCCTGCAGCAGCAGGGGGTTGGACTTGATGCCCTCATGGCCCCTTCCAACTCTTCTATTCTATGCTGCTGTGATACCTGGATGACACCAGGTTGGGGAAGGGTGAAGTAGTCCATGTGGCCGGGATGTAGCTAGGCTTCCAGTCTAGAATGCCTTCCCCATCATTTGTATGCACTCGGCCTCTGTCAGTGCATTCAGAATGAGTTTACCATGCACAGGGGCACAGCTAGCTAAAAATGATGAATAATAGACTGCTAATCTAGTTTTTCCCCAACTGGGCTCTCTCAAGGTATGTTGCATGAGAATTCCCATTATCCCCAGCCAGCATGGCTATCCAGGAGGCACCTGGTCAAGGAAAGCTGCGTGAGACTCTCCAATCATCAAAAAGATGCGCAGAAATGGAAGGAATTCTTGTGGGGGTGGGAGAACACACACAACCCCTTTGCTCATTGATGCAACCAAAACACCGAGGGGTTATTATAATATTCATTCCCCTGACACAGACTTTTATTTCATGCAAATGACTGTGATGAGGATTCAAATGCATTTTTTCTATTTTCGCACATTACTTAATCAATGTGAAGTACTGTGTAAAAATTGCATCTCTTCATAACAGTTGTTTGACCAAGTCAAGTATTGCTGCTAGAATTCTAATCCAGACCTGTGATTCAATTATCATTCCGAGACTTTCTAAATTCAAATTAAGTTTACTAAAGAAAAAAAGAGAGAGGTTAATACTATCAACATGGATCAATTGTGAGAAATTAGCAGAATAACATCCTTTCTCCAGAAAATGTACAATATGGTAAGGAGTTGTTTAAAAAAAAAAAAAAAAACTTAGTTTGCAAGAAGGGTTATGAAGAAAGAAATTTGGGCAATGAGACTTTCCATAGAGGCCAGATCAGTTTATTGCTGCTGAGCCAAATCATCGGCATTCTTTCCGTTTTAGTTTTGGCTGTGGCAAATTTTTTGAATGATTTCTCCTCCATCCCCCGGTGCATTATTGTGCATGACATTGGCCATTCACCATGGATACAAATCCTCACTCGATTCAAAGCTAGTTCATTGAGCCAATCTCTATGTCTCAGCCTGGCCTACCTCACTGGGCTGTTGTACAAGTAAAGGGGCTGCCCAGAGCATTATAACTAGATACCTCGAGCAAGCTATGATGCTCTCCAACCACAACGTACAGAAGTTTTGCAATATAGGGGTAAGATGGACCTACCTTGCAGGGTCGCTACAAAGATTGTGAGTCTGCCCTGCACTCAGCACAAGAAGTACACTCTATTATTACTGGGCACTTGAGGTTCTCACAAATCTTGTTTGTTGAAGTCATTGCTTAAAGGTGGAGGTGGTAGTGAAGGAACCAATGCAAAGAACCGAGGCAGCCCGTTCCCTCGTTCTCCACCCAAGTCACCTCCAATGCATCCAGCCCAGAGAAACGAAAATTTTCACCTGTCTGTGCCACTGAAGAGTGTTTCATCTTTAAAGCCATGCCGATTTTAGAGTATAGAAATTCCCCCATTTTAAAATAATCAAAATACATTGCAAAAAAAGAGAGAGTAAAAGCTGATTGAATAAGCAAAACATAGAAACACAGAAAAATAGAATTAGAGTGCATCAGAAGGAGTCTCCCGGACCATCTAGTCTGACCCCCGGCTCCAGTTGGCTCCATTCATGACATGCCTATCATGTGCATGCCCAGCCTGTTCTTGAACACCCGCACCGATGGGGCTCCAACCACTCCCATGGAAGCCTGTTCCTTACCCTCGGGGTCCTGTCAGGAAGTGCTTCCTGGCATCCAAATTGAACCTTGGTTCCTTGAGTTTTGCTCCTTTGGAGCACGTCCTGCCTTCCTCTGCAGGGGAGAACAGGTCTCTGCCCACCTCCGTGTGACACCCCCTCACGTGCCTGTATGTCACCAACAGATCCCCTTAGAGTCTCCTCTCCAGGCTGAAGAGACCCAGTTCCCTCCGTCTCGCCTCATACGGCATCCCCTGCAATCCGGCTCCCATCCTTGTGGCCTTTATTCATTTTATTCATTTATTTTTCGATTGATATCCTGCCTTTTTCCTACAAAGGGCTCAAGGCAGCTTACATCATTCTCCTCCTCCATCTTATCCCCACAACAACAGCCCTGTGAGGTAGGCTGGGCTGAGAGGCTGTGACTGGCCCAGAGTCACCCAGTTGGCTCCATGGCTGAGCGGGGACTCGAACCCGGATCCTCTGAGTCCCAGTCCCGTGCGCTTAACCACGACGCCACACTGGGCTTTCACTGCACCGAACCAAAACCCAAAACTATGCAGATGGATCAAGCAGTTTTTGGAATGGATGAGTCTGAACAAGGTGGTCCAGAGGTAAGAACGGAGCCTGGTGGATCTCTTGGGACATCATTGGTACCTCTGGCGGGAGGATGAAATGGACAAGCACGGAGCAGGTTCTGCCATTTGGTGCTGATGAAACAAGGAGGTTGCAATGGACAGGTGGACCTGAGAACAGCCACTGATTTTTTAAAAACTATTTTAAAGAGTGATGACTGCCTTTCTGCAAATTGAAAGACCCAGAGAAATACCCACACAATCCCACTTGTGCAAATTGAAAGACCTGAAAAATAATATTACAAAACACATGTTCCCAGTGGCACAACTTGAAAGACTAAAACCATTATAATTAAGCCCCTGTTCTATTTGAACAAATGTAAAGACCTGAAAAGTAATAATACATTTTAAAAATCCCATTGGTGTAAATTTAAAGACCGGAGAAACAGTATTTAAAAGAAAATAATCCCATTTACCCAATCTGTACAAATGTAAAGACCTAAGAATAATAATTTTACAAACCAATTTCATTTGCACAAATTGCAGGAGCAGGAAAAAAATAAAAAGGAAACCATAATCCCATTTGTGCAAATTGCTAGCATCATTAAAAACCCCCCAAACTGCATATTAGCTTGAGTCACTACTGATGAGGTGGGCACCCACGGGTGGAAACGGAACAGAATCTTCCAGGAACAAACCATCAAGCTCTCACCCCTGTAATACAATTTTCATGCATCCTTCTCCCCAGAAGAAGCAGGACAAGCGACGGGGACTTGGACAGTCTCAAAGCACGATCTATTTTGGGGGACAGAGGGCTTCCTTTAGGTCTCCCCATCCCTAGACATCGAGATCTCGGAAACTAAGGAGCAGTGCCTTCGATACAGACCAAAAATAGAGCAGTTGACCTTTTAACATGTTCCCAGGGGATAATTCCTGGTCCAGTCTTCCCAACCTGGCCCCTTCCAGATTGGTTAGACTACAATTCCCATGCTACACAGCCACCATGACCAATGCCCTTTTATTTTGCCGGCTGGGGATGATGGGGTTTGTAGTCCAACACATTTGGAAGGCGCGGTATTGGAGCAGGCAGCTCTAGTGTGATATTAACGGCAACAGATGGATATTAGAAGAAATAAACCCTGTACCCTAGGTAGATCTTCTCTGGTCAGACTGTTTGTAGCTCTTTGTAGCCTTGATCATGTAAAAGCTCCCTTTGCATTTTAAAAATTATTTTAATGCTATTCCTGACTACCACATCCTCTCCTCACTTGCTGCCAGCACCTCAAAGGCAGAAACTTGTGGACTGAGAAATTCTCCCCTTTGTCTATCTTTATTCCACCCAGACACATTTTTTCAATTAAAACAGATTTGTGCAAATTATTCTGAATTCCTCACAAATCTCTTTGCATGGTTAAAGTTGATTAATCGGGGAAGGGAAGTGAAAATTAAAATACGTCAATAGCTTACAAAAGAAGAGAAGGGGAAAAGCACGGAAGAAAAGATTGTCCCCTGGGTCCTTAATCTTGAGGCAAACTTAGCCTGGCTTTGGAAAGGGCCTTGCCTTCTTGGTTCAGGTGAAAAAATAGACAGAGTCCACAGTTCTACCCAATGCCGGCTTTCCTGGGAGTAAAGCTCTACTGCACACAGTAAGAATTGCTTCCGAGTAAATAGAGGTTTGCTCCATCCAGCTGCCGTCTTAGGCATATTCACATGAGAGCTGAACCCAAATTCAGCCCGGCAGGAGTTACTTCTGAGTAAACACGCATATGATTCAGCTGCATATAGCAATTTGGAAGAACTTAATCCTTTTGTTTGTTACTTTTTCTTCTCTCCTTCGCTTTCTCTCTTTTCCCTTTTAAACAATGTGCGGGGATGTCCCACCTTTAAAACTGGCAAGCAAGTCACTTTCCATATTGTACAGGTCCCAGGTACCCAGGTACCCAGGTTTTCTGGGCAGCGTTATACAGATGCATTAGAAAGATAAATGGCAACATCACAGTAAAATAATGATGATAAAGCAGCACAGAAACGAAGAGGCAGCAAGGGGTTAAAGAAGGAAAACCATGAGACACATGGTGAAACTGAAGTAACACTAGCAGCAGAAAGAAAGCAGTGCAGAGACCTGAAAGTGGTCAGTTACTTAAATGCTTGGGGGAATAAGAGGGCATTCAGCTGAAACGCAGCCCTGTGAGGAGAGACGGAGAGAACTGGGCATGTTCAGCCCTGAGAAGAGAAGACTGAGCGGGGGGACATGGGATCCCTCTATAAGGACCCCAAAGGCTGCCACAAAGAGGAAGGTCAAGATCTCTTCTTGCTGATGCCAAAGTGCAGGACACGGAATAATCAAGTCAAGTTGTGGCAACCCAGATTCAGGCTGGACATCAGGAAAAGCTTCCTCACTGTCAGAGCAATATGGCAGTGGGACCAGCTGCCTGGAGAGGTGGGGGGCTCTCCCACACTGGGGACATTCAAAAAGAAACTGGGCAGCCCTCTGAGTGGGATGGTGTAACGTGGTGTCCTGCAACAGCAGGGGGTGGACTCGATGGCCTTCATGGCCCCTTCCAACTCTACTAGTCTATGATTCTATGATACCTAAAAGGCCAGTGGGTAGATGAACCTCTCAAGTGAGGGTGTGCCATCGTTGGGGGGCCCCAACAGAAAAGTCCCTGTCCTTGGGTCTCTCTCAGTCTCTCTCAGCCACCCATCTTACGTCACCAGTTAGAGGTGCCTACCTGACAGCAGCCAGCATGGGCTCAACCAGCCATGGCGGGTTCTTTCAGCTGTGGCACAAGCCTAATACCGCCCCCCCCCCCCACCGGGGAGTGCCTTGCCATATCAACCAGACCCAGGCAGCATGGCTTGTGGGAGGGGGCAGCTGTCCTCCAGGAACCCGTGGGCTGTTGTTGGGGTCTTTGAGCATCCTTTCCCCTCCAACAGGCAGGCTGGCCAGGTTCAGATGACATGACCAGGTGTCTTGTGATCAGTGTTTAACCCAGGGTGAACATGTGGACTGTCCACTGGAGCGCTGCAGAGACCTCCAAAACGGGATGATCAGCGGTAACAGGATGGATGGGCAAAGTTGGATCTTCCACTTGGTTTTGAAACATCTCAGGTAGAATCACCTGCTTCCAAAACTTCCTGCCTTTCAATTAATCTACTGGATAGATAGATAGATAGATAGATAGATGAGAGAGAGAGAGAGAGAGAGAGAGAGAGAGATTGAGCGAGAGCGCGCTTCATTCTACAAAAGGAAGCACGAGGTGCTGTTCTTGCTCGCTGAAGCCCCCCGTTATGTTCCTCATGTCCATTCATTTCTCCTTGCTGCGTCTGCACCGGACATTTGTGTGCATGTGCGTCACAACCACCGTGCGGATTTACGTCTCACGATGAAAAATCCACGCCTCCCACCCTCCTTGCCCTTACCAAATGAACTTTGTGCCCGTTTCATATTTCTCTCCGCACGGTCCTGATAAACGCATTATCGGGGAAATTCAAAAGCGAGCATAAAACCAGCATAACTAATTTAGGCTAATTAGGATGGCAGAAGCTGAACCCCTGGTACTTCAGAGGTTCCCAGGCCCTCCCATGTCTCCACCTGATCGCCTTGTCCGGCAGCAAGCCCAGGAGGCTCTGCCAATTATATCATAACCTCTTCAAACACTGAACCACTACAGCTAATTTTATCCTATTAAACAGGCGGAAGGATTCAGAAGAAAGGTTTCTCCCCAAAAGCTTCAATTACCAGTGTCCCTGATTACCATCTTAACAATCCCATATACTATAGTTAAATACTTCTCTTTTTATTTGCTTAGTGTTGCTTTCTTGATTGAGATGAAAAGCAAGTATTAAGTGCATGTCTTTTCAACTCTAACGAGTGACATTAATAAAGAAGGGGGGGGGGAGAAAGAAATCTCTTTTATTATTAGCACGGTTAATCAAAGTCAAGTTTAGAAGCGCTCTAAGGCAAATGTGACCCAAGAGGTGGAGGAAAGTAAACATCTCTCAGCATCGTAGCATTTTTGGCAGCCAAAGGTAAACTGCCCCCTCCCGCAACCCCCAGTGCCTTAGAGAAGGTATACAAACAAGCGAAGCAAAAAAGTTTTGTGGAATGGCCGGGGGGGCGGGGGCAAGGAGAAGAAGGATTACTGCTGCACCAGGTGGTACTAGAAAGTCAACTCGATGGCGTTAATAGGTTTTGGGAGATGCAGGTGATAATGCAGTGCTTTTGCTTTAACCAACAGACATGTCATCTGCCGGCCGGCCATCTCCTGGAGTGCTGTGTTTGGACAGTGGTCCCCCCCAGGGATCCATCCCGCCTGCTCTGATCCTTGTGGGGCAGGCTCGAATTGCACCTGCGGGAGCGTCGTGGTCGTCCTGGCCTCCCGGGGGTCCACAGTGCCAGGGCACGCTGACGCTGACAACCCTTGTGCAATTCCCACAGGTGTGCCGTGTCGCTTGCAGCCCACACAACCGGCTGCCCTGTTTCAAATGAGCATTTAGTCACGGGACGGGACAGTGTGGGGAAGGGTTGGGATGGAGGGAGTGTGCATAAAGCCACTGACAAGGGACGGTCCTGGCAGAGGTGGGATTTGAACTGGGGACTTCCTGATTGGCAGCACGGACTAATTACCGCTTCACACAAGATGGCGGTGCCCAGTCAAGGGCGCAGGATGGAGGTCACCTGGGAATGCACCGATGCCAGTGAAGGACTCGAGAATTCAGCAACTTAAGAACCTCAGCTTTGGTTTAATACCCCATTCATGTTTCTAGCCCTCAAGGTCTATGGATAGAGTTAAAGGCTTAGTAGAACTGGGTTGCCATCTGACCAGGAAGAATGACAGTCTGTAATCAATCAATCGGTCGATCGATCAAAACAGAACCTCACCAGGATATGAAAAAGTAGGCAGGGCTATGCTCTGAATGGCAGGTCACTTTTGGGGCCTGTGCATTTACTTGTACGTGCAAATCAAAGGCAGTCCAGCGCAAGATTTCACTGCACTAGGAGGTTAAAATCTGCCCTGATCGCTATGGATGAATGGGAAGCTGGGCAGCGAAGGCGGCTGCCAGGAAGAACACGGATGCATGTGAAACTTGGGAGAGTTTCGAGTACCCTGGACTGCCAGAAAAACAAACAAGTAGGTCCTAGATTTTTTTATTTTTTATTTATTTATTTAAAACTTTTTATGCATAGCATCTCAGGACAGCTCACAATCAATAAACTCAAATACGTTAAAAACAATCTAACAATAAATACCATATAACCAATAAAAAGCGACTGTTGCATAAAACAGTAATTTTTAAAATAACAGTTAAATAAAACGGTTTTGACCTGGCACCGAAACAAGTATCAACTCGGCGCCAGGCGAACCTCTCTGGGGAGCACATTCCACAATCTGGGTGCCACCGCAGAGAAGGCCCTGCTCCGAGTCGATTTCCTTTCAAGCCTGAACTTGCCCTGGAAGCAGAAACAACAAAACTGAGGCTGAGCACATCGCAGGCAGGGCAGACTCCCTCATGCTAGGTCGAAGGCAGGAGGAGAAAAGGAAGGCCAGCTGCGAGATGGACGGGCTCCATCAAGGGGTTCACCGCCCCGAATTTGGAAGAGCGAAGCAGGGCTGCCAAGGTAACGGAGCCAATCTCAGGGAGCCAAGGTTCAGTTTGGATGCCAGGAAGCGCTTCCTGACAGTCAGGACCCCAAGGGTGTGGAATGGGCTTCCACAGGAGAAGGTTGAGGCCCCATCAGTGCAGGTGTTCAAAGACAGGCAGGACATGCACATGGTGAGCATCTCGTGAGCGGAGCCGGCTGGAGACGGGTCAGACTAGATGGCCCAGGAGACCCCTTCTGACTCACTCTGTTTCTATGTTTCTATGTTTTGGAGGGATCTCATACATAAGTCAGAGACCGCTTGATGGCACCTGTCAACAGCAGCAAGACGATCAATGGCTTTAACAAAACATTCCCAAAAGCAAATGGGACCAAATGAGGGGTGAGGATTCACCAGAGTCAAATAATAGGAAGAGACCCTAATTAAGAACAATAGCTGGAGCCTAGGCTAAGGACCATGGCGGGGGGAGGATCTTTCTGGCATCTCCCAAATGGGTGGGTTGCAACCCCCCAAACTAAAGCAGAGCTACACTGGATTCACCCTCCCTCTCTCTGAAAGGGCAGTGCGGTGTAGGGGTTAGAACGCTGGACTGCAGAGCTGGGGAATCTGGGTTCTAATCTCCATTCAGCTCACTGGGTGGCTCTGGGCCAGTCACTCGCCCTCAGCCCGGCCTAGCTCGCAAGGCTGTTGTTGTGAGGTTAAACTGGAGGGGAGGGGAGCTGTGTAGGTTGCCTAGAGGGGAAAAGGCAGGCCAGAGATGCAAGGTCGACACCGATTTCTACACAACAAGCCTCCCCAGGAGCTGAGGCTCGGTGGGGGTCCTGAGAATTCGCTCCACAACCTGCCCCCTTGCCAGAACCACAGTTCCCAGCATTCTTTCGAAAGTCAGAGCAGCCGGTAAACCAGTTTAAATCCAAAGCGTACAATGACGCCACGTCGCACCTGCTAACACGGCCCTTCATTGATCGCTAGATTAAATTGTCAGTAATTTAAATCATAGATAGTATCAAGTGGCATTTAGAAATGCCTTCCTTCTGTAAAAATATTTTCCATAAATGTCCCTAGACGAATAATCAGCATTCAGGTCTTCATTTTTGGGTCAATATATGCTCACATTGCAAATCAGTATCTCAAAATCACGAGGGGTGGGACGGAAAGAGTGTAAGTAATGGGACACTGGAGTTAATCTCCTCTGACATTGTTACTCCAGGCTGGGTGTGAAAATGTTATCCCTTGTTTTCTAACCAGCAGTATATTTTCATCTCAAACTGAGTGACTTTAGCATCATCTCTCCTTTGTTGTCTGTGACACCACGGAACGGTTATCTCCCAAGCAATCTGGGCTCCAAAAAATGGAACAGCAGCTAAGCAAACCCTCGGCCCCCGCCCACCCGATCTGCCCTCGTTTTTCTTAATGTTTTCCTGGAGCTTAATCTGTTGGCCTAAGTGTTCGGGGCCATTAGCAGCTCGGAGACCACCTTTGCTGATGGAAAACAGCATGGAATTCGAGGAGCCCGCCTGCCAAGGTGGGCTAGCCCAGCTGCTGGGGAGGGGGGTCCCTTTCCCCAAATATCATAGAATCGTAGGGTTGGGAGGGGCCATGAAGGCCCCCTGCTTTTGCAGGACACCAGGTCGCACCATCCCTCTCTGGGCAATCCCCCCCCCCCCTTTTCATCTTTCCACCATTGCTGGTCCAAGCTGGGCTCTCACCTTCTCCTCAACTCAGCCCTCCCTTCCTTTTTTTTTTAAATCAGTTTTATTTGAAATTATAATCCTAAAAAACAAAAAGAAAGCTACAAACAACATCCATCATCAAAAACAACCAGCCCTCTGGGTCAGCCCCCACACCCTTCTTTTTCCATTTATGATAACTTAAAAACATATTTAAATCTATGCCAAGTCCCGTTTCTCTAGCCAATAATAAAGAGCCCCAAGTGTGATAGAAGTCAGCCCTCCCTTCCCAAGACCAGTTTGCTTTGCACTGGTTCTGCTGGTGGTTCCCAGCCTTCCACCCTTGCATTTTGGCCGCTGTTGAAGGGGGGAACGCAGCT
Source organism: Varanus salvator macromaculatus (assembly GCA_023646645.1). Taxonomy (NCBI): domain Eukaryota; kingdom Metazoa; phylum Chordata; class Lepidosauria; order Squamata; family Varanidae; genus Varanus; species Varanus salvator. The sequence goes on along the minus strand of JAIXND010000624.1, from coordinate 22,022,973 downwards.
CCCAACCATGTCCCGGGGTCATGGAGGGCTTGCCAGAAGCAGTGAGTGGAGAAGCAAGTTGGCCGCTGGGTATGGCAGCGGAGAGTAGCTGGCTCCATGAGCATGGACAGAATTCCTCTTGGCTTGGCTCTCTGGGCAGGACCAGGCCAAGCACAAGAGGAAGTCTGCAGATCCGGGAGAGACGGATTCCCAAAGGGGACATCCCAACCCTGCTCAGAAGCCTCCAAGTTTATAACTTTGCAAACACCAACTCTCTTCCGCTCTGGCGGTTGGGCGAGCTCACTGCCGTCGTTCCTGCGCTTCATTTCACTCTGGGACATCGCTGCATCTCAGCGTGCCTATTTTCTCACATGCTTACTAGGAGCATCACCTGAAAAAACATGAATTACATGTTGGAATCGGCCAAGGTCGCCTAAGTTTGCATTGCTGTCGACATCCATTCATTGTTGCTAAAGATCTGCAAAAAGGACAGTTTCCCAGGAACGAATCAAGTCCTGGAAAATTGCCCAGAACATGTTCCAGTTTGGAGACTATTCCATCCCACACCACTGATTTGTATCTCATATGCAGCCATGAGAGGGTTCTACCCTTGAAGGCAGAAATAATTTTGAATGAAAATAAAATAAGTAACGGCAGCACCTGGAACCCCAAAACTGCAACAGGATGAACAACAGAGCTCTGTTATTCATTTGTTCAGTCATTCAGTCATTCATTCGATTTCTATCCTACGATTCGCCAAAACGGTTCTCTGACTGGCCCATTTCTAGGATGGAACCATTGATCTTCCTCAGGTCTCATAAGCTCAGTAAGCCCAGTTCGTGCGGAGGGTGATTAAATGCTGGAGAGGCAGATGTCTCCCAGGGACATTTTGTGCCCGTCCCCTGAAGTCAAAGAGTCCTTCCCACGGGCTGGGCATCTCCACCCCATGTCACGCCACCCCCTTGCAGCCAAAAGCGAAAATCAAGCCACCCTTGGAAAGCGATTGCCCTGCCCTAGTAGGGCAGGGAAGCTACTCTTGGAGCAAGCAGGACTCAGCTCTGGGGACACAGGGCTAGAGCGGCCGGATCTGGCCAAGGATGGGGCGCTTGGCACAGTGACGGTGAAGACGACAGAAACATAGAAACAGAGCGAGTCAGAAGGGGTCTCCTGGGCCATCTAGTCTGACCCCTGGCTCCAGCCTGCTCTGCTCACGACATGCCCACCATGTGCATGTCCAGCCTGTCTTTGAACACCCTCACCGATGGGGCCTCAACCACCTCCCGTGGAAGCCCATTCCACGCCCTCGGGGTCCTGACTGTCAGGAAGTGCTTCCTGGCATCCAAATGGAACCTTGGCTCCCTGAGCTCGGCTCCGTTGTGCTGCATGCTGAGACGGAGATTTCTCTTCCGTCTCAGCATGCCGCTCTTCAGGCAGCCCCTCGAAAGTTTTCCTTCCGTTAGATCCTTGTGTAAGAGGGACCTCCATGCCTTGCACAGCATTCCAAGCCAAGCAGCGATGCCTCGACCATGCACCACACCTGGCCTCAACGAGGTCTCGGGTTCTCTTCCCCAGCACGAAATGGGCATAGTAGTGAGCTGCCTTGCAGGGTTGTTGGTGGGACAGGCACCGTGAGACCGGCAAAGTCCTCTGAAAGGAGGAGACGCACATGCATGAGGAGTCGGCCGCTGCCTGCAGTCCGGCTGCAGCCAGCCCAGGCCAGCCCGAGTCCCCCTGGGCCCATTCCCTTGGCCACCCCAACCAAGCAATTTGCCTGGCACGAGCGTAAGGAGGGCCAGTTGCGACGGCGACGGCTCTCTTCCCCACCTCCCCTTGTTTCTGCACATTGCTCATAAACAAAGGTAGCATATTAAAATGTTTGCTCCACCATCCCTCATTAGCATCGGGAGTCAATTGTGCTGAGCTAATACTGAGGAGCCCGGTGAAAGAACAGAGAAGGTACAGAAAATGGGCAATTTAATAAGAAATGAATGGAGTGACTTGGACTTCTTTCTCTCTTTATTTTCTAAATAGCCATTTCACTGGAGAATTATCGCATGATTTGTGTATAATTTTGGCAGGGATGGTTATTTAAATATAAATGGGGAAAATGTGTAATTCCTTGCAGTGGCTATCTTCCCCATGGCTGGGGCATCTCTGTCATTTTTAATAGTGCCATAAACAAAAGACTTTTTAAGAAAAGCACCACCATCTCTAAGCTACCCAGTAGTCAAAAGAAGATAATTGGGCATGTATGTGTTTATTGTAATTTGAATGTGCTTCAATTAACTTTGCTCATGTTTGCTAGTTCTGGTTTTGTTTTTGAATAAGGAAACTTAAATTGGATTTTGTCATTTCTTGTGGATGTGTGAAATTTGTTTTCAGTGTTAATAGCAATGGAACGAGTGGGGGAAGGAAATGCCCCCATCCCTTTGCCGACTCCGTTACAGGTCCATCTTTTCCCAAGAGTCAACGTATCTTTCTCTGTTTGTGCGACCATTTTGTTTTCTTCCAGAAATACCCTGTACTTTAGAGACAGTTTTGTGGTTGGTGGTCCTGGGATGCCATATGCTCCAACTCTGCTTCAAATTGGGGTTTAGAATCAAATTTCATTTGTATGCTTTTGAAAAAACCTTGTAACGTCTGCTACCTTGGGCATTTGGGGGTGCAATGAAATTAAACAGCCTGCTGAATATCAGGCCATTTTTGTGTGGATAGATGGCTTTGTAAGAGGAAGGGCTCAGGGCATAACGTTTGAGTGTTTTCTGTGGCTTGGGAGTTGTGATCAGCTTTCGGCTTTGTCGCAGCACCGAGATCCAAGCGCCGTGCACAGAGCTCTTCCTTGCCTGCTTTTGCACTAGACAACCTCTAGGTGGAGCAGTATGATAGTGGAATAGCACAACTGCACCCGGCAGCAGGTGCGGCTTCCCCATTGTACTATAATAGCTTATTTTCCCCACTCAAAAAACCAAGCCAAACCAAGTACTAGGAGAGGCTTAAAAACAGGAGTGAAGCTGGAGGGTCGCATTTTCATCAAAAGAGCCTGTGAACAAACTGTAGCCACAGCACGTAGCCTGTGACTATGAGATGGGCCAGTTTTAGTTTTAGTTTTAGATTGTATATTGTTTCGGATTTGTGTATGTTGTGAGCCGCCCCGAGGCTAGTTGGCAAGGGGGCGGCATCGAAATCTGTTAAATAAATAAATATAAATAAATAAATAAATCAAACCCTGAATAAGGAAACACAAGTGCACCATAAAAGCCTATGCCGCACATATATTCAGCTGAACGTATTTGCCCTCATACTATTTATGTTCTGCATTGTGTTCTTTCGTTATACCTGGCAAGTATTTCCAGAAGTCTAATGGAGTCTTATGGGGCTCCACTCCATTGCAAATATCCTTGAAAAGAATGCAATTTCTGATCAGAAAAGGTGGGTTTTGCCTCCCTGGTCTTTCCTTATTCCATTAGACGTATCTGTTGACTTGCAAGCTATTTTAGTCTTTTATTAATTAATTAATTAATTAATTAAGACATTTCTATGCCGCCCCATCGCAACAAAGCCTCGGGGTGGCTCACAACATATAAAAATTCAACATTCTATATAAAACCTGTCCACCCCCCCCCACACACACACACACATCCCGGCAAACCCAAAAAACGATCCAAATTAAATATACACAAATTATAGACAATAAACCACACGATTAAATAAATAAATGCAAATAAACTATAAGCAAATCATAACCATTAACTAAACAATAAATAAATACGTATCAATCAACGAAAAACAAAAAACAATTTAACAATTAAAATATGATTTAAATAAAAAGGTCTTCGCCTGGCTCCGAAAAGCAAATAACGACGGCGCCAGGCGAGCCTCTCTGGGGAGCGCATGCCATAGATGGGGTGCCACTGCAGAGAAGGCCCTCCTCCGGGGACTCACCCTCTTAATCTCATTCACGGAGGGTTCCCGGAGGAGAGCCTCTGCTGCCGATCTCAGGGGGCTGGAGGACACTTTCCCAGTTCAGTTTGATTCCTCTCCCTGGTCTGTTTTGGAATTGCCAGTTTTGGATCTTCTTCCCAGTTGTATTGCATTGAACTTTTTCCAGGCCAAGGTAGATAGAGCACTACCTCCCAACAACTTAACAGTTTCACAGGCAAAATTAACTTTACGGGAAAACCTGAATTTAAAAATAGGCAAGGACATTCTGGTTTGGTGGACTCGGATGGACAGGATGAGTTCTACTTTGGATCAAGTTGTCATTACTTATGACTTTTTTGCTGTTTTCTGCTTTGCAGGGTAAAAATAAATAAAAGCACGCAACTGATACATTTATTAGAATCCAGGTTGGTCCAGGGAGGCGATGATCAGCCAGAATCCGATGCTCTCGCAATCTACCAGATTTCTTTCCTATGCTTGGGTTCGGAGAAGAACCAAGCCGAGCTGAGAGCAAGTCTGCAGACATTCAGGAAAGCTGGCTGCTTTTTCACACAAAATAAGCAACGCACACAATTCTTTGTGCAAAGTACACCAAGCCCACAAGTCACATGTGCGGAAGAAGCATTCGCAGGCACAGTGGCGTCCAGGCAGCGTGTACACAAGCCAGTCTCACGGAGTTGCTTGGGTTCACTTCTTGCTGGACTCCCGTGTAAAGGCGTAGCCTGAGCTGGACTTCAGACGGAGAGAAGGCAGGCCGGAGTCTGGGGAACTGAGCCCAGGAACGACTGGGCTGCTGATCCACCTCTGCCACTTTTACAGCTTCAGAGCCACCTGTGTTATTGGAAGGATTGACTGAGGCTGAAAAATCCCATCAGCCTACAATTTATGTTTTATATGAGTAAATACGATGCCCAGAGCAAGAACAAAATAAGGAAGTGGAATAGTCCATACTGGCCAACCGAAGGATTGCTTCCCTTGTTATCTGTTCACAAGGGATTATGGAATCTCAGGCTTAAACATATACATAAACATAAACATAAACATAAACATAAAAAAAGAGCGAGTCAGAAGGGGTCTCCCGGGCCATCTAGTCTGACCTCCGGCACCAGCCGGCTCCGCTCATGACATGCCCACCATGTGCATGTCCAGCTTGATTCAACAAAACATGACATTTATTTATTTATTTATTTGTTTGTTTGTTTATTTGTTTGTTTATTTAAAAATTTATAGGCCGCCCCATCGCAACAAAGCCTCAGGGCGGCTTACAACACAGTTAAAACAATATATAAAACAGTACAAAATTTTAAAATAATTTATCCCACAATATACATTCTGAGTATATTGGATGCCACAATATCTCTTTGATAAGGGCTTAATTAAACTGGTCAGCAGTTGAATGAGGCTAATGCTTCTCTTCTTCATAACTTTGGCAAAACCCGGTAGCAACTTCCTTCTGGGAGGAGGTTATAATTTGGATAAATCTTGTGATGGAAAGTCGTCTAATGTTTAAGGTTGTCCATCCATTTGTCAGAATCTAATGCAAGGTTGATGTAAATGGATTTGCCACAACCTTTGGAAAGCTAAAAGACTAATACTAGAACATTGGAAGGAAAACAGACTATCGGTAGTAACACAATGGGTGGAGGATATAATGAATCTTTCAATTTTTGGATGGGTGGCTTAAGGCATAACTTACAAAGGCATAAATGCATGGCTATTTCAGGTTCCTTTGTCAAAATATATGCATAATTATTGTTCATAATGATAATATGTCTTTTTATATAGAAAACAAGTGCAGTGAATCTTTATTTTCTTAAATATTGTTCAAATATTGCATTTTTTTCATTCTTTTGTTTTGATTTTTTATGGTGTGGTTTTTCTGTTTTTGTATCACACAATAAAAATAAATAAGGAAAAATGTTTCTGGAATTAAGTTGTGTGAAGCCACACAAGGACAGCTTTGGCTCATTAGATGATCAGAATTGTTCATGCAAATTTATTAATTTGAATGGTTCCATGTACTGTTTGTCATTCCACCAGTTCAGGTCATGCATGTCTAGGAATGCAGAAATCAGAAAATTGCAATTTCTCTCCGTTTCTCATTTCTTCAGATCGCACTTTGGCTCGCCCAACACTTCGAGAATTTCCCCGTTCTTATATCTCATCCATCCTGAGCTTTGAGAATGTAAAAGAAAAACTAGTTTTCATGAAACTACATATACATTTTTGTCTGCCTTTATCCTAATTTATATTTTTGCAAGCAACTCTGAGTGTAGTTTTCTGTAATATATGGATTTTTGTATGCATTTGTCCAAAATGCCCACATTACGCTTTGCATTCTTATTTGAAAAAACAAGGGCAAAATTCTGAGAGTTTAGAAAGGTAGCTGAGATTTAGTTTATGTATTGATGCAGAAATGCAGACTTGGTATGTTTGCATAAAAATGTGAACCAGCTAGATTTCTCTCTCATCTGTAACTCCATCAGACTCCTCCCTCAACCCCCCCCCCACCAGTAGCCATTCTAGCAGGATGAAGTGGATGGAAATGAGTTGGGTAGCAGTGCTTTTCCACTAGTCCTACTGAAAAAACGGAAAACAGCCAGTGTGGCGTAGTGGTTAAGAGCTGGGACTGGGACTCATATGATCCGGGTTCGAGTCCCCGCTCAGCCATGGAGCCAACTGGGTGACTTTGGGCCAGTCTCAGACTCTCAGCCCAACTTACCTCACAGGGTTGTTGTTGCGGGGATAAGATGGAGGAGGAGAATGATGTAAGCTGCCTTGAACCCTTTGAGGAAAAAAGGCAGGATATCAATCGAAAAATAAATAAATAAATAAATAAAACGCTCTCTTTTTCCTCCTCCCTCCACATCTCCTTTCCTTTTGTGCCATGACTCTTTAGATTATAAGCCTCTGGTCAGTGCTTAGTCATGCAACTGATTGCATGTAGGCCACTCCTGGAACCACTTTTTCCCACTACGAAGCAGGATAAAATGCTTTTAAAAAACCAAATGCATATATTCTCCAAACAGTATCTCTTTGTGGGAAAGGATTAGGTACGAGGACCTGTTTCATGAATATACTCGCAGTATATTGCTTTGCTCTGTGATGGCCATTCAATCTGGTACCATCCGCACACAAGTCTGAAGGTCTGAGCAGGCAGGGAGAGCGCCCAACCTTCACCAGCAATGAAAGTCTTCAGGGCCCCTTTCAATGTTTGCAGTGGGGGGGGGGATTAACTATCCCCCCTGAAGATGTTCAGAGGAGATAGAAGGTTTACCAGCTGTTGGAAGAACCAAATGGAAGCCAGGAGCGGACATGCAACTGAGTATCCTGAACACAATCACTTTGCGCAAGACTCACTCGCTTGAGCGATCCGCGGCAGCCATGCGAGTTGTGCTGGCCCAGCTACCTGCCTGCAAGCACCAAGGAAGACGTCCCTGGGGGACTGGCGGCCCTTGAGTTCGGCTCTTGTCCAGCAGGAGCTGCTGGGCTTCCCACTGGCCAACGGGCTGGGAAGATCTTGGGCAGGGATGAGAGGCTGCAGTAGCTGCCCGTGCCTCTTTCCTCAAAGTTGCCAGCCACACAAGATAAACTCTGTGACCGCAATGGCCACCCAATCAAATGGCACCTAGAGCACGCTTGGCATTGCGCTCAAACCTCATGGGTAAACCACGGTCAGGTGTCGGAGGAATAACCCTTGGCTTAAAATGCGTTCTGAGCCAACAGTGAAGTCTGGTTTGCATGCAGTGCTAAGCCATGGGGTGGTTTATCGAAACCCAGCTCGCTGTTTGTGTCCAGACCTATCCCTAATCAGCAGTAGAAACCATGGGTTACTGTCAGTTTATGAAGTCTGGCATGGTTAAGCTATGGCTTATCGTGATGTCTGAACCCAGAATCATGGCTTATCCTCGGCTTGCTTGAGCTTCCATCCTGTCTGAAGCAGAGGCACCCAGCAAGGGTAGCCTGACCGTGAAACCGCTCAGAAAGCCAGCAAAGTAAGAAAGAAATCAGAAATATGGAAAACAAGCTGCAGTTTGTTTGCTAAACTGGAAAACAATTCATGGTTAAAGGACCGAAGCGTCATTAGCATAAACTCTGGCTTAGTATTAATTATGAATACAGCCAATGGCTGGATGTGCACAATCATGAGTGGGGGGCAGAGAAGCCAGGCACCGTGTGATTTGCCTAATTACCCTGGTGGTGTGCCTCAGCTTTTTAATTTAGGCTTTTAAAATGTGTAATGCTTAATGTATTTACTCTTTCCCATGTTCTTGGTTTAATTGCTGCAGTAGTTTTTTCTTTAAACTGTTGGCTTGCCAAGGACTAGAAAAATGCTCAGAATAATGAATATTGAAAATAAATGTTGCTTGTTTCAAGCTGGAGAGGTTGCCATTGCTATGGCAAAAGTGCAGGCCACAGCAGTGTCTCGTGAGAACCACTGGCCTCGAACGACGCAGCTTTGCACATCTCAACTTTACACAAAGACACACATCTATGTTGCCTCCGATGGAGATATTCCTCCGGCAGGTAGAAAGGGCTGGATTTCCCCCTCCTTCCAGCTGTGTCCCTCCAAATTTGCCTTGAGAAGTTCAAGGCTCTCGGGAGAGGACTGGAAAACATCGGGAGGGCTGCCCAGGGAAGGAGAGAACGGGGAAATGTGAGGGTTGGATCCAGTGCACGGACACACAGAGTGAGTGCAACTCACTGTAGCCACTCCTGCTCTTCCCAGGTATTTCCGCTCAGAGGTGGATTGATTAGACCAGCTAGAAGGCAGGTCTTGGTTTGGTCAATTTCTGTGTAAGATGTCAGGGGTCTTAAAGATCCGCACAAAAGCATGCCGGAGAGGGGAGGTCCCAGCAGTCATAGGACAGCTCACTTGCTCCCCCCAGAGTGCGTAGCATCATGTTCTGGTTGCAGGTTCTACCCTCAGACCCTTAGAAGAAGGTCACCCCTTCCCCATTTGGGTGGGAAGTCTGACTTCTGAATCTGGGTCCTTCTCACTTTCAGTTCAGCTGTGTGGAACCTGAAGGGCCAGCAAACCTTTTGTTGGGTGACGGACGGGACTGGCTTACGTGGCCAATTCTCAGAACTGAAGTTATGAGGTCTGACCAGCATGGAATAAGCAGAATGGGTTGCATCTCATAATAGCCTCCCAGTTGGACTACTGCAATACTCTCTATGTGGGGCTGCCCTTGAAGACGGTCTGGATACTTCAATTGGTCCAGAATAGAGCTGCCGGGTTATTAATGGGGATTGGCAGGTATTCACATATAATGCCAGTCCTCTATCGCTTACACTGGCAATCAATTAAAGTCCCGGCCCAATTTAAGGTGCTGGTGATGACCTATAAAGCCCCAAACGGCTTGGGTCCTGGATACCCAAAGGAGCTCCTTCTCCCCTATGTGCCCTCCTGCCCCTTGAGATCTGAGGCAGAGGCCCTTCTCCGGGAGCCCTCCCTGAAGGAGATTAGGAGGGTGGCTGCCCGGAGGAGGGCCTTCTCTGCGGTGGCACCACGACTGTGGAACACGCTCCCCAGGGAGCTCTGCTTGGTATCATTGCTTTATTCTTTTCGGTGCCAGACAAAGACCTTTTTATTTTCCCAATATTTTAACAATTATTCATTTTATCCATGTTTTTATCATTATTCACCAGATGCGGTGTGTTGTGTGTTGTTATGGTTTGCTTTGTTCTTAGGTTTTTTGTTCTTTGTAAGCCATCCAGAGACTTTTCCTAATGGAATGGCATATAAAAACTTTAGATAGATAGATAGATAGATAGATAGATAGATAGATAGAAAGAAAGTGGCAATTAGAGTTCTATCAATGCGGCCTAAATTTGCCTTCGCATTTTCTGTGCCTGCAGAAGTTCTCCTCATGCTCAACAACTCTGCATCCACTTATATCAAGATAAATGACTTCCATAGCATTCCAACCATCCACCAAGCTAACTGCGATTTCAAAGTTTTGTTGGTAGTTATACTTTGTGAAATTTTTCCTAGCTTTATGTAGGCCTCTCCAGAAGCTCTGAAAAATATCTAAAAAGAACTAACATCAGACTTAAATTGCTTTTAAAAAAAAGATTGGATGACTCTAAAAATATCACCGATTTGTCACATCTAGGAAGGGAACACGTTTCCCTCCTCTGGGAAGCATCCAGCTTCAGCAAGTGCAGATATTTGAGAAATTCACTTCTGTTCATTTACGATCAGGATTCTACCTAGTTTGCCGCTTCTGGGCTGAACACAGCCTTGGATACGTTTGGCAGGTGAAAAAAAAAATCATTCTATGAAATTCACGCAAATATGCTTTCATCAAAGGGAAAAGAATTCATGTATTTCAAACACTCACACAGTTGGTATGTACACTAGGTTTAGGGGCCTGATTTCAGCTGTCCGCAGTCTGTTTTGTATACATCCTCTCTTGCACTTGGCATTGTATATTTTGGCACCGTATCTTGTTCGTTTCGTGCTGTTCATGGTAGAACTTGTTTTGTTCCTTTCCACTGGTGATTCTGTGACTGTTTTTGCTGTGTAGCAATCCCTAAATTTCCCAAGCAAGTCAATAAATGCTGCCTGCCTTGCGAATGCATGAATAAGATTTTGAAAAATAAAGATGATTGTCTGCACAATAGCTTGGGAACATAATTAGTGGAGGGGACGAGCGCTGTGGGTACACCTGCTTCGTTAGACAAAAGTCAATTTGTGTAGAAGGAGAAATATACAGCTCGAATTGCCCTTTTCAATCCGTATGGCTGCCGTCCTATTTACAAGGTCAAATGTTTTCCACTTTATTTCTGCTTTCATCGAGTGCGGTGCCCTCTTTGCAAGTATTGCAGTCATGTTGGTTTAGATGACAGATACTTAAAAAAGAGAGTCTTGTGTCAAATGAGAAATGGATGCAGTAGCTTTGCAGGCCGCTGCTGTCTCATGTCGCTTAATCTCCTCCTTTCACACAAAAGCGTATCACAGGCGTAAACACAAAACGAATGGACGTTTCCATTTTTTTCTGACTCCTTTCAAAGATTCTGTTCCTTTCAGAATCTGTTCTTTATACTTTCACTTCACTCTCCTGCAGCGGAAGCACAATCATTGGAGAAATTTTCTGGAGCAAGCAAAACTGGGCGAGGAAGTACCAGGACATCCAGAACTTCCCTGCGGCTTTGCCCTGAGTCCAAAATGAAGGACGTGTAGAAAACTGAATGAGGTCCTTTTCTTCCACCCTCTCCTTCTCCCAAACTAGTTATTTTGATACGAAGGGTAGGACATCTCTGTGCCACTCAACACAACCGCAAGCATATTTCCCTATTCTTTGTGGGATGTTGCTGTTTTGCCATAATCTCTTCCATATTAGTGCATCTTTCAACTTCCTGCCTTACCTGATGTCTCCTCCAGTCAGGGATCCTGTTGTCAAAGTGGCGACATCACATTGCCAATCGGATTTGGTTATGTGCTGACCATGCCGGTCATAAATGAATGTGATTCCAAGTAGGCGATGCTTTTCAAATCCATCTTGTGTGGGTCATCCTCTCCCAGCAGGAATCACAAGGAAAATATGATGGCATCGCAATGCTAAGTTATGAGGTTCCCCTGTGTGCTGTCACTCAGGCAAACAAAGCCAGTACAGAGTAATGGCAAGGAATAAGTGACCACAAATAAAGTCAGTTTGGAGCAGTGGTTAGTGTTGGACTGGGACTCCAGAAATCTGGGCTCAAATCCCCAGCAGGATCTTATAGGTCATAGAATCATGGAATCATAGAATAGTAGAGTTGGAAGGGGCCATGAAGGGCATCAGGTCTGACCCCCTGCAGGACCTCCAGGTCTAGGGTTATGTGGGGATGACTCACAGACAAGCCTACCTCATAGGATAAAGGAGATAAAGGAGGATGAGGATGAGGATGAGATGAGGGTAAAGGAGAGAGGAGAAGAGGGATGGTTCCATAATCTGCCTCTGGCTTCTTGCAGGAAAAAAGATATTGTATAGATTGAATAAAGAGATAATAGAAAAATTGTGGAAAGGGGAAGCTCTTGTCAGTTCTGCTCAAAAAGCGAGCATGAAGAAAGAGTCACTACTTTTAGATGTGCCTTAAATAATATTCATGTTTGTTGGAACAAGCAGATAAAGGAATCATAGAGGCTAGTCACACACATGCCTCTAAAAATGTTGCATAACAACTCAGTGAAATGGATTTTATTGCTCAGAGCTGCACTTTCCACATATTGCAAAACTGCTACGAAGGAAATATTTTCCATCTTCGCAGTTCTGTCAGGTCGTATTTCTTTCACACACACACCCAGCAACTTTCCAGGTTAAACAGACCTGAAGCGCACCGTTTGTGCTGTCTTTTAAGAAAAGCAACCCGCAAAAAGCATCTTCCGTGTGTCAGCCTGGAACCAAGAAATGGCTATCAGGGAAAGGAGAATGAATATGATCAACTTTTCATTTTCTTCCCTCCGATATGCTAGCCAGATAGGAGCTCATTTGCCTTGCCCAAAAACTCCAAAAAGGGACAGGCTGCGGTGGGGGCTGAAGAGGGGCCTGCACTCGCTAATTATACATCCTGAAAAGATTTTTGGTTCTACGCAAGATGATCCTTGTGATATGCTAATCCATTTTTTTCTGCTTGGTGCTACGCGAAGCTTTTCTCGCTCTCTCTCGCTCTCTCCCCCCGCCACCTCCCAACTGTATGACAATAAAAGTTGTCACAGCGAAAGACAGAAATTGGGTAGCTGGAGAGGCACACTGCTCCGACACATGGCATGCCCTTCCTGCCACCACCTCCCCGCCTCCTCTCTCGGTTGTCCTTTTGTGGGTTGGTATCCTGTAGCCAATAGACAAAAATTAGCCACCTTAGCAACTTAGTATGACTCTCAGGGCTCCCCTGTCTTTGCATTCATGAATAGTCAGTGCACACCAGACAAAATAGAACTAATCTTTTTTGACAGAATTGTTCAATTTTAGAGGGAAGGCTTTGAGAAGATCAGTCAGGCATTTGCTGGAGAACAATAAGGCACCATCGCCTTGACGGCTGTCCTGATTGTTTTACAAAAGCAAAAGCCCATATTTGTTTGTTTATTTATTTATTTTTTCCGAAAGAAAAAACCCCAAAACCAAACCTCTAATTCCCCAGGTTCCAGAAAATGGATGGGCGAAGGTGGAGTTGAAAGGCGGACAAAAGTGAGCAAAGAGGCATATTAAAAGTCTTTTTTGGAACCTTAAAAAAAAAGTCAAAGAAGGAGACGAAGATGTAGAAGAAGCACTGATTCAGCGTCCTCGGCGTGTGGATTATACACTTGTATAAGTAACAAGAATATTTGAATTATGGAGTCAATTTCCTGCCCGATCGTTTATGAAGGATCCTTTGCTTTGCCTGTCGGCGTCTTGCTTCTTCCTTTTAATTCCAAATTGTGTTTTCTCCCCCAACTTTGCACGTGTGTCGTTTTCAAGGGAAAAATCCACCACCCATTCCCAAGCTTAGGAAGCCCAAAAATTGAGAGGGAGAGAGGGGGCGTTCATACCACCTGCACGCAAGTGTTCTCTCTTTCTGAACACTCAGGAAAGGCACAGGGAGGCGGAGGAAATCTACCCAGTGCATGGGCAAAAACCCAGAAGTTAAGGAACATGACCCAATGCAGCTGCAGCACTGCATTGCAAATTCAGTTTACTCATAGGACGAGGGCTAATCCAGCCCCCGTAATTCCCTACAGCCAAAGCCTGCCCCCTCCCTGTGACAGCTCAACGCAAAGACACTGCCACTGTTATCTTGCCTTACCAGATGGCCGACTTGGATCAATGCACACATGCCACGATCAATAGGAGTGATAAAAAATTAGGAAAACAGTGGTACATGCTCCCAGAAAGCTTGTACACTGCATAATTATTTTATGATTCTACACATGGCTACATGTGATACTGGAGTCGGGAAGGAAAAGGATAATTAGAGAGCCAGGAAGAATTTTCTCTCCGCGCTGTGCATTGTCAGTCAGCAATTTTTGCTCGGTTAAATTCAATTCTTTTCTGGGTTTGTTTGGGTTGTGTGTCTGCGCATGGTTAACATTTCCTCTTTTTTTCCCAAATGAATTTTTCGGGAGAATATGTAATATTTGGAGGAAGGGGGTGTTTCTGCTTGAAAGACACGGCAGAGTGGGGAGGTGAGTGGCGACGTGCCCGATGAGTCCACCGCCAAACATCTGGCCAGAGGTTGGTGATGAGAATATGGATTTCTTAGGGATGCTTGTGGGAACCGGTCCGCGTGAATTCCAGCACGCACTGCCCTGATGGGCGCCTTTTGGGGCAAGGTATGGTTTCAAAGCTAACTTTCCACTGGACCTTTCACTTTTTCTAATCTCGGGGTGTGCTTCTGTGCAGCCCAGGGCACCAAAAAATGAGTGTGTTCACACATGCACACATGAGGGCAAATACAAGAGGGAGCAATTTAAACAACCCAAAGCGCGCTCCGCCCCCGGGTTTTTGGCAATGAGTAACTCGGCCGAACTTGCATCCTTAACGTCTGAGCAGCCCTTTGAGGAACTTGTCCGGTGATGTCTGGGTGAAGCGCCTTCTCTTTCTGACTCTTTCCTTCGAATCAAGCCAAAGTCCCCCATGCCTGGTTCACGGCCAGAATCACATCAGCCCATACGAGAAGGAAAATGCAAGAGACGGAGTGAAGAAGGGTGTCTAGGGTCCACCCCTGTGGTGCAGCGATCCACCTGGAATCCGCTTCTCTTGGACGCTGCAGGCTTCTTTCCCATCGTCGGCCTGGCCTGGGAAGCGAGCTGAGCTGAGATCAAGTCTGGGAATGCTCAGGAACTCTAGCGCGACCCTTCTCTGCACTAAGTTGTTTAAGGATCCAAATCCTGCAAATTGTGTGCACAGAAGCTGTGCTCTGGCCTGGCAGATTTGCTCGGATGTGTTTCCTGCTGGATGGTGGCACGAACCCTCGGCCCACGGAGTTTGAGCCGGGCCTTTCCCTTCTTGCCCTCGGGGTCCGAAACACCAGACAATCTCTTTGCAAGGCAGGTCTTTATTGGCACTTTGCAGCTACCAGACAAAGCAGCTGTAAAAGCCCACTAGCCTCTGCTCATGTCAAGAGTGTTGAACCCAACCTAAGGACTTCTCAGATCCTTCCCTTTCCGTGGGCTCCACTCCCAGGGTGCCTCCCTCTGGTGAAGGGCCGGCCAGTGAGACCTACACAAGCCCTCTAAATGGCCAGCTCGTCTCTCCCCACACCTCGTGATGGGGCCAGGGACCGGGCAGGGCTATGGCTCCCCCTCCCGGCTTCTCCAACCCTTCCTGTCCCTTCCGACACATTTCTGCTCTCCTGGGCAGCTTGGGATTCTGAGCGGGGACCTTGAGGTTGCTTCTGAGCCCTGTGCCTCTCCTGGGTTCCCAAGACTCCTGACTCCGAGTCGTCAAGTTTTTTGTCTTCATAATCCCAGCCAGGACGGCACTGGGATGCCCACCAAGCGTGGAGGTCAGATGCACTGACTGCATAGGGCCTAGACAAAATGAGAAGACCCCCAGAAGCCAAGCCAAGACCCCCCCCCCCTTGTTTAGACCTCATGCGAACGTTCCTAGGAAGGGTCGTGATGTCTGACCTACCCACTGAAATCTGACTTTAAAAAAAATAGAATTACATTCACAAAGGAGTAGCCTGTGCACCCCCTGGTGTTGTTCTATATGGTGGGGATGCAGTTATGTGTCATGGTGAGAGCCTTCCGTCTGACCGGCTTGGGTTGCCCCTCTAACTGATCTTGGAAGAAGGACCCAGAAGCAACGGGGTATGAAAATATCCCTTGAGCAGAGACAGCAGCGAGGAGCAGTCTTACAACTCCCAGCACAACCCCTATAACTACGTGATTTTTAGAAGTAACCCACTTCCCGAACTGTTACTAGTTTTGATCCCGGAATTGCATCAGGCAATTAATCAGCACGACCCTACTCCGGATCCAAGACCAAGGCGCGGATCCAAATCTCCGCAGCAGCTCCTGCCCCGTGCCAGACTCTGCAGCGGTGCCCTTGAAGAAAAGCCCGAGAACTGCACTAGAATTGCCTGGCAAGCGAGGCTCCTGCAGATGGAGTTGGCTCTGCTCCACACGCGTAACCCAGCAGCATCGTTCTGGCAACTCGGGTTCGGTTTTGGACAGGTCCGGCAGCCCTCCCAGAAGCAGGGCATTCCCTCCCGCCCGCTGCTCTCCGGTTTCCTTCCCTAGAAAGCAAAAAAGGGGCCCCGTGTGGATCCAGGCAGGACGCCTCTCTGGTTTTCCTCCGAAATGCCCACCCAGAAGGAATCCCTGTTCCGAAGGAGACGGCACAGGAAGGGAGTCGGTGCAGCTGTTCTTCCTTGCTGAAGCACGGCGCTCATTTGAAGGCTTTGGCTTGCTAAATGGCCCAGTGGCAGAAGGAGAGGCGCTCCATTCCAGCTTGGTTCTCCCAGAGACGGTGGGAGCCAGGAGCAGACGGCTTTCCTGGTGTGCTCAGCTGCTCACACAGAAAGCAGCCGCGCTTGCTGCCGACCTCTCTGGCAGGCGACGTCGGCGGAAGCGGCGCCGCTTGGTCCTGCAGGCGCCAACGCCGTGGCACAGATGAAGATGGCTAGGAGCTCCTTGAGCGGTCGGGATGGGTTCTCCTCCTCTTAGGGCTGGACCAGCTGTTGGAGGAAGCGGACATCAGGAGATCTTCCCCGCAGCTTTCTGCCAAGAAAGGCATGAGGCACGACTTGGGTCTGAGTCACAGGCTCCGGGTCTCCCTGGGCCCGGTATAAGAGACCTCACTGGCATTCCAGGCGGGGGACTTTCTAGCCCTGCCTGGAGATGTTGCCATTTGAGCCTGGGATCACCTACATGCAAAGCAGGGACTGGACCCCCACAAGCAACGGCTTCAGCAGCAAAATGATGCTGTCCAGGGGTCACCCTTCCCATCTCTGCCAGGAAAAACTTGGCAGTGTTTTCCCAGATGGAAAGCAGACCTGCCAGGTCCGATGCCTCAGTCGTCCTCCAGTCCTTCCCTCCAAGTCTGTTCCCTGTGGATTTTTTTTTTCTTTTAAAGGAAATCAATCCATGCAGAATTTTTTGCAGCTTTTTCAAATTGCACACCTGTGTGCACCCTTTCCATGCATATTGTGTCTACATTCAAGGGGTTGGTTATCACCTAGAAAGCCCTCAACGGCTTGGGACCTGGATACCTGAAGGAGCGCCTGCGTCCATATTTGCCCTCCCGCCCCTTGAGATCGGCGGCAGAGGCCCTCCTCCGGGAACCCTTCGTGAAGGACATTAGGAGGGTGACTACCAGGAGCAGGGCCTTCTCTGCGGTGGCGCCCCATCTGTGGAATGCGCTCCCCAGAGAGGTCCACCTGGCACCGTCGTTATTTGTTTTTCGGCGCCAGGCCAAGACCTTTGTATTTAAAAGTTATTTTAATTGTTAATTGACTATTTATTGGGTTTTATATTGAGCTGAGATGTCTCCGAATTTTTAAGGTTAATTGTGTGTATTGTTCTGTTTTGTAAGCCGCCCCGAGGCTTTCTGTGAATGGGGCAGCATAGAAATGTTTTAAATAAATAATAAATTGTATACCTCTGCCTATTGGCTGAAGGTTTTGCATGTATCGTAGAAAGATACACATTTTCCTATATTTTTTTAAAATATATGTATTTCAACAGATACTGATCATTTTTCTATTTGGAGGAACACAACTGCGAGACCATACATCTCCAAGCACAAACTGGGTGCATTTCATGTCTGTTTCTGGCTGATGGGAACTGGAGATATCTGTAAAGCAGCTGTCCTACACATGGCCATTTGGAATGACAGCAGAGCAACCTGTCGCCTGCCCATGTCCATCCCTACCTGGAAGAAATTTGCGCACCTGCTCACCTGCAAGTGACAGGTGAGGAAGAGGACAACAGTTGGAGCTCCTCAGCTTGGAGAAAAGGCAAGAAAGGGCAGACTTGATAGAGGGGTACAAAATCATGCCATGGTGTGGAGAAAGCAGAGAGCGATGATAATGCTCGAACCCAAAGGGGTCGTCCCGTAAAGTGGATTGGTGGGAGGTAATGCTACAGTTGCTGGGGAATTTGAACAGGATCGAGCTGGTTAGCCATGGCATGGACAGAGCTCTGGATGTCAAGGACCGTGGTCTGATCCAGCCAGGCTCTTCTGCTTTTGTGATGTCTCTTCCTGGGCACGGGGTGAGGAATTCCCTCTTGCCCAAGAAGCTGCAGCCTTCCAGAAGAACAGGACGGGAACTTATTTGCTGCTGCGTGTATATAACGAATGCTTCCAGACGGCAAATGGAGGCAGTCTGGCGAGGGCAGCCTCCCGTGCCCCACTCCGTCCCACCACTAGAAGGAGGGGCTCAGAGCCCCCTTCCCTCCATGCACAGCCCCAGCTGATGGGGGGCAGAGGCTGGGAGGGACAATGAGCCACCTTTCTAGCAGGGCATCTTCCAGATGTCCTGGGGGCAACTCCTCATCCCCAGCAGGTATGGACAATGGTCAGGAGGGTGGGAATTGTAGTCCCAACCACCTGAAAGGCACCAGATTGGGAAAAGTGGGTGGAACATTTAACCAGAAAATAGCATGGCTCCCAGAGATGGAGTTCCCACTTTGGGGGTGGTGTCCTCTCACCCCGGATCTTTCCTCTAGGGTACCCAAACAGGAAGATGTGGTCCTCCTGTTACTCCCCAAGCATCTCTAATCCCCTTAAAAATCCCCCAAGTACATGCCCGATTCAAGGCGATCACTTTCTCCCTAAATCAAAATCCCTTTTAGTGGAGAGTTATACATCCTTAAATCACAAAGGGCTTTTCGGGGGAGGAAATATTGGTGCTCTCTCCTCCGTCATACACTTAAAACACATGCTATTTGTTTTTGGTCTCCCTTCTGCAAGAAGGACATTTAATATGTACAATAGAATTAATAGGGATGGAGTGTGCGCAGAACATACATTAAATAAAAACCCACACTTCCACAAAACAAAGGAGCAGCTGTGAACATGCAGAGAGCCTGCGGAATATTTTTCACCCACGTTTGCTGAAAGATTTGCTCTGCAAAGTTTTATCTAATTTCTCATTCATTCAATTAAGCAGGGAGATAAAATGAACTGATCCCAAGAGATTAGAGAAGAAACTATGCTTAGCTCCTGCTTAGGGTTGCAATCAAAACTGTCTCGAGTTTCAAGATTAGGGAGAGAAGAACGCCGTCATGAAGGGACTCATCTGGAATGGGGCTGAGCAACTTTCCCAACCCACGGGGTTGACTTTGGAAGGTGCTGGACGTGTTGCTGTGGACAGTGGCTAAAACAGGGGGTGGTCAGCCAAGAGACCCCTGGAAAGATGGACTAGCTCTCCATCGGTTTGCCCTCGAAGCAGCTGGCCGTCCATTGCAACCTGTCTGGCAGGTGTTCACAAAAATGGCTCCAAGGGGTCCATCATCGAATTCCCCCTGCTTTCTTAACTGCCACTTCTCCCAAAAGGCACGCCCAGGGCAGGGAAACATGGCTGCAGCTTGTACGAGTGAGGTGAGCCTCATCAAGTCTATTAGGTTGGACAGACTCACCTGGATCCTGAGCAAATTCTTGCGGCATCCCTGGAGTGAACGTGAAGCTGTCTGAGATGCAGTGTCGCCTTTGGTCCACCTTTGGCTAGGGAGGGTCCACTCTGCCCCTACAGAGCAGCGGCAGCTTTCTAACGCCTCTGGCACAGATCTTCCCCAGACCTAGACTGCAGTGCCTGATCTCGCCTCATCTTGGAAGCTAAGCAGGATCAGGTGGGGTTGACATCCGGATGGGAGACTTGAGTCTTGCATGGAGCAGGCGGCTGGACCCAGTGAGTCGGGCCCTTCCAGCTGTATGATGCTCTGATTCTACGGGCCAAAGGCTTAGAATCTGAGACCCAGCCTGGAACCGGGGCTGCCTGAGACAAAGAGCGTGCCCCAAGACAGACAGACCAGCCCTGGCCGGACGGGCAGGGGACTCTCCCTTCCGCAATTTCTGCCGCACCTGAAGGCAGCAGTTAACCTCGGAGATGCGGAGCCGAATAGGTGGGAAGCTACACCCCGCTGCTGCATCCCAGCCTGCGCTCTGCCCCCGTTTGCCTGGGGCCTCTTACAGGCCAAGAGGGACTCCAGGTTTATGGGCCCCATGGCGGCCTTTGGAAAAACTCTGGGAAAGATCGCTGTGGGCTTGGGTGAAGCCTGCCTCTGTGGGGGAGCACGGCGGGGGGACACCACCCGTCCCCTGTGGATTTTGCCGGTTGCAGGCAGGGAAGCGGGTAGGGAAAGCCGAGGGGAGAAGGCGAAGGCGAAGGAAGAGACATAGGAGGAGGAGGAGAAGGAAGAGATGGAGGAGGAGGAAGAGACATAGGTGAAGGAGGAGAAGGAAAAGGTGAACATGGTGGAGAAGGCGAACATGGAGGAGGAGGAGGAGCAGGTCCAGGTGTAAGACTGATGGACTCCATAAAGGAAGCCACAGTCGTGAATTTGCAAGAGCTGAGTGGAGCGGTCATGGAGAGGCCATTGGAGCGCTTTCATTCATGGGGCCACCATAAGCTGGAGGTGGCTTGAGGGCGCACGGCGGCAACAGGGAAGACCAAGCAGCCAGTTCCGTTGCCTTGCGTGTGCGCGTCACATGCACTAATCCTCCGGTTCTTTCTTGCCCAGATATAAAGGATGTTGCAGCGCTCGGCCAACTCTTACCCCAGATGGATTGAACCTCTGAGCCGCGGCGGCAGCCAAATCCAGCCGGCACAGCCCAGGAAAAGCGAGGTCAGAAGAAAGAGGCAGCCGGCCCGGCCAGGGTGGGCACTGTGCAGCCGGCCCAGGGCCACTGGGAAGAGTCCCTGGGCTCCGTCCTTATCGCTGCAAGCTAATTCTTCCTGCCTTCCAGGCAAGAGCCATCCGGTGGCGAAGGGACAGAGAGGGATGGGGCCCCACAGAGAGTGTCTCACCCAGGGGCCCTCCGAACCAGCCCCGAAACAGGCAAGCATCTGCATGGATGAAAATGGGGAGAATCTCATTTCTCCTGCACGTTGAAGCCGGCCAGCTGACCATCGTCCTTTAGATTAGCATTTCTCCAGATGTTATGACAAAGGCCTTAGCACAACGACCGTGTGCAGGAATGCGCATGCCGGGGAAAGTCGCACGCTGAGTGAGGCATGGATTGCACAACGGGCGGCCTTCTTCTGCAGTCCGTGCAACACGAAGGCCACAAGTTACGTGTGCAGAAGAGGCGATGCTGCTTTGTGGGGACTCACTTCTGGGCATGTGCCCCCAAGAACATTGGCATGCCCAGTGCCAAGCTGGGCTCATGGCCGTAGGAAGGAGGGCTGGAGGCCAAGGGACCAGGCCCAGAAACCAGAGAGATTTCCACCCTCCAACATCCCTGGAGCTGCCTGCAGATGCCCCGCTTGGACCCCTCCCTGCATCTCCCACCACACAGCCCCATGGGGGAACTCCGCTGGGCCCTCGTATGGCCGGAGGGGAGGGGAAGTCTCCCCCTCCCCTTTCCCACAGCAGGCGCCATGCTGCGCATCTCTGCATGTCTCCCCTCGCTTGCCTCTTCGCCGAGCCAAGCGGCCTCAGATGTCGCAACCTTTCCTCGCAGGGGAGATGCTCCAGGGCAGGACCCCAGGACCAGTCTTGCTCCAGTCCCCTGCTAGGGACTTCAACAAAGCAGTGTGTGTTGTAATAGTATCACTACAGCGGAGTCTGGGAACGTGGGTGTTCCTCAACACCTGTCTTTGGACCAGGGGGACCGCATTGCATTAGCACAGAAACAGAGCGAGTCAGAAGGGGCCTCCCGGGCCATCCAGTCTGACCCCCGGCTCCAGCCGGCTCTGCTCACGACATGCCCACCATGTGCATGTCCAACCTATCTCTGAACACCCTTTGAATATTAAAATTTGTCAATCCTAGAATCACAGACTAGTAGAGTTGGAAGGAACCAGGGGGTCATCGGTCCAACCCCTTCCTCAGTGCAGGACCCCCAGGTCACACCATCCCCTTCAGAGGACTGTCCAACTGCATCTCGAACCCCTCCAATGGGGGAGAGTCCGCAACCTGCCCAGGGCATGGGTTCCACTGTCGTACCGCTCTAATGCTCAGGAAGTTCTTCCTGGTATTCAGCCGGAAGTTGGCTTGCCGCAACCTGAGCCTGTTCTTCCGTGCGCTGCGTTCTGGGTTGATCAAGAAGGGATCCTGCCCTTCCTCTTTGCGACAGCCTTTCGGGTCCTTGTGAAGGGCTATCCCATCTCGCCTCAGTCTTCTCTTCTCAAGGCCAAACATGCCCAGTCCTTCCAATCTCTCCTCACAGGGCTCTGTTTTCATTCCTCGACCTTTTCTGAACCTCCTCCAGCTCGTCTACAATGTGAACCCTAATGAGAAATGGGAAATCATTGGAGGTTTTCTGCTGAGCATAATGAGGAACGCAACAGAAACTGAAGGCCTTCCTCCAGAGACCCGTGTCCAGTGTCCGCCATGGAGAAGCGATGGTCCACAGGCTGAGGGTCGAGAGCCTTGGCCACCTGGGCCCTGAAAAAACCCCCAAAGGCCTGTTGTCATTCCCTTGGAACTAGCTGGTCTCCTGGACCAAAGCACCCCACCGTTGGACCCCAGAATGCATCCCTGGGACACAACGTGGACCCAATAAAGCCCCCTAAGAAAGCTTTGCAAACTTTTGGGCTTTGCTGCCATGGAGGACTTACGTACAGGTGTGGATGGGGTCTGTCCCCCTCTTGATGGACTGCACAGCTGCAACAAGGCATCCCCACCAGTGATGGTAAATATGTCGACATCTACAAGTATACTATATAGTTTGCTGCCCTCTCGAGCACCAGCCTGTCCTGCACACCCTAAATTCTGCAGCTGTTCTCAGGGGCAAAGGAGAACCAGCCCGCATCGCCAGCACTAGAGGAGCTTCAACCGCCCGGCTGGCTGAGTTTTGCGCATGTGTGCAGGCAGGCCACCGTCTCATCCCTCAAGGTGACCAGGAGCGCCAGTGTCCGGCCCGCAAGCCCATAACAATGCATGTTTCTCACTTACCCCATGAATATTCTGCAGCACAGCCAGACGCACTGTGTGTGCGCGTGTGGGTTTGAATGTATTAATTAACTCCCTGTGCATCAACGCATTATTGTATTCCTTTGTTTTGATCTTCCATTAAACATCAGCCATAATTAAGTCATAAAACATGGTGGAGGAAGAAGACAGTGGCTCAGCTGAGCTATGGTGGAGGGGCTCGTTCGTTCATTTGGTAGGATGCTGAAGGATAGCAGTAGCCTAGATACAAAGGGAGCCTGTACTCTCAGCTTTCCGAATGAATGCATTCTGCAATTCAATTGAGAGCCAGTGTGGTTAAGAGCCTGGGACTGGGACTCAGAGGATCTGGGTTCGAGTCCCCGCTCAGCCATGGAGCCAACTGGGTGACTCTGGGCCAGTCACAGACTCTCAGCCCAACCTACCTCACAGGGTGGTTGTTGTTGTGGGGATAAGATGGAGGAGGAGAGATGATGTAAGCTGCCTTGAGCCCTTTGTAGGAAAAAGGCAGGATATAAATTGGAAAATAAATTAAATAAATAAATACTCTTATTTGCAGTACATCATGGAAACCGGTTCCAAGGAGCCCTTGATGTTTCAGACTTCCGATCCATTCGGTCTGTAAAAAGCTGGCCCCTGCTTACCCCAAACCACCAAGAAACCCATCATGCAGACAAAACGTTTGCAGAGAATCACAATCATGGGGTACGTCCTAAAATGGGAATCCTCTGTACCTGATCCCATTTGCTTCAAGTCTTCCATCAACCTCTTTCTGACCATCAAGCGTGTTGACGAAGGATGTCTCTGTTTCCCCACATACCCGTGACCCAAGATGACTCTGCATTTGGGATAAGAATGTTTAGGATCGAACTTCGCAATAACTGGAGCCACCTCTTGATTCCAGGAGCTGCCCAGGACCTCCAGTCTGGTCTGCAGGAAACTGCCGAGTGACTTCGGGAGACCCTCGGGATCCACCCATCATCAAAGCTGGTCCCCCACTTCTGCAAAGGGCAGAAGTTTCTAACTCAAAGACGACCAGACGGTGATCCACCATAGCCAACAGATTCCTTGTAGGCCTCCTCATTGTTGGGGAAAGTTGAGTAGCTGAGCTGAGTGTAACTCGAGATGGTGAGAAGGAGTTTGAGTTGTGCATGTGGAGCTGAGCGGCATTGGTCAAGGTGAGCATCAATGTGCCACTGGCAGCAGGAACTACGGTTTAACTGAATCGAGGGACGGGGTGTGGCTTACAAATATTCTCGCTCTCTCTTTCTCTCTCATTTTCACACACACACACACACCATTCTTCCCTTATAACCCAAGCTCCGGATCCCAATGCCTGGTGAAATCTTTTACAGCAAATCCCTGCACTGAAATAAACAAATATAGAAGGCAGGTTTGTTTCTGTTCAATCAAGAACAAGGATGCCGCTTCTGAGCGATTATTCACACCTGCAATTCCCATGGGTCATCATGGTTATAAATCCTCTAAACAAAAAGGGAGTGTGTCTTTTCCTTTGAGGTTCAGAATGAAAAACATCCAAAGAGGTGTTAAATTTCATCTCGGGGGGCCCCAGGAGCATCGAATGCGTGCAAATCCTGCATATAAATACGGAGGTGTGCTCGTTCCATGGAAATCAGCGAAAGGATGCATGATTTCGGGTTTCTTCCTCAGAAAAAAGGGGGTGCCCCGCATGAGCAGGTGGCCGCCTTTAGCCACCCACAAGAGCTCCGTGCCCGGGAAATTGGCAAATTTACCCAAATCTGCATCACCCCAAACCATCGGGTCGTAGCGGCTGCCAAGCACTCCCTCTCCACACCGTTTCAAGGCCTCCCTCTTCCTGGCCTTTTCCGGCTGGCAGGAACCCTCCTCTGGCTCAGGGACACGCTGGTCCGGGAGCCGTCCAGCAGGGAGCCCGGGAAGAGGAGTCTCTCCAGCTTCTTGGGTTCTCTCGTCATGTATTAGGAGCACCCTCACCTTTCTCCCGTGGTGGGATTCAAAGGGGCTGCGTGTGGTGGCCAGGTGGTCTCCCCTCCAAGCTCAGGCCAGCCCCAGGCCCACTGAGCTCCTCCATGGTGGGTGCCAGATGGACCTCCCGACCATCCTTCAAGCAGGTTATGCTGCTTCCCCGGCACTTCCTGCCTTGTTCGTAGGACCCCGCTCCTGTGCGTGCCTCCTGCTCATGAGCAGGGCTCAGGTAGCCTGACTGTGTGGCCCGATCAGCAGCGCCCTCTGGTTCTGCACCTCCCTGTTGCCCTTCTGCTCTTAGGGACCTGGAGGTGGTCTTGGTGGGTCTGGAATGGCGGGGTTGGAGCCAATGTTCTTCAACACCGTGGTCTCCTGGAGTAGAGTGGCACCTGGGGTGGGGTGAGGTGGGGTGGGGGGCAGGTGTCAAGAGGGCTACCGACAATCCCTGTCTCCTCTTGACCCCGCCAGCACCAAGGCCAAAGGTGGGACCCACCTCCTCTTCTGGGCTTTCATCCAGTCCCAGGGTGGTTCTACCAGGACGTTGATAGGACATGGCACTTCCACTTCTTCCATCGTTCCTTCCTCTTGCATCCCCTACCCACTATTTTTTGCATGAAGTAAGGAAATATTTTGGAGCATTTAGAAACATAGAAACAAAGCCAGTCAGAAGGGGTCTCTGGGGTCATCTAGTCTGACCCCCAGGCTCCAGCCGGCTCCACTCATGTAATCAGCAACTTGTCTAGTCTTTCTTTGAACATCCTCACTGATGGGGGTTCCATCAGCTCCGTGGAAGCCCACTCCATATCCTAGGGGCCCTAACCGTCACGAAGTACTTCCTGACAGCCAACCTGAAGCTGGTCCCTTGAGCTTTGTCCCATTGGAACGTGTCCTGCCCTCCCCTGCAGGGTCCCAGCTCTCCTCCATATGACACCCCCTCACATAGCTCTAAGATCCCCTTGGAGTCTCCTCCTCTTCTCCTCTTCCCTCCATCTCTCCTCGGATGTTATCCCTCCCAATCCGGCTGCTATTCTTGCGACCCTGCGCTGAACTGATTCTAACATAGCTGTCTCTCCTATAATGTGGAGCCCAGAACTGGACGCAGTTGTGGGCCCACCAGAGTCATGCAGAATGGAATCAACACACCATTTTGTATGCATTACCTCTCACGCACCACGGTGGGAGGGTGACCAGCATGAGAAACCCACCCCTGCTAAGCCCACTGGTACTAAGAGGGCAGGACGGCGCCACGGGAGATCCAGTTCTCCCCCTACCCTCACCACTCAGCCATGGAGCTCACTGGGTGACCTCGGACCAGTCCCGGCCTCTCAGCCTAACCTACCTCACAGGGTTGTTGTGAGAATGAGATTGAGAGCAGGAGGAGAATTACGGAAGCCGCTCTGAATCCCTTGAAAAGTAATATAATAAATATGATTAGATATTAAAAAGTTATATTTGATAAATATAATAAAAGCTAAATATAATATATATGTTTGCACATTGTTCAGTTTTTATGCAGAGGTTGATGTTCCAATGGTCCTGTGGCATTCCACAAATGTGGAGGCCACGCCTGTGCATTTGTGGAGGAAAGGAGTCAGGGCTGCTCAAGCTTGGGAGAAGCTGGGGTTTAGGAACACCTCCTCCGCCCTCCAAAGAAAAAGCGGAAGAAAAGCCGACCCGAGTGGCTTGCATCACACTTCAAAACGAGCCAGCAATGGGCTGATGAGGCTGGAAAGAAGGCGAATGCACTTTTAGAAAGCATCAGCAGAGGTAGACTTGAGGCTCACAATCATATCCCACAGTACCCTGCGTTGGTCATGCCTCATCTCAAATCATGTGTCCAGTTCAGACTTGAAGAAGTATCCAGAAATACTGAAAGTTGTTCAGAGAAGGGCCACAAAAATAAGATGATGCTGATGTCCTAGGAAGAAAAGCTGGAGGAACCGGACATGTTTCACGTCAAGAAGAGAAGACTGTGGACGGCTCTTTTCCAGCAGTGTTGTCTCCCCTGTTCTTTATCGTCCAATCCTGTAGGATAGAAACAGGCCACCTTTCCTATTTCATTGTGCGGCTTTTTTGCTTTCTTCAGTGGATTTGCAAATATGAAGAGAGAGAAACTTAGCATAAGCTCACATGTAGGTACAGTATTACAGTTCTTCAAAATCCACAAAGTCATATTGAAAGTAAATCAGAGTTTTCATAGCTGTGAAGCTTGAATCTTGCAAGCCCAAAGTATGAACGGAAAATCCCCTAGAGATTTGATTTCCTGGCTCTTCCCATACCTTCTGCATCTTGATCAGTACCTGAGGTCCAAAGCTGCTGCTGCTGGTTTGCATTCAAAAGCCCAAACTCAGAAAGTCAAATGCTTCAGCTCCATTGGGAGAAGAATCATCACCGTGCAATTTGCAGGTAATGGTGCATTTGACCTAATGAATCACAGTTTGAAGAAGGATGGATGCAAATTCGACTCAGCATCAGCAAAAAGGATGGCTTATGAATGACCTAGTTGGTCACTTTTGCACACTAATTGCACCCAAAACAGTGCAAAAGTGAAAAACAGAAGCGGGGTAGGGGTGGATCTGCAAGGTAAGAATACAAAGAGCTGTGAGTTCGGGACACAATTCCATGGGGCGAACCAAGACTGAACATAATGGAACTACATCAAGGTCAAATTCAAAAGATTACACTGTGACATTTCCTGCAAACAATGGGAGTTGTGAGTCCTCCACAAACTGTGCTGGAGCCTTGTATAAACCCCTGCTTGAAATCACACCAAGCTCCTGCATGAAAAGGCTTCCCCGTCTTTTTAAGGTGGGGAGGGGGGGGATTAGCACAAAACCTTCCTTTTTCCCTCAGGGATATTTATTTAATTTCTGTGTTGTATTTTTGTGCTTCTGTCGCAAGCGGCAACGACAGAAGCCTGGCCACCGTCTTACCTCCCTCCCGCTGCCACACACCTTGAGTCACCCCAGGGCATTGTGCAACCGAGGTGAAGGCGGGGTGCAGAACTGGGGCGAGGGTGGAGAAAAACCAGCCATGTGAAAAGGACAGGGTGTGTTCTGTCTTTGTGTTATAGACTTCCCCTTTGCTCTGCAGCCTGCCAGGCTGCCCACACTTCCCGATCCTAAAAAGCCACATGGGAGCCGTTACCCCATGATGTTTGTCCCTAGGCTTTCACTGAAGCAGAAGAAGCCAACGGAGCGAGAAGGTGCCAGAGGGATGGTGGACAACAGAAGGTGGGACACTTGCACTAAGGTTGGAGAGAAACTTGCCAGAATCCATCCTTCTCACATCCACAGACTTGTTCTTGTGCTCGGCCTGGTTTTGGAATGCGATCCAAGCAGAGAGGAAGTCCATAAATGCTCGTGGAACAACAGTTGTGCAACTGGCAACAATCTCAGTGTTGGGTGGAACAGCACAAAGCAGGGTGAAGTAGGCTGAAATTTGGGGAGCCTAGCTCAGGGAATCTACCAGATTGCTGGCCAGGGTATAGATCCTTTCACCTCCCGCACACACTTCCGGGCCACCTCAAAGTCAGGTGGCGGTGGAGGGTTCCTCCCAAATGCCTTGGGAATGGTAAGAGAATTGCCCAGCATTCTAATTAATACGGTGTTTGTGCTTTTTCGATCATTATTGTGGTTTGGGAAGGGAAGAGGGAGCGGCAAGGACAGCCAAATGAGAGGAGAGCCTGGACTGGAGGCTAGACGGCACCCAACGCAAACTGGAGTCGTTCCAAATCGACCGCGGATGCTTCAACTTCAGACCCTGCCTGAATCCCTCTCTCAATCTCTCTCTCTCTCAATCTCTCTCTCTCTCAATCTCTCCCCCCCCTCCCCCTCTCCCTATCAAAGGCTTGTCAGGCCTGCGCAATTTGTGACCGATCAAGCCAATGCACAGCCCAGGACAAAATCCCATAACGGAGGTACTTTCAGGGGCTGCATTCCAGGTGGGCAGGGCCAGGAGTGAAAGAGGAGCTCCAAAATACCCCAAATACCGGTGTAGTTTCACTTAAAGCTGCAGTAATGAAGCCTTAGCAGAGGGAGGTCAGAATGGGAAAACTCCAAACAAACAAACAAATAAACAACAAAACAGGGAACCAGTAAACAAGGAGCACAGCCCCGCAAGAAAGGGGCTGGGATCAGAAAAGACACCTGGCCCCCACCCAGGTGGGCAGTTTTGGCTCCTGGCCCTGCGGAAGGGGCTTGGAGGAGGTCCTGGTTTCACTGGGAAGGGACCTGAGGGGCGACCAGTACCAAGCAAGTCTCCCTGTACATGCCTGGAGGGCCATATATTACTCAGGTTTGGTAGACAAGTTCACCAGGTGGAGAGGAGAGAGGGAGCCAGGAGCGCTCTATCGGAGGTGAGCTGGGGAAGGACCAGTCTTTGGTTCACCAAAAGCCAGCTTTCTAGAGGAGTTTCCATGTTGGGCAACAGATCCGGGTTCGAATCCCTCTCAGCCGCAAGACCTAATGGCTGTGCTGACTTGGCTCACACCACCACAGCTGGAGAAATAAGATGTGGTGTTCATTTCTCACACTGCTCAGGCCAGTCATGTGTTGGGGACAGTCACATAGTTTTCCTCGGCACCTTGGCATTGGTGACAAACCACCCAGAGCCCTACTTCAGCCAGTGGGTTCTCGGTTGTGCTGTGTGAACACTGTCCAGGTTTGCATAAGACACCAAGCTGTGCTGGCAAAGGTAATTGTGTGAATCCCCCCCAGCACATGACTGGCATGCGCAAGAAGGATCTGGACAGACTATGGAAGTGGGCAGGGGAAAGCAGGATGGCGTTCAATGCGGATCAGTGCAAGGTCTTGCACTTGGGGCATAGGAATAGGCGTCATAAGTACAGGTTAGGGGACCAGTGGCTGGAGAGCAGCACTTGTGAAAGGGACCGCGGGGTGCTGGTCGACTGCAGGCTGAATGTGAGTCAGCCGTGTGATGCGGTGGTCAAGAGGGCGAACGCCACCCTTGGATGCATGCCAGAAGCATGGCTCCTAGATTGAGAGAGGTATTACTGCCACTCTGTATGACTCTGGTGCACCTGCAGCTGCATTATTCTGTTCAGTTCTGGGCTGCACAGGACTGGAAGGATATAGCCAGGTTGGAATCGGTGCAATGAAGGGCCACGAGGATGGTGGTTGGATTGCAGGGAAAGCCGTATGAGGCGAGACTGAGGGAACTGGGTCTCTTCAGCCTGGAGAAGAGGAGACTCAGAGGGGATCTGTTGGCGACATGCAGGTATGTGAGGGGGTGTCACACAGAGGTGGGTAGAGACCTGTTCCCCCCTGCAGAGGAGGGCAGGATGCGCTCCAACAGAGCAAAGCTCAGGGAACCCAGGTTCGATATAGATGCCAGGAAGCACTTCCTGACAGTCGGGACCCCGAGGGCGTGGAATGGGCTTCCACGGGAGGTCGTTGAGGCCCCATCGGTGAGGGTGTTCAAGGATAGACTGGTCAAGCACATGGTAGGCATGTCATGAGTGGAGCTGGCTGGAGCCGGGGGTCAGACTGGATGGCCCGGGAGACCCCTTCTGACTCGCTCTGTTTCTATGTTTCCAAGGTGGTTCAGGGTGTCATTGAACCACTGTGTGTAATTGAAACATGGATCATGATGTTGGCTGAACTCACCTGCACCAATAAGCCATGGCTCATTGACCATGATTTGTTGGATTGCAAACCACGGGTTGCTTGTGGTTCTCCAACCATGAGCTGTCGTCTTGGCTGGGTTCAGAGCCCAGTGCAAGCCATTTTGCAACAACAACCCAATATTCTGTGTCAACCCACCCTCGACCCATCCTCAGACCTGGGGTGTGGGTCGTCATCTTGTCTGACCCAGCCTGCTATTGTTTCCCCTTCCTCGTAGGGTTGTGAGGATCACAGCATTGAAGAGAACCATGTATGTCTCCTGAGGTCCTTCGAGAAAACGGAGGGCCACATGTTAATTAAACATTAGAAACGCTGAGGGCGTCTTTGGCTTCCCCTTCATCCCCGTCAGCTTGTGAGTCTTAAACTTCCTGGCTTGGAATCAAGTTGCCTTTAAATCGACAGTTCTTCCTTCCACACGAACACAGCAAGGATTGTGTTACCAAACAATCAACAATATTGTCCCCGCATTAACGAGCCTCCGCACGGTTTCAGGAAATCATTTGCAATAAAGATGCATTTTCCCGAACATGAGGCTAGGCCGAGGTTTACAACATCATCATTTGGTTTTATTTGCCAAATGTCTTACCTGGTATATTATCTGCTTTTACAGATGTGTACCACGTTTGATTTTTTAATTGGTCTTATTTACCAAATGTCTTACTCATTAGACTATCTACTTTTTCAGATGTGTCCTCTTTGATTTCTCTGGGAAGAGAACCGGCATAACAAATCAGTGTTGTGATTAGTGCCGGCAGAGTTTTCCAACATTCTGTTCCCTCTCCTGCATGCAGCAGCTCGGAATATCGCACCTACTGTACGACAAATACCTCCTTCTGTCCTTTAGTGCCCCCAGTTCAATGTTGAATGCATAATCATCCCAGCCAATTAAACAAGCAAAGTTAATAAGATCCAACTATAAAGGGGGCTGGGGGTTCTGCTAAACCTCCCCCGATTCTGTGGCTGGGAAAAAAACAGGGAAAACAAAACCCAAACCTATAATTGGAATACATCGTGCAAATTAGAAACAAACATGAATATTGCATGTTGGCTGCACCGTGTGGTTTAGAAGTGGGGCATTGTCTCAGCACTGGGGGTATGGCATTCTGCTTTTCGGACTAGGGAGGCTGTCAACACAACACCAACACAAGGCCTCTTCACAGCTCCAGCCAGCCATACCTCCAGCAAGTCCATGGCCACCGAATATGCTTAGTCCGCAGTGGGTCGCTTTGGGGGGTGGCTTCCCCCCCTCCACCGCTCCACCCAGCACATCTTGGTGTTCCTCTGAGCATGTTTGATACCTCCCATGCACCCGTGATGTTCTCAGCTGCATTAGAGACTGGCACTTGGAGAAGGGAAGGTATTCTTCCAACCAGGGAGCTATTAGCCAACCAACATTGGCTATGTTGTAGGATCCACTTTGAACCCAGCAGCCCTCAAACTAGGAGCCTGGTACAGAATCGCACTTAGAATTAGAAAATGCGGAGCCCAGGAATCTGTTCTGAGAATCAGATGTGAATGGAGCTCATAGCCTTGCAACAGAAAACCAGATCCTTCCCACCCTGTTTTCTTGGTTTCAATTGTATAATTTAAGGCTGGAGTCTCTGTTTGTTGCTGGCACGCAACAATTAGGGGTGATTGGTGATCTTCTGCAAGCATCTCCGAGACCAGGCAAAAGATCCCGATCCTTCTGCCTTATCTCTGTGCTAGTAGAGAATATAACCGGACACCCAGGGGTGACATTTGGACCTTTGGAATATATTGGGCCCAGGTTGGACATATATGTCTATGTATATAGACATATATGTGAGAAAATCTTATAATGTGCATTGAAATAAATAATTATGAATCTGCATGTGCCAGACCAACAGCCAAATCAGCATATATTATACGGTGATATTCAGACAACTACAAATGTCGATATGTCCTTTACAATCCAAAAATGCATGCCGAAAGACACATAATAGGGGAAGATATATACCAAGTTTTTATTTGCTTATTTAATTTATTTATGTATGCATTAGAGGAAGTGCTAGGGGAAATGCATATATTAGAAAACTGTATGTAAGGACATATATATTGCGAGAAACATGCATGAAACTCATGCACATTTCCACGTGGACTTTTTTAAAAAAATAAAAATTGATGGATTGAATGTTGGTAAAAGCGAAACTGAGCAGAAGGAAACTTGTTTGTTGCCCCGACATAAATGGTTCTTCTCTCCATCTCCAGATCATTTGGTCCTCACAGCAACCCGGTGATGAAGGTTAGTCTGAGAGTCCATGTCTTGCCCAAAGTCGTCCCATGAGTTTCATGGCTACACCTGGACTAAAACCTGGATCTTCCAAGGCCCAGTCCAGTGCTCTAACCACTATACCGCATGGACTCCTTTGTGCTCTGAATGCTATGCCTCCGTTAAAGCAGCCCAGAATTGCTGGCTTGTGTTCAGCCTGTGATAAAGGGAGATACCTAGATCCTTTCCCCATCCGATAGTGGCGTCATTAATTGTGGTTCATTCCTCAGTGGAGGCCATTACATTTATCCCTCCAGACTTCCGCCTACTGTTCCCATCTCTTAACATCATTCCTGTCTTCTTCCGTGTTGGCCAACACCCTCTCTTTGGCCAACCTCTCTTGTGTCATCTATGAAAGTGATGTATTTTTCCACACCCTTATCTGGAGAAGTCAGTCCGAATTTGGTTATGACCTATAAAATTTGGTTATGACCTATAAAATTTGGTTATGACCTATAAAGCCCTTAATGGCTTGGGTCCTGGCTACCTAAAGGAGCATCTGCAACCATATATGCCCTCCCGCCCCTTATGATCGGTGGCTGATGCTCTCCTCCGGGAACCCTCTGTGAGAGAGGTGAGGAGGGTGAGTATCCAGAGCAGGGCCTTCTCTGCGGTGGCACCCCGACTATGGAATGCGCTCCCCAGAGAGGTCTGCCTGGCGCCGGCGTTATTTGTTTTTCGGCGCCAGGCCAAGACCTTTTTATGTAAAACTCATTTTAATTGCCAGTTAGTGATTGTATTCATAGTATTTTAATTGGTTATTCAAGATGGGCCAATTTTAAATTTTAAATTGTTTTGAATTGTTGCTGTTTACTGTTGATGTTGTGAGCCGCCCCGAGGCTTTGTTGCAATGGGGGCGGCATATATATGTTTTAAATTAATTAAATAAATAAATAAATTTCTAAGAATCTGGCCAGTGAAGTCTGCAGCTTTTCCCAAAGCACGCAGAATCCACAGACCTGCAGACCATTTAAAACATGATTTTACATGATTTTATACAAATCCGCCCACAGAAAAAATGTGTACAAGAAAAAATGATGATAAAATGTGTACAAGAAAAAATGATGATAAAATGTACATTTCCCCCATAGTCATTGGGGGGGGGCTTTTTTTTTTTTTTTTGGAGGGGGGAGAATTCCTCCATCTTCTGCAGTGCTAATTTGTGCCAATGCCAATGAACTGAACATCAGACTTTGTCCATGAGCAGATGAGGGACTGAAGGATGGGTGGCGATCTAAGAAACGCCACGGAACAGTTTTTGCAGCTTCCGGGCTGCATCTTTGTAAAACTCTTCAATAGCACAGGGTCTTCGACAGAGACCTACAGCACTTTCCCGAAGACCTCTCTCCAGGAGTACTTTTGCAATCGCTGAAAAGGTTTTTATGACATCGCTGAGGCTATATAATCCTAAAGTCACTTACAGGCCCCATTTTATTATAATGCGACTGGCGAGCCAAAGTGGAACATAAGTTTTGTTTGTGTGCCTTTCAACTTTTCCATAACTAATGAGGACAAAAGTGTGACACTGTGAGTTGATGAAAGATACATGCGAACTTTGACTTGTGGCAATAGATTAACATGTCAGAACTGGTGGGTTTGGCTGTTTTGTTTCTTGTTTAAGATTTCTAAATGAAAAGAGTTTTGACAATATGCAATCAAGAGTCAGCATTCCACAGAGAAGCCCAACCCCTTGGCTGAACGAAGAAAAGATCATGAGTTCAAATAATGGAGAATTCTTTGGCACCGCCAAGTTGGCGGAAGGTTAAAGAAGTCAGCGCTCAAGTCAGTAATTAAAAAAATGTTTCGAAGGAGAGACTCTGTGATTTGCAAGCACCTAAATTAAATTCCATTTAAGAACTTTAATTAACATGGAGAGACACCCACTCCTGAACGCAAGCTTGCAAATTTAGAACTCTGTTGTTATTGAAGAGGTGCAGTGCTATTCTATAGATGTTAAGAGTTTCTTTACCACATGCCCTCTGTGAAGTTTATCAGCCTGGCTCCCCTGTTTTGTTTAATTTTGTTTTTAATGTGACATTAACGGCAGGGGGCTCAGAGTGAAAAGTTAGGAAGGTACTTAACTCTCACCATCAACTCCTCACATCTTCAGCAGAAGTCGGAGGACCCTCCAAGGACTCACTGCTAAGTCTGTCCTTTGCCCTCCTTCCTGGCCTGGCATCATGAGTAGCGTCATTGTTCAAATTACCCACAATGCACCTGAAGTGGCGCTACTCCAAGGCATTGTGGGACATGCTGCTGGGGAATGCTGGGAGTTTTTTTTTCTTTTTTTGATTTATCTCCTGCCTTTTTCCTACAAAGGGCTCAAGGCAGCTTACATCCTCCTCCTCCTCCATCTTATCCCCACAACAACACCCCTGTGAGGTAGGTTGGGCTGAGAGTCTGTGACTGGCCCAAAGTCACCCAGTTGGCTCCATGGCTGAGCGGGGACTCGAACCCGGATCGCCTGAGTCCCAGTCCCGTGCTCTTACCCACTACGCCACACCGGCTCTCTTGTAGTTGTAGGCAAATATGCATAGGATCACGCCCTTGAAGTCTCTGACTCAGCTTTCCACAATCTAGTGCCTTCCAGATGCATTGGATTGCAACTCCCATCATCCTCAGACTTCAAACACACGTCAGGCTGTTGGAAAAAAGGGAGGGGGATGTTTGAATGGAAAGCTAGATCAAGAAAGCACTTACAGGGTTCACATTTCGCTTCGTGTTTCTTGTGCGTGCCGGTGTGAAGCACTTTGGGTCTGGGGTTCAAAGCCAGTGCTCCA
This sequence comes from Varanus salvator macromaculatus, assembly GCA_023646645.1. Lineage (NCBI taxonomy): Eukaryota > Metazoa > Chordata > Lepidosauria > Squamata > Varanidae > Varanus > Varanus salvator. The sequence goes on along the minus strand of JAIXND010000624.1, from coordinate 21,987,351 downwards.
AGATTCCCCAGGTGGCCACACCTTTTCTCCTGGCCACGCCCCCTCCCCCCCCCCCCAGCCCCTTCTGTGCAGTTCTTTCTTTTCCATTCGGAAAGGTGGAAGTGGTTTTCCTTAGACTTACTAGTAGACTGAGACCCTGGCACTTAGGGCTCGACCCGAGACTAGGGGGCTATTTGGCCCCGCCCCTCGGGCCTTTGTCCCGCCCACCCTTGGGGGCCGTCTCGGAGGGCTTCCAGAACAGAGTGAGGCTCCTGCTTCTGCAGCCCTGGCCTGGCCCATCTAGTTCGGAAAAGGAGAAGCCGGAGGGGAGCAGCCAGGCCGGGTCCTGTGGGGGGGGCCGGGTCCTGTGACCCACCTGTGCCGGAGTTCTGCCGAGGCTCCTTTTGCTAGTTCAGGTATGCCGCCTAGGAGGCAGGTGTGAGCCTGGAAGCGCCCCTAAGCGTCCTCAAAGGAACACAGGAAACCGGGCACCACCTGAGAGTTCAGTGGAAGGGGAGAAAGGGCTTCCCATGGTGTCGGGAGGTCCACCAGCTTGGAGGGCTTCCAAAGAGGACTGGGCAAACATGGAGGAGAAAGCTGTCCATGGCCGCAAGTGCAGAAGACTCCCTGCTACTTCCAGTGGGGCCATGTTCAGCAGTTGCTGGGGAGCATGGGTAGGAGCAGGGCTTTTTTTGTCCTAGAACGCACCGGAACGGCATTCCGGCACCTTTTTTTTGCAATGGATTTTACAAAGTGATTTTGGCATAGCAGATCAGCAACAAACATCATTAACATAGTGCCTGCAGGCTGCTATGGTGTCTGCGATCTGCTATCTGATAGTGAGAGATAGCTGCTCGGGATGCTGCTCGGCTGCTCGGCTTGGGATTGGTGTGCGTGCTTACTGCCGACGGGGACGTGAGTTCCGGCACCTTTTTTTTTTTACAAAAAAAGCACTGGGTGGGAGGGTGCTGTTGCACCCTCTAGTCCTGCTCACTAGATGCTGCAGGAAGCTGGCTGGCCAGACTCTTGATGCTGCATGGGACAGGCTCTGGCCACTCCTTTTCCTTATCTTCAAAGGCTTCTGTGCTCGCCACTGCATGGTAAGCCAGAGGCCCACAAGCGCATCACCACAAAGACGACATGATCTGGACAACGGGGAGAGTCTTGGCCACGTGGGCATTTCTGGCTGGTGGGTTCCCCACAGTACCTTCCTTTTGGGATTCATTAGCGTGGCCCAGTATGAATGGCTACCAAAAAAGTCACCCAAAAAAGACACGGATTTGTATAATCATATGCTACTGTGGATGTGCAGATGCAAATTTATAACTCAATCCTAAAATATAAATAGACTCACAACACATCTCACTATTGCAGGTCCGTGTGCCTGCTTGCTCCATGTGGACAGGAAGCTTCAAAATCACCTCCCCCCCCCCGCCCCCATTTGGTTCATCCTTTAGTCCTGAAACCAGTGTAGGACTGGACGGTCCTTCTCAGGAGAGGGGCTGCCCAGAGCCAGTGGGTGCCTTTGAGCAAAGAACAGTCCTCCCTAAAGTAGGACAAGCGGCCATCCTAATTTTAAAAGTATTCCTTGTCCTTCTTTTTTCATAGTTCACAAAGTCCAGTGAAGGGAATCGGTGCATCTTGTCTGAAACATGGATGGGACATGCCTCACCCACGCCACCCTAACTGCAGGTTATCCTTCATGAGAAAGATACTTCTGCTCTATTTAAGTGTTAGATCATTCTTGGTTTTGGCTGTTTGGATGCTCCGCTCATTCCCAATTCCAGACTATGTATGAATATACTGAAAAGCATTGCTCCTAAAACAGCTCTCCAGGGGATCACACTGTTTCTATCGATCTACTGGGAGACTCTGCCTTTTATTCCAACTCATTGCTTTATGCTCTCCAAGTAGCTACTGATCCATTAGAGTCATCCCCCTCTTATTCCCTAAGTTTGCTCTGGACTCCTTGGTGAGAAACTTTGTCAGAGGTCTAAGCAAGCAGTGTCTACGGATCACCTCATCCACATGTTTATAGACACTGGGAGAGATTAGAGAGACAGGAAGTACCTTTGCTGTAGTCATGCTAATTCCTTTTCATCAGTTCTTTTCATTGTTCTTAACGCTTACTAATTTTATCTTTTCTTTTTCCAATTTATATCCTGCCTTTTTCCTACAAAGGGTTCAAGGCAGCTTACATCATTCTCCTCCTCCATCTTATCCCCACAACAACAACCCTGTGAGGTAGTCTGGGCTGAGAGTCTGTGACTGGCCCAGAGTCACCCATGGCTCCATGGCTGAGTGGGGACTCAAACCCGGATCGTCCGAGTCCCAGACCCAGCTCTTAACCACTACACCACACTGGCTCTCATGTTTTCTCTTTGGCCATGTTTTCAACCAACATACCCAGCAGAGATATCCAGCCTGAAATGTACTGAATCCCCCTGTATCTTTTTTTAAAAATAGTGTTACATTGGCCATTCCCCAGTCTTTGGAACAGAGGATGTCGCATATTTTGTCCAGGGGAACTCTAGGATAGATACTATCTTGGATCAGTGATTCCTGAAGTGAGGCCCATAAAGTTTCAGTTGGCCTTAGCTCCTTGCTGAGACAACATTCTCCTATAGTCCTAGTAGGAAAGAGTTCCAGCCAACTGAATTCATTTGGAACTAACCCAGGTTGTATTTTCTTCTTGTCTCGTTCTGACCACCATCAGATGCTACTAGATTCCCTGGGAAGCCTCCAAGGACTTAAGCATGGCCCATCCCCAGAGAAACGCACCTGACATTGCTACCTTTTAGGAACACTGAGATCAGCCATACTCACATGGTTGCCTGTAACATCCAGTAGATTTGCAGAGTATTCTCCTTGGTCTTTTAGGTTTTGTCTGTTAATTGTTTCTGTCTGCTATTCAAATGGCTATTCTATTGTTGATATCATTGCTGTTTTTAACTTGTGAAACACAACAGCACAAAGGCTGTGAAGTCCAAACACTCAAAACTGCTATATAAAAATGCATTTTCCTCTTCTGCTGTTGCAGCTGCAGATGAAAAGGACATGTTGAACATAGATGGGCTGGCCATTTCCAAAGGACTTTTAAAGGAGGTCACAAAGAAGATGGAGATCAGCTTCTCCATAAACCCACAGAAGCCAGTACAAGACACCACATGCTTCAATTCCAAAGTTATGCTTAGTGTACACACATTGTTGTTGTTGTTGTTAGTCGCGAAGTCGAGTCCGACCCATCGCGACCCCATGGACAACATTCCTCCAGGCTCTCCTGTCCTCCACCATCCCCAGGAGTCCACTCAAGCTCACACCAACTGCTTCAGTGACTCCATCCAGCCACCTCATCCTCTGCCGTCCCCTTCTTCTTTTGCCACCTATTGTTCCCAGCATTAGACTCTTCTCCAGGGAGTCCTTCCTTCTCATTAGGTGGCCAAAGTATTTGAGTTTCATCTTCACTATCTGGCCTTCTAAAGAGCAGTCAGGGTTGATCTCCTCTAGGACTGACCGGTTTGATCGCCTTGCGGTCCAAGGGACTCGCAGGAGTCTCCTCCAGCACCACAACTCAAAGGCCTCAATCCTTTTGCGCTCAGCCTTCCTTATTGTCCAGCTTTCACAGCCATACATTGCAACTGGGAAAACCATAGCCTTGACTAAACGCACTTTTGTTGGCAGAGTGATGTCTCTGCTTTTCAGTATGCTATCTAGATTTGCCATAGCTTTCCTCCCCAGAAGCAAGCGTCTTTTAATTTCTTGGCTGCAGTCCCCGTCTGCGGTGATCTTGGAGCCCAGGAAAATAAAATCTGTCACTACCTCCATTTCTTCCCCATCTATTTGCCAGGAAGTGAGAGGACCAGATGCCATGATCTTAGTTTTCTTAATGTTGAGTTGCAAGCCAACTTTTGTGCTCTCCCCCTTCACCCGCATCAAGAGGCTCTTTAGTTCCTCTTCACTTTCTGCCATGAGAGTGGTATCATCTGCATATCTGAGGTTGTTGATATTTCTCCCAGCAATCTTGATTCCAACTGGTGATTCATCTAGCCCTGCCTTTCTCATGATGTGCTCTGCATATAAGTTGAATAGGCAGGGTGACAGTATACAGCCTTGCCGAACTCCTTTCTCAATTTTGAACCAATCAGTGGTTCCGTGTCCGGTTCTCACTGTTGCTTCTTGACCTGCATATAGGTTTCTCAAGAGACAAATAAGATGGTCTGGTACTCCCATCTCTTTAAGAACTTGCCACAATTTGTTGTGATCCACACAATCAAAGGCTTTAGCGTAGTCAATGAAGCAGAAGTAGATCTTTTTCTGGAACTCCCTGGCTTTCTCCATGATCCAGCGTATGTTGGCAATTTGATCTCTAGTTCCTCTCCCTCTTCGAAATCCTGCCTGTACTTCTGGTAGTTCTCGGTCCACATACTGCTGGAGCCTAGCTTGTAGGATTTTGAGCATCACTTTGCTAGCATGTGAAATGAGTGCAATGGTGCAGTAGTTTGAACATTCTTTGGCATTGCTCTTCTTGGGGATCGGCATGTAAACTGACCTTTTCCAATCCTGTGGCCACTGTTGAGTTTTCCAAATTTGCTGGCATATTGAGTGTAGCACTTTAACTGCATCATCTTTCAGGATTTTGAATAGCTCAGCTGGAATGCTGTCACCTCCACTAGCTTTGTTGTTGCTCAGACTTCCTAAGGCCCATTTCACTTCACATTCCAGGATGTCTGGCTCGAGGTCAGTGACCACCCCATCGTGGTTATCAGGGATGTTAAGCTCTTTCTTGTATAGTTCTTCTGTGTAATCTTGCCACCTCTTCTTAATCTCTTCTGCCTCAGGTCCCTGCCATTTTGGTCCTTTATTATGCCCATCTTTGCATGAAATGTTCCCTTCATATCTCTAATTTTCTTGAAGCGATCTCTGGTCCTCCCTATTCTATTGTTTTCTTCTATTTCTTTGCACTGTTCATTTAGGAAGGCATTCTTATCTCTTCTAGCTGTTCTCTGGAATTCTGCATTCAATTGTTTGTATCTTTCTCTTTCTCCCTTGCCTTTCGCTTCCCTTCTTTCCTCAGCTATTTGTAAAGCTTCCTCAGACAGCCACTTTGCTTTCTTGCATTTCTTTTTCTTTGGGATGGTTTTAGTTGCTGCCTCTT
>JAIXND010000624.1:21963249-21982126 GCA_023646645.1 Varanus salvator macromaculatus | reverse complement strand
CAGATACATCGGCAACTGAGTGTCCTTTCGGCTTTGACCCAGTCGCTTCATTCTTTCTGGCGCTACTAGTACTAGCCCTCCGCTCTTCCCCAGTAGCATATTGGACACCTTCCGACCTGAGGGGCTCATCTTCCGGTGTCATATCGTTTTGCCTTTTGGTTTTCATGTCCATGGGGTTTTCATGGCAAAGATACTGGAGTGGGTTGCCATTTCCTTCTCCAGTGGATCACGTTTTGTCAGAGCTCTCTGCTATGACCTGTCCGTCTTGGGTGACCCTGCACGGCATAGCTCATAGCTTCATTGAGCTACGCAAGCCCCTTCGCCACGACAAGGCAGTGATCCATGAAGGAGGTACACACATTATGTATCATAAATATCATCATAAATACACACATTGTGATGATTTAAAAAAACCCTTCCATGTAGGCATTGGATCTTCTGGGGATCTCACAGAACTTTTGAGGCATCCTGTGAGTAGCTCAGGATGGACAACACTTTGCTACCTCCACTGCAGCATGAAGCACCGACGTCAGAAGGCATTGACTAGAAAGTCCCAGCATGTGGCCTGCCGAGTAGAATTGGTGGGTGTGCAGATGCATGAAACTCTGAAACGCTCTGGAGGAATGGGAATGGATTCAGTTGCTGGGGTGAACCAGGAAAGGATCTCGGCGTGCAGCAAGAGAAGCCTGCGGGGAGACCGGGGAGCATGCCACAAGTCCCTGAAAGGCTGTCACAAAGAGGAAGGACAGGATCTCTTCTCAATCGCAGAGTGTAGGGCACGGAATAACGGGCCCAAGTGAGAGGAAGCCAGGTTCGGGCTGGGCATCAGGAAGAACTTCCCGACTGACAGAGAAGTACGGCAGTGGAACCAATGCCCTAGGGAGGTGGTGGAGTCTCCCACTCTGGAGGCACCCGAAAAGAAGCTGGACTGGCATCTGAGTGGGATGGTGCGACTTGGTGGCCTGCAACAGCAGGGGGCTGGACCCGATGGCCTTCATGGCCCCTTCCAACTCTCCTATTCTATGACTCTGTGCAACTGGACAGCCATCTGAGAGGGATGGTTTAACTTAATGTCTGCACTGAGCAAGGAGGTTGGAGCTGATGGCCCTCTGGCCCCTTCCAGCTCTGCTCTTCTCCGATTCGATGAATCAAGACTGAATTCTGCACTCCACTCCAGGAATTCGTAGGTTCTGAGGAAAGTCTAGGTAGCCATGGGCCTCATGGCTGTGTGAGCCCCAGGTTTTCAGGGCCCTTCCACAAGACACCTTGACTGGGGCTCTTCCCGCAGCGAGTTCACACCTTCACTGGCATAGTGCAGCGGGCTCCTTGCAGCAAAGGGTAGGACAGCACCAACGTCATCCACCAGCTGCTCCTGTTTTTCGCCTGCTTTCTCATCCTGGCTGCCACTTGCTTGCTTGCCCAGCAAAGCACCAGTGAGCAAGGAGCATGTGGCACCTGCTGTCCCCTTTTCCTTCTCACCACCACAGCCTCCTGGGCCCAGGTAGGAGGCAGGTGCACAAGTGGGATGCCCCAGTGAAGAGGCAGGATGGGACCCACGTCCCTCAGCAGCTGCCCCACCATGCAAGCCCAGGCTCTGAGGGTGCCGAACAGTGAGACGTTGATGGCCACATGGACTTCATCCCACCGGATTCTTCTGAAGATCCAGGACAAGGACAGGGGGGGCCTTGGAACTCAAAGACCCAACACACACCCAGAATGATGCTTGTCCTAACCTTCGATGTATTACATTTATCTGTCATGTTTCCTCCAAGGAGCTCAAGTGGCAGACATGTTCTGGTTTCTCCCCAGAGGGAGGTGGCCTGCCCAAGATCATCTCCGGGGATGTGAAGCTGAGTTTGACACCCCTCCAGGTCACTTCACCGGCTGTCCATGCCACTCTGAGAATTAAGAAATCCTTAATGGGATCGATAAACCTGGGGAACCAGCAGGGCACTGGCAAATGCCTTACTTAGTGGGACAACACATGTGAACACAGTCCAAAGCTGCCCGGTAAGGTCAGGCCACTGGTACAGCCAGCCTGGTGGTGTCTCTTCTGATCTCTCCAAACAGACGTCTTTCCCAAACTAAGTCAAGGCAGATGACTAGTTCACCAAGAGCACTGTGGCCAGTCCATGTCAACAATATCGGCCATGCTAGCAGAGGATGATGGGAGCTGTAGTCCAAAATCCCTGGAGGATGCCAGCACAGGAAGGCTGCCCGCAAGAGCTTCAGTTCGGAGACAGTCGCCGCTCAGCTCCACGCGCTTGCCACCGGGGGAAGCCCAGGGATGAAGCCGGTCTCCATAATTCCTGGTGGCCCTCTCCAAATTTTAAGATGCTGCCGTTCAAAGGCAATTTTTAAAGAAAGATTCATCCTTTCCAATGAGCCAAGGGTGGCATGGTATTTACAAAGCTATTTGGGAAAAGGTCAAAGATTTGTCCTTTGCCAAAAAGTGACGATGCTCTTTTTGCAGCTGAAGAATGGGGGCGGCCGCAGTGCGGGGAGGGAGGTGAAGAGGGTCTGCGCACCAACCTGGCGAGCCACAAAAGGGGCACATAGGTGAAGGGCGCCACCCAGAGGCACGGAATTCAACGCCTGTCACTCCGATTGTGGCAAGCAGGAGATCACAGGGAGAAAGTAATATCTACTGAAGAGACATCAGACGGTGTAGTAAAAAGGGTAATCCATTTATTTTTAGAGAAGTTTTCCACTCGGGGATCATACACATGACAGATCACAGAAACACATGCAAGCATGAAATTTAATTTTTAAGAATTCTTTTCCCGGGGCTTCCATGTAAAATGACAGTGAATGGAGCAGAAGGGGGGGAAAGGAAGCTGGTGGAGTGTGGGGGAGACCCATAATCGTGACAAGACAATTACGGTAAAGCTTCTTTTTTAATGTTTTAATTATATTTGGGGCTAAGCATGAATCTTTGACAAATTCTAACAAAACAAATAAAGGGACTTAAAAAAGACCCTTCTCCTCGCCGAGCGACTGAAGTCAAATGAGGTGCATAAATTATTTACTGCATTTCTAAAACACCTTTCCAAACTCAGTGAAAGCAGTTTACCAACAAATAAATAATAATAATCAAATTAAAACATAGCTAAGTATTTAAAAATCCCTTTCCTAGCTTGGTAATGTTTCAACTAGACCGATCTTCAACCTTTTTGGCTTTGTTTTGCTCATTGCTTTAAAGGGATGAAGAATTTGGAGAACAGGATCAAGGGGGCTGAATCTTTTCTTCATGATATAACATTAGTGATGGTATGAACATGAGGCTGAGAGAGGGCAGGATTCTCACATCCTTCACACATGCACCGAAGACTCTAGACAGCGCCATCTTGTCCTCGGTCCTGTTCCCAGTAAAACTGAACTAGGATCCCTTGGCTGCATTCAGACAACATGATAAGCCACGGTTTTCGCTAAACCATGGGTTGTTCATAAAGCATGAGTTAACATGTTGTCTGAACCTAGCTAACATATCTACACTAACAAAGCATAGCTGGCTAACCAAGAACAACCCATGAAAAGAACCCATGGTTTGTTGTTGGGTTGCAGACTGTGGATTGTTTGTAGTTAACCAGCGATGATGGTTTGTTAGCACAGCTGGATTCAAACAACACAATAACTCACATTTCAGCAACAAGCTGCACTCAGCCCAGGCTCAGTCCTTGAGTGTGGCTTCTCATGTGGACTTAATGCAGCTTCTGCCTTCCACGTGAGCTCAGGGGGCTGCCCAGGAACACAAGAAGCTGAGCCTGGCAAGTTTCTTGAAGTGGAAGCGGAGTTGCCTGAGCAAAGAATGCAGCTGTGGCTTGGCAGAATTTGTTGCTCCAGGCTGGCGCTGTGAGGTTTCCGGACAGCTTCTGCCACTTTGGACCTTGGGGAAGCATCCACGAGGTCTCCCCCACAATCGGCTTAGGATCATGGCGATGGTGCACCAGAACTGGAAGGGCTCCAGCTGCTGGACTCTCTCTGCTCTTCATCCAAGTGTGGAGATTGCCAAACAGAGGCTTTCAAAACCTCAGGCCTGGGATCAAATCCAGCCCATCTGGGGTTCCCCAAATGGTGCCCCCCTTTTCCTTACGGCCAATAGTTGCTGGATTCCTGGATTTTGTACAGCCTCCACCCCACCTCCAATTCTAAAAGGTCGATGTGAAACAGCTGAACCAGTGTGGTGTGTGGTAAGGGTGTTGGACTGGAGATCTGGGAACTCCACCTTCTAATCCCCACTTGGCCATGAAGCTCCCGGGGTGATTTTGGGCCAGTCACAGTTTCTCAGCCCGTCTTACCTCATCAGGTGTTTTATGAAGATAGCATGGAAAGGAGGAGAAAGGCGAGAAGGTTTATACGAGCCATCCTGAGTTCCTTGCAGGAAAAAGATGAGATAGAAATATGTGTGGGTGGGTGGGTTGATGGACAGATGGATGGATGGACAGATGGATGGACGGATGGAGGCCTACTCACCAGTGTAAGAGCTTTAGGCTGCAACATGCTGGAATGCAGAGTTTCTCCAACATGGAACGTGGTCCTCAGGCCAAAAGAGGCTCCGCACCCCAGTCTAGAACGTGGAGGAAGCAGCTATGAAGGTCCCAGGCTTCCTCAGCTCTGCAGAATCTTTGCCTGGGGGTCAGTTTCCCCTGAATCCCATTGTCTGCTGGGGCCAGAAAAGGGCTGCTGCATTTAGGAAGGTCTCACCTGGTTGGACGTATGGTATGGGGTGATCCAGACACAGGATTACGCCACACGCACATCACACAAACAGACCTCCCTCATCCAAAGCCTGGGGCAACTTTTTCACATGCTGGGACATAAAACAAGGAAAAGGCTGCTTCAGTTTTGCTTGGTCTGGAATCCCCCCAAAATGACCTGTCATGTTCGTCTGGAGGCTGACAGACCTGGCTGAGAAACAAGCCAACAGGCAGGCAAACAAGAGTGTTTCCTTCGTACTTTGACACAGCCATAATCTCATGACCGGGGACTGACAACTCGATGGGCAAACTGAGAATCTGCCTGGGACCCTCAGCCTGGCAGCTGCATTAGAAAGCTTCTGTCTGGATGATTAAAGTTCATTTCAGCCTGCCTGCCTGCCTGCCTGCCTGCCTGCCTTCCCTCCCTCCCTCCTTCCTTCCTTCTTTGCTTTCCTCGGTGCGGGTGTTCAAAGACAGGCTGGACATGCACATGATGGGCATGTCGTGAGCAGAGCCGGCTGGTGCCGGAGGTCAGACTAGATGGCCCAGGAGGCCCCTTCTGACTCTTTCTTTCTTTCTTTCTTTCTTTCTTTCTTTCTTTCTTTCTTTCTTTCTTTCTTTCCTTCCTCCCTCCCTCCCTCTCCCTCCCTCCCTCCTTCTCTTTCTCTTTCTTTCTTTCTTTCTTTCTTTCTTTCTTTCTTTCTTTCTTTCTTTCTTTCTTCCTTCCTTCCTTCCTTCCTTCCTTCCTTCCTTCCTTCCTTCCTCCCTTCCCTTCCCTTCCCTTCCCTCCCTCCCTCCCTCCCTCCCTCTTTCTTTCTTTCTTTCTTTCTTTCTTTCTTTCTTTCTTTCTTTCTTTCTTTCTTTCTCTCTCTCTCTCTCTCTCTCTCTCTCTCTCTCTCTCTCTTTCTTTCTTTCTTTCTTTCTTTCTTTCTTTTTGCAATGGGAGGGATCCACTGATTCTCCAGAGATCTTTTGCTTGAACTCAAAGCTCTCATCTTGGGCAGGCATCCCCTCCACTCCCCTCCCGTCCAGTCCCACAGTGCAGTGACCGAACTACCAGTTCCGCTGCTGTGCCTTCAGGGCCCCAGTGAACTGGCCTTGGCAGCAACGGGCACCAAAAGAGCTCCGAGTCCTCCTGGGAGTCTCTCTTCTGGATTCCACCTCCAACAGGGTGCAAAATGCATCTCTTTCTCATGCCCCCACCCCCCCTGGAATGCCCTCCCCAGAGAGCTCCACTTGCACACTTACTAGTTCGGTCGACAGTTGATCTTTAATCTGTTGCTCCGCTAAGTCACTTTTGTGCCAGCTCATCAATGTTTTAAACATGTTTAGTGTTTTAACATTTAAATAGCTGTGTGCATTTTCTTGGTTCCCATTGCTGATTACTGGTGGAGGGGGGGATTCTACCATTGTAATGCACCTCAAAATCAGCTGCCAGTTGAGTGTTATATTTTGTTTTGTTTTGCTTAATTGCAAGACCATGCCCGACCCATCACAACCCCATGGACAACCCTCCTCCAGGCCTCCCTGTCCTCCACCATCCCCCGGAGTCCACTCAAGCTCACACCAACCGCCTCAGTGACCCCATCCAGCCACCTCATCCTCTGCCGTCCCCTCCTTCTTTTGCCCTCAATTGTTCCCAGCATCAGGCTCTTCTCCAGGGAGTCCTTCCTTCTCATCAGGTGGCCAAAGTATTTGAGTTTCATCTTCAGGATCTGGCCTTCCAAGGAGCAGTCGGGGTTGATCTGCTCTAGGACGGACCGGTTTGATTGCCTTGCAGTCCAAGGGACTCGCAGGAGTCTCCGCCAGCACCACAACTCAAAGTGTGTTGATTCTTTGATTGATTCTTTGACACTGAGTGCCACATTCATCCAGTTAAATAAAGTAAAACAACTTCTGCTCTGGATTCAGGTGGTGGCATCGTTTCAGGGCCGGACGAGATGCAGTTGTGGGCAGCTGTACCTATGGCTCGGGTCTTTGCCCAGCCTGAGGCAAAGCAGGAGGGAAATGGCTTTAATGCCAAAACCGGTGCAGAGAGGAGGGGAGCAGATCCCTCCCATTCTCACACACACAAGCACGCAAATATGACCTGCCCGTGCTCTGCAGTTCCACACCAGTTTCTCCCGGCACCTGGATCCTGCGTTGCTGGCTTTGGAGCCAGACTTGGGCAAGATCAGAGTGAATCACGGGGGCTGTGGAGACCGTGGGATGGGAAAGATCCCTTTCCATTGCCCATGCATCCTTTTTGGCATTAGAGAAACACCCCACTCTCACCCCACATTTCCACACAACAGGATCCAGAGACATGGGTGCCACAACGGCATCTTGTCTGGTCCTTAAACCGAAGCAGGAAAGCCCATCTGTGGGCTGACTTCCTCATGGAGCCACACGGATGTTGTTCAGGCAGGTTTTCCTCTGCAAAGAAGGGCCCAGCTTATGGCTGACTCAAGCTTAGCCTCTTAATGCTAATTTTATAGTAGGGTTATAGGCATGGTTTATACATTTAACACAGAAACACAGAAACAGAGCGAGTCAGAAGGGGCCTGCCGGGCCATCTAGTCTGACCCCCGGCTCCAGCCGGCTCCGCTCATGACATGCCCACCATGTGCATGCCCGGCCTATCTCTGAACACCTAAATAATACCTAACCCTAACCCTAAATAACACCTAACACCTAAATAATAATAAAGAAATATTTGCCCTGCTGTTCAGCACCTACCTGAAACTCCTGGGGGAAGACATCCAGAGGTTTGGCCTGGGATGTCTTCCTTATGCAGCTCTCACTCTCCTTCCCAACCAATCCAGGTGAGGCGGTGGATGCTCTGAGTCTTGCCTGGGCACAGGAATGGTCCAGATGGGGGCCAAAAAACGGAGGCTCAACCCCGACTCGATGGAGCGCTGTGTGTGGAAGGTCCATTTGTCTAATTTGGGCTGTTCAACTTGTTCTAGAAGAGCCTGCGTGGCCCCTAAAGGATCCAGTCCATAGTTGGGGGCTGCTCTTGGATCCAAAATTGTCCCTCGGGGTGCATGGGGCCACAGCAGCCTGGAGCATCTTCTGTGGATGGAGGCAGCCTCACCACGGTTAGCCGTGCTTTGAGAACCTCTCGGTGGAATCAGTGCAATGCTTTTTGCACAAGGGCTGCCTTGGGAAACCGTCTGAAAACTTCATCTGCTCCAAAGTAGGGCAGTGAGATTGTTAACAGGCCAGGGTTTAAGCCAAGGTAGTGCCAGTCCATGTCGCTGTGTTGGAATTCACCTTCAAAGCCGTACCTGGCTGGAGGCCAGTTTACCTGGAGGACAATCTCCTCCCATATACTCCTGCCCACACTCTAAGGTCATCCCCAGTGGTTTTTCTCCAGGAGTCCCTGCAAAAGGAAGAGAGATGGGTGGCTACTACAAACAGGGCCTTTTCTGCTGTGGCACCCCCGTTGTGGAATGAACTTCCCAGAGAGACTTGCTTGGCATCCTCATTCTGCTCTTTACAGCACCACGGGAAGCCCTTCCTATTTCCCCAGGCAATTTGGTATTTCAGTTTCTGTTTTTAAATAAGTCGTTGTATTTTAACCTTCACTCTCTGCTAGCTTTTCCTTTAGGTTTTACTTCTCTTTTACAATGGAGTTCAAAACTTTTAAACCTTTATAGCATATCTTATAGTTCACAGTTTAATTCTTGTGAATCAGGGAGCATTTCTGCCTTGACCTCTTCGGGGTGAATTCAGAATGTTTGCACAACCTTCATGTGGTCCAGCAGGACACATCTTACTGCAAATTAAGTGCTACTCTGCTTAAAATGAGCCTGGATTTGCATGGCACAAAAAGCCACAACCGTTTCTGGTTCAGGATGGTCTGTTGTATTGTTTGAACACTGACATGGAGATGCACCTGGTTTTTAAAAACCACAATAAGAAACATGGAAACCGAAACAGAGCGAGTCAGAGGGACCTCCCGAGCCATCAAGTCTGACCCCTGGCTCTAGCTGGCTCCACTCATGACATGCCTACCATGTGCGTGTCCAGTCTATCCTTGAACACCTTAACCCATGTAGCTGCAACCACCTCCTGTAGAGGCCCATTTATGCCCTTGGGGTCCTAACCATCAGGAAGTACTTCCTGGCATCCTAACTGAACTTGGTTCCTTGAGCTTGGCTCCAATGCAATGCATCCTGCTCTCCTCCACAGGGGAGAGCAGGTCTCTACACACCTCCGTGTGACACCCCCTCACATACCTGTATGCCGCCAACATATCCCCTCTGAGTCTGCTCTTCTCCAAGCTGAAGAGACCCAGTTCCCTCAGTCTCGCCTCATACCCCATCCCCTGCAAACCAGCCACCATCCTTGTGGCCCTACGCTGCACTGACTCCAACCTGGCTATATCCTTTCTGTAATGAGGGGCCCAAAACTGAGCACAATACTCCAGTTGCGGGCGCACCAGAGTCACATAGAGTGGTAGTAATCCCTCTCTCAATCCAGAAGCCACGCTTCTGGCTATGCAACCCAGGGTGGCATTTGCCCCCTTGACAATGGTCGGTTCTACGGTTTGCAAGGTTTCTCTGTTCATCTGAATCTGGCATCATGGTTCCCATGGTCTGGGGATGCAGTTACCACAGAGTTTGCTGGAAAGAGGGGCAGCTGCTGGAGGAGCTGCTCTAGCCATCCAGCAAAGGACTGAAGCTTGTTTGAGGTGACTTATAGGATATGTGCCAACGAAAGGACTGAGCAAGGAAATTGCAAACTATGTTAGCATAGAAGCCAAGTGAGTTTACATTTTAGTGCAGCTTGTCTAATCTTACAGTTCTAAAACAATTCAGTTCTCCTTTGAACTTCGCCTGTCTCTAAATTTTGCAAATCTCCAGGCAAAAAAATGTATTGGAGGAAATTACCCTCAAAAAGGGTGAACTTTCTTGAAAATAAAATTCAAAATCCATTATGTCAGTAAAATTATTTGCAAGAAATGTGTCTCTTTGGCAAAATGTATGCAATAATTGTATACAGAATTGCTCACAATAAGTTTTTGAATGTATATGCAAACTAAAAAAAAAACCTCTCAAAATTTAGGATGAAATGAACGTATGATTGGAAAAATGAAACTGACAGATTTCACTTCCTTACCCAGATCAATACTGTGGCTATCAGCTGATAAACAGTTTCTTCATTATTCACCTGCTTTTTCACCGAGAGAGCAAACCTAGGCCTGATTTGGAGGAAACGGGACCCACGACTCCCAGGATTCCCTTGTAAGGCTGACTGGGGAATGCTGGATGTTTTTCCAATCCAAACATGGGTTGAGTTGCACCCCAATTGTTGGCTGAATCTCAACAAATGTGTGTTGAAAAAAGAACCACTGATGTGCATTTTGGTAGCTGTTGAAAGACGGATAAGCAGGGCCGTGACCAGCATTTCCAAACTATTCATTTTTTTATAGTTTTATTCAAAATTATAACCCTAAAACAAAAGAAAACTAAAAACAACATCAATCATCAGACACATCGGACCTGCTGGGTCAGCCCCCACATTTTTTTCTGTTTATGATAACCTAAAAACATATTTAAATCTATACAAAGTCCCATTTCTTGAGCCAGTAATAAAAAGAGTCCCAAGTTTGATAGAACATTCCCAAAGTATTTATGAGGACTGACCGGGTTTGTGCATCTGGTGCTTCAGCCTCACCCTTCGGGGCCTCAGCAGACACCTGAATTATGCAAATTATACGACTCAGTGGCAGACTTCAAGGGGCTGCCACTTGCCTTTCCGCTGCCCTGTCCCTTACCTGTCTCGAGCACAATGACATGTAGAGCAGTTCACAAGGAGAGCTAATGATCCCTTATGAAAGATAACCGTGCTTGGTTCCTATGCGAAGGGTTCGGGAGGGGATTAGATATGATGGGCTCTTCCCAGCCTTCCCCTGCTGCTGCCTTTTTCAATTATAATTAAATCCCCTCCAATCATCAAGGGTCGGCCATTGAAAGCTGCCACCAAGCATCAGTGGCTTTAACTGAACAGAGTTAGTGAACCATATTCAAGCAAACGGTGTTTCTCGTTCATGCGCTTTTCAATGAGATTTAGTCTATATGACCCCAATTTGCATATTGATACTGCCAAAACAGAGAGAGAGAGAGAGAGAGAGAGAGAGAGAGAGAAGCATTTCAAGAGAAGATCTGCTTTGAGAAGCTGAGAGGTGTGTGAGGTAGTGGTGGAAGAGCTCCTTGTCCTTCTGGAATTTTTCTGGGGGTTGGGATTGGGAAGTCACCAAGCTGAAAGAGGAAAAATCTATGCATGCATGCCATACTCTCATCACAAGACACGGGGGCCTAGTTCTGCCGAAATGTCCTAATTTGCACATCCTGAATCGATACGTGAGATGAAATCATTATACTTCGGTTTAATGAGTTTTGTAATGCAGTTCTTCAATCCAACAGTGCATCCCAAAATGTGTATTAGGACAAAATGCATACATTTATTAAGATAAAGAATATATTGGCACGTATCATATTGGGGGAAGAAATATTTGTAGCTGACAAAAACACAAGGATGTTAAGAGAAGAGAAACGTGTACGAAAGAAAAAGTGATGGAGAAATGAGACCAAATGAACTTTACACTGGAAAAAGGAGATGCTGGGAGAAGCTGAAAAGGGCAAATTTGTTCATCTTTACCTAGTTCTGATTAGGGCTGTGCTAATGCTGCGAAGTTCAGCTCAGCTCAGCGAGCTCAGCAGACTTCTTGCCTGATTGTACTCCAAGGATCGGAGTGCGACCAAGTTGGTTCCTTTACCATAGACATCAGTCTTTAAAGTTTATGTCTTTAAAAAGAATAATGCTAAGGAAATTTGTGCAAATCGTACAATTCCTGTACCTTCGTGTGATTCATGCAAATTTGCACGATTCATGAAAATAGTATGTTTTGAGCAAATTACACTGATTGGGAGCTGAAAACTCTG
The DNA here is from genome assembly GCA_023646645.1 of Varanus salvator macromaculatus. Lineage (NCBI taxonomy): Eukaryota > Metazoa > Chordata > Lepidosauria > Squamata > Varanidae > Varanus > Varanus salvator. Next base: position 21,970,497 of record JAIXND010000624.1, on the reverse strand, counting down.
CCATTCTACTGCAATCTATAATAGAACTACATTCCTTTGGACTTGTTAGCCTGCTTTGCTCAAATTTCCTTTGACATTTGAAATGTAGTGGTCTTGTATCTTTTTTGTATCTTTTTTTAATGCACTAACCATGACCTGTATTAAAAATGGAAGTCCATGACTTGGTCTGACTTATTTTCCAATGAGTTTGTGCCCTCCACGTAGAAAACTAGCACAATACTTTGAATTTAGCTTTCCCTAATGTGGGGAAATTCAGGCAGAATGCAGAGAAATTCTCAGGTATGTGTACCTGAGAAGGTACAGGGCATATTCATGAATTAGGCGAAAGTGGGCCTCTCTGTCCAGTGGATCGGATTGCAGCTTTAGTTTTATGTTCTCCCAAATCCAGATTTTCCAAAAGAAGAACAACCCCCAACCCCAAACCACCCCAGGTTCTTTCTATCCATTAATGAAGGAATGTTCAAATTCTTGGCTAGGGAATCCATTCTGGAGGTGGGAATCCATCAGCTTCTCCGAACTCAGCTCCCTGGACTCAGGGCTACTCGGTTGCAATCATGGGTTGGAGTTCTTGGAGGAGCCAACATGGCGCTCCCCGGGAATCAAGCCCCATGTGGCGGATGCACAAGTGGAGTCCCTCTTCCACCTCCCTTTGCATGGGAAGTGGAAGAAATGTGCCGATTGTGCAACCTTCGTTCCATGAGCACTAGAGGGACGGGCTCCATGGAACTGCATCACAACCTGATTCTCATCCACCCACACTGGCAAATCCAGTGGGTCCCCGCATTCCCAGCAGGCAGCGGAACGTGATGAACCCGGTTGCTGTGGAAAGATGAGGAGATGTTGCATGAAATCGGGAAGTGGCGGCATCTCCAATGCAGCAGTGCCATTGCGGATGGAAACACGGGGATGCAGGCTGCTCCTTCCAGAGCGAAGCGCTCAGGCCCCCAGCCCTGGAGCGACCAATCACTTCCTCCCATAACCCAGTGTTTAAATCTTCCTGAAGCCATTTGCAAATTCTAATAAGGTTGCTTAACCAGGGAGAGTGGGAATCGATTGGATCCGCTGGGCTTGGCTCCCTGGACTCCAGTCCATTTGTTGTGGGCTGGGGTTCGAGTTCTTAGTGCCCAGCATCCATGGGGCGTTCACACATAACTGAGCTCCAGACCAGAGAAAAGTAGAGTCACTCCTGCACGTGAGGAGCAGCCGCTCCAACGGCAGCTGGTCCTCGGAGCAGAGGCTGGTTGGCAGATGTTGCACAGCTTGTGCGGCTCACTCCCTCGTGAGCATCATGCGAACACTGGACGTGCACCTGGGCACTCGGACTCAGGGCCACAAGAAGGTGGGCCCACACCTGGGAAGCCACACCTGGGGCATCCATCAGATTCCCAGCTCAGCATGGATTCCGCCACATCTCGAGTCACAAAGCCAACACGGAGGAACTGGACAAAGGAGGCAGTTGGCAAGTGATCCAGGATTGAGAAGACAATCCATGGTTTGTTGGGTTGCCTGCCAGATAAACCCTGGTTATGACAACAAGCCATGGGTTACATACATCAGAGTTGCAGGCTAGGCTGATTCGAGATCCATTGTGGAAGACTCACTGACCTGCAGGTAACCCTGCTTGTGATCAAAGGCAAGATTGACATGTGGAACATCAGCGGGAAAAACACCACCTGATAAGTGTGTGTGTGTGATGCCCTTGTGGGAACTTGCGTGGATTGAAGAAAAGGTCAGTGCTGTGACAAACTCGCTCCCCTGACCTTATACATCTGTTTAATGGCTAGTCCATTAGAAACATAGAAACAGAGCGAGTCAGGAGGGGCCTCCCGGGCCATCTAGTCTGACCCCAGGCTCCAGCCAGCTCCGCTCATGACATGCCCACCATGTGCATGGCAGCCTATCCTTGAACACCCTCACCCGGTGGGGCCTCAACCACCTCCCATGGAAGCTCATCCCATACCCTGGGGGTCCTAACTGTCAGGAAGTACAGTGATACCTTGGCTCACGAATTTAACCCGTTCCAGGACTCTGGTCATGACCCAAATTGGTCTTGAGCCAAGTTAAATTTCCCCATCAGGTTCAATGTAAATAAGGTTAATCCGTTCTGTAACCATTTTTAAAATCAGAAAAATGGGAAGCAAAGTGACAACAACAAAGATCGTGGCCATCTCCCTGCTGCCCACCCCGAGCACAAGCGCAACCATCTCCTTGCACCAGGGCTGAGATCGCCCCTGTCATCCCTGCAGGCGCCCGTCATCCTGGCGCGCTGGGAGGCGGGGGGGGGAGACGGGCGTGATTGTGTGCGCACTGGGGGAGGAAGAGATGGGCACGACCTTGGCCGTCTCCCCCCCACCCCCAGCACGATCGTGGCCATCTCCCCACTCGGGAGGGGTGGGGAGATGGCCGCGATCGCAGTTCTGTTTGTGCAGGGAAGGGGTGCGTGATCAGAGGCGGCTCCTGCGGGAAAGACAGGCAGAATCTTGGCCGTCTCCCCTGCGGCTCTGCTTTGCTGCTCCCGTCTTTCCTGCAGAAGCGTGCCCCTGATCACACATGCCTTCGCAGGATGAATGGAACTGTGATCGTGGCCATCTCCCCACTCGGGGGCGGAGGGGAGATGGCTGCGATCTTGGTCGCCACCCAAAGCGGTGTTTGTGACCCAAGTCAAAATTTTTCAGAAATTTTTGTTCATAACCCAATTTGGTGTTCGTGAGACGAGGTACCACTGTACTTCCTTGCATCCAAATGGAACCTGGGTTCCCTGAGCTTTGCTCCACTGGAGCACATCCTGCCTTCCTCTGCAGGGGAGAACAGGTCTCTACCCACCTCCGTGTGACAGCCCCTCACATACCTGCATGTCGCCAACAGATCCCCTCTGAGTCTCCTCTCCTCCAAAAGACTCTGTTCCCTCAGTCTCGTCTCAAGCATCTTACATCAATCGTTCTCCTCTTCCTCCTCCTCATAATCTAATCCCCACAACAACAACCCTGTGAGGTAGGTTGGGCTGAGAGTCTGTGACTGGCCCACGGTCACCCAGTTGGCTCCATGGCCGAGCGGGGACTAGAACCCAGATCTCCTGAGTCCCAGTCGCACGCTCTCAACCACGACGCCACACTGGCTCTTTGAATGCAGTAATTTTTGAATGCAGAGGACACCCAGAGATGGCACCCCTGCAGCCCTTGACTTGGGAAGCCAGTAACAACAACAAGAAGACTGGCTGACTTCTCCGCTAGCATGGCTGGAACCAGCCTGCGTGTGTCCAGATAGCACCTGCTCCGAAGCATCAGTAGAAACTGCTGTTCGGCAGTGGGCATTCATTTCCTGCCTCTTTGACACTGGATGTAATTAAAAACGAAAAGAAATGAGCACTCTAAAGCAACCACTGGTGAGTTTGCAGCAAGATTCCCTCTTTCTGTGGTGCTGTCTACCCCTGACGTTCAAATGCCCCTTTGTTCCCATGAGCTATAAATGCACTGGGTTCGATAGCAGCACTAAAGTTTACTCTTATAAATGGAAGATTAACATTTTCTGGAACTTTACCCTAATCCTTGTTTTGAGTTAACCTCAAGGAGCCTGGATTAGTAACCCTCACCCAGCAGAACAGAGCGAGTTTCTTGAGTGGAACAACCAGACAATTGTATCCTTGCATGAATTCTCTTTGTGGGTCAGGGTGCCATGAGACGGGAAGAAAATAGCATTTGGTGACAAAGGTTCTGAATGTTTTTGCTCTGATCCAGAAACCACGTTCATGAGCAGAAGAGCCAATCCTTGCAGGAAAACTCTCTGGTTCAAGGGTTCCCCCATGGTTTTGAGCCAGATCGCGGCTTTTCTTTCCTGTCTGCTAAAGTTTGAAATCATATGTTCACAGACAAATATTGCTCTGAAAGATTGAAATGTGGTTATTTTTGTTGTGGTTCAACCCATGCATTTCTCTGCCTCAATTGGCTACGCCAAATTATATCAGTGTCCCATGAGAAAAGGTCTGTTGTAGTTGTGCACTACCAGATCATCTCCGAGGGTGTGGAATGGGCTTCCTCGGGAGGCGGTTGAGGCCCCATCGGTGAGGGTGTTCAAGGACAGGCTGGACAGGCACATGGTGGGCATGTTGTGAGCGGAGCCAGCTGGAGCTGGGGGTCAGACTAGATGGCCCGGGAGACCCCTTCTGACTCGCTCTGTTTCTATGTTTCGATCTCCAACTTATGGTGACCCCATGAATGAGAACCCTCCAAAATGTCCTATCCATGACAGCCCTGCTCAGCTCTTGCAAACTCAAGGATGTGGCTTCTTTTATGGAAGCAATCCATCTCATTGTTGGTTGTTGTCATCATCGTCTCCTCCTCCTCCTCCTCCTCCTCCTGGCTTCAACTTTCCACAGCACGATGGTCTCCTCCAGAAAGTCTCGCCTTCCCATGATGCATCCAAAGAACAACAGCCTCCATTTTTTCAGTGTTTGCGTCCAGGGCAAATTCTGGCTTGATTTGATCAGGGATCTACTTAGTCTTAGTGGACTAAGATCCTCTTGATCACTTAGTCTTTCTGTTGGTCCGGAGTCTTCACAAAGCTGTCAACACTCTGGTTGTCTTAATTGGCTAATGTTTCATTTCGCTCCCCCTCCCACCCCATTTCAGCCCTCCAACTGTTCTTGGTAAATTTTGGCAGCAAATGTGTTTCAAGCTTTTCCCATATTTATTTGCATAAATTCGTACCTGCACAAATTTGTAATTCTAGAAAAAGTGTAAATTCTCCCCAAATATACAAATCCCACAAAATATTCATTTTTGTGCATTAGATCAAGCCAAAGCTTTCCCTAGAAGCAAAAGCGAGGCTGCTCTACTCGGGGCACATCATGGGAAGGCCAGACTCCCTGGAGAAGAGCATGTGGCTGGACGTCCACATGGTGGGCATGTCGTGAGCGGAGCCGGCTGGTGCCGGAGGTCAGACTAGATGGCCCGGGAGGCCCCTTCTGACTCGCTCTGTTTCTATGTTTCTATCATGTCAGGGAAAGCCAAAGGCAGAGCAGGAAAGGGGAGTCCAAATGTGAGATGGATGGATGGATTCCTTCAAGGAAGCCCCAGCCTTGCACTTGGGAGAGCTGAAGGGAGCTATCCTGCTCAGGGCATTTTGGAGGACTTTCATTCACGGGGTCACCATAACTCCAAGATGACTCGATGGCACACAGCAACAACAAGAGTGAGGTCCATGCTGGGATGGTATGCATTTTTGTTGGTCTTCTTAAATGTTTATGTTTTTCTTTGATAAAACTTGGGCCAAATTATTGACATTTCTTGAAACCTGGTCTACAAGTCCATGGAATCCGTGTGACTCAGAACAACCAAGTACCCTGCAGAATGTGTGAGTGGACTACATAATACCTGAACTTATTTGACTCCGTCGCTTTTTTCTCCTAACCACCCCCCACCCCCAGTGGAAGCTGAAACAAATTGTAGACAGCTTGCTCCTGTTCAGGGTCTCATCCAGCTGTATCATCTCCCACAACACCACTGAACTGACTATGTATTAGACATTGGGAAGTCCTGATGGATGGCTGTGAACATCTGAAGGACTGTCACATAGAAGAGGCGGAAGGTTTGTCCTCCTCGTCAGAGAAGAGGACTTCCAAGGCCCCTTCCAACTCTAGGATAATACACTTCCAGGATCATGATCTGATATCTGCTGACTTCTCCGCGGAGGCCAATGAGGACTGACATGTCCGAAGCATCATTCCACGGGGTGTGAAAAGCCACTGGCCTATGCAAAGCCGACACTGCCTTGATGAGCCCGAGGAGAATCAACCAATGTGCAGACAAAGCAATGCACATGACAGACCACAGCAACCAAACAGTTGCCTGTGAAAGAATCCATGCAGGACAGGATGTGGCTGGCGGTCCCATTCTTTGCCCACAGCATCCCGTATGAATGGGTAGACTGCCTCCAAACTTGGAGGTTCCACTGGAATTACACGAAGGCTGCAACACCACCTTCCACAGCATAGTGAATGAATGTCAAAAGACTTGGGCCCTCCTGTGAAATAAACACCCTTCTCACGGACCATTTTTAAACACTTGGTGCAGCTTTTTCTACTTCTGTATTTGTCTGCAGTGCCTTACTTCCTGTAGTCCTAGCAACTGAATATTTTAACTCCTATCCTGAGTTTCAATCATTGTTTAACATATATTTTTTATAAATACTAAAAAACCACCAGTACACACAACAGTAATTAATTTTTACTCCATCATTAACAGAAAGCCATCTGCTCTGCGCCACTGCTAGAAAGCAGCCAACAAGAAAGGAAAAATCCACAGTTGTTTTTTCTCTGCCAAGGCCTCCGTTTCTTGTGCGCTGCTGTTTGTATTTGACAAGCATTTGTTAGTGTCTAGCTCAACAAAAAGAAGGAATTGAAAGACAGAATAGTATGGCTGTCACTCTTCCAATTCCCCTGTTGATCCTCAGGCCTGTTGGACCTCTGCTACTAGCCTGAGAATCCAAAGTTTGGTTTTCCCAGCTCCAGTATCTCCTGATGCTCTTTCGCTTCTCTCAGGCCAACTGCCCAATAATTACCATGCAGTCAGACCCAAAGAGGAGTCGCAGGTTTTGTCCTTTGTGTTTGGAGTGCAAGGTTCCTTTCCCAAGGTGACCCAGGACAGGGGCCCACTCTCGACTTCCCGGTTGTAGAATTTGGAGATCAAAGTGACAAAGTAATGGGGGTCCAGAGTCACATTCCTGTGCTTTTAAGATGTCACACTGAGTTCTTCCCCAGGTCTCCAGGTTTGCAGCTTCAGTGACTTGGAGCAAGCAAAGCAAGGAGGGACTGCCTGAATTCTGCATTTCTCTGACCAGAATCAGTGCGGCTGTTGGGGCTTGTAGTCCAACCCAACGTTCGTGCCAAGCCTCTCTGGGATCTGGTTTGTGCTGCCCTTCAGACGTCCTCTGCTGCTTGGCCCTCTCTAAGGAAGTGAGCCAAGCCTGAAAGAAGTCTGTGCTGACCTTCGACAGCTGCCGTTCCTGGAAGCCAAGCTTCTTCCTCCGTCTCTGCTGGTGGTGGCACATGGGGAAAAGGGGCCAAGTGAGTGGTGCACCAGCTGCCATTCCTGGCAGCCAACCTTCTTCTTCCCATACAAGAAGCATGACACATGGGAGGCAGTTCCTGGCCAACACGCTGAAACCCAGGGGTGACTCAGGGCCACTGCAATGGAGACAAGAGTCCAGGGTTAGGGTTAGGGTTAGGGTTAGGGTTAGGGTTAGGGTTAGGGT
>JAIXND010000624.1:21905574-21963239 GCA_023646645.1 Varanus salvator macromaculatus | reverse complement strand
GTTAGGGTTAGGGTTAGGGTTAGGGTTAGGGTTAGGGTTAGGGTTAGAGTCCAGGAAGCAAAACTGGGGAATCCAGCCGATTTTCCTCCCAAAGCTGACTCCTGACGCATCCTTCTCCAACACACCTGCACAGGACCACAAATCATAGACAAACAGAGCCGGAAGGGGCCAGCAGACCATCAGGTGCAGCCCCTCTGCAGTGCAGGATTCCAGGCTAAAGCATTCCTCTCACTGGGACGTCCAGGTTGAGGACAGCGTAGCAGAGACAGAAGGGGCCTGAAGACCAGCAGGTTCAACCACGTGCCCAGTGCAGGACACCGAGTTCGACCACCCCAACTGTCCAGTTGCAGCTCGAATGCTTCCAGTGTGGGAGAGCCCACCATCTCCCTAGGTCTTGGGTTCCATGGCCGTACTGCTCTCAAAGTCAGGAAGTACAGCCGGAATGTGGCTTCCTGTACCTTGAGCTTGTTTTTCCATGTCCGGCACTCTGGCATGACGGAGGAAAGATTCTGGCCCTCCTTCGGGTGGCACCCCTGTCAAATCCTAGCAGAGTGCGCTCACATCTCTCCCCACCTCCCCGGTCTTCTCCTTTCGAGGCTAAACATGCCCCGCTCGTCCAATCTCTACTCACAGGGCCGGGTCACCGTAGCTGCCCTCCTCTGGACCTCCCCACCAGCTTGCCTGCATCTTTCTTACGCTGTGGGGCCCAGAGCCGGACACGGGACTCCAGTGGGGCCTGGCCAGTGCAGGGGAACGAGGGCTTCGGGTGATTCATTGGCTTCGGTGAAGCCAAGGTAACATCTGTGCTTTTGTAGCCACATCACAGTGCTGACTCATGCGCAGCTTGTGATTTGCCATTCCTTCTCACTCTCAGTATTGTTGAGCTACCTGTTGCATCCGTGCTCTTAGCTTCTTTTTCCCAGGTGGAGAACCTGGCGTTTGTCCTGATTGAATTTCCGTCTGTTGTTTTCAGCCCAGCGCTCCAACCTATCAAGATCTCCTTGAATCTTGCTTCTGAGTAGAGTGTTAGCTATCCCAGCCAGTTCTGTGCCATCGGCAAATTTGATCACTGCAACCTGCAGTTCCTCATCTAAATCATTCATAAAAACGTTGAAGAGCACTGGACCCAGTGAAGGATGTGGGGCCAAGCAGGGCAGGGCGATACACCACCCAATGACATTACGTGACTTGGTTCAATCTTATAAAGAGCAGGGAGTGTGGTGTAGTGGTTAGAGCACTGGACTGAGACTTGGGATCTGGGTTCCAGCTGCCACTCAGCCAGGCAGGTGACTGGCTGACTAGGGCCCTATTACCAAGACACTCAGCCTGACCTACCTCAAAAGGTGGTTGTGAGGATAAAATGAAGAGGAGGAGGAGAACAACATGAGCTGCTGCAGGTTCCTTGAAAGAGGGGAGAGTGAGGCTTAAATGTAGTTAAGATGTAATTTCTGTATTTATTAATTAATTGCAAATGTAAGGAATGAGTGAAGAAGAGAAAAGGAATTACAGTGCTTTTCGTAACGGACAAATTTTAATGTTGAAATTTATAGAACAGGGCTTACGAATTGTTCTGGGGAAGGGAAAGGAGTAGGGTGTAAAACTGGAAGGTGAGCGCATATTGCAGGCAAAAGGAAGGGCAGCACTGAAGGAACTAGAGAAGATCAAGTGTACAGGCATTTCGCTGGAGACCAAGGCCAAGCTCACCCACTCGCTTGCATTCCCAATTACTACATATGAGTGCAAAAACTGGATGGTGGATAACTCTAACGGGAATAAAACTGATGCGATTGAAACAATGTGCCGGAGGTGAGCTTTGCAAATATCCTGGACCACCAGAAGGACAAGCAAGAGGGTCCTAGGCCAAATCAAGCTAGTTCTTGCCCTGCAAGCCAAAATGACAAAACTGAAGGTGTGGTACATTCCACACCCTGGAGAAGACAGTCATGCTAGGAAGGAAAAGAGGAAGCCCAACGGTGGGATGGGTGGACTCCACAGAGGAAGCCACAGCCTGGTGTTCCCAAGAGCCGAGCAGGGCTGTGAAGGACGGGGCACTCCGGAGGGCTCCCTTTCACAGAGTTGCCCTCTCTGTGGCACAAGGCAACAACAGCATCACAGAGGATGGCAAAATTCCTGGTAAGGCTTGCAGGGCAGGACAGGCATGTCCTTCACCACACAGACCTGCACTGGATGCTCCCCATCATACCATCCTTGTAGGGCACTGGGGATGAAAAGGTTGGTCCATGTCATTCACAGCCGTTTTTTTTGGAGGCGAGCTCCATCCCAGCATACTCCAGAACAACGTTGCAGCAGGTGGATGGTGGCTCCCACCTGGTGGACGCCCAGGTAGGTGGATGGTGGCTCCCACCTGGTGGACACCCAGGTAGGTGGATGGTGGCTCCACCTGCTGGACACCCAGGTAAGTGGGTAGTGGCTCCACCTGGTGGACGCCCAGGTAGGTGGATGGTGGCTCCCACCTGCTGGACACCCAGGTAAGTGGGTAGTGGCTCCAGCTGGTGGACACCCAGGTAGGTGGATGGTGGCTCCCACCTGGTGGACACCCAGGTAGGTGGGTGGTGGCTCCACCTGGTGGACACCCAGGTAGGTGGGTAGTGGCTCCACCTGGTGGACACCCAGGTAGGTGGATGGTGGCTCCACCTGGTGGACACCCAGGTAAGTGGGTAGTGGCTCCACCTGGTGGACACCGGGTAGTGGCTCCACCTGGTGGACACCCAGGTAGGTGGGTAGTGGCTCCAGCTGCTGGACACCCAGGTAGGTGGATGGTGGCTCCCACCTGGTGGACACCCAGGTAGGTGGGTAGTGGCTCCAGCTGGTGGACACCCAGGTAGGTGGGTAGTGGCTCCAGCTGGTGGACACCCAGGTAGGTGGGTAGTGGCTCCAGCTGGTGGACATCCAGCCGGCCTCCTTGACTGCTTAGAATTCTGCAGCTGTTCAAGAGAAATGGGCAGACAGGTAGGTACCATCAGGGTCGCCTTCCAGTGTTCCCTGCGAAACCTCTAACCCAAAATTGCTCATCCCTGAAATCACCTGAATCTCTCCCAATTCCACAGTCTGCAAACGACCCAAGAAATCAAGAGAAAGCTTGAGACCGGGCAGACTTCACCTCTGTCGCTCCTTTGCTCATGGTCTACTCCCCGCAAAATTTCAGGTGTAGGAATGCTCAGCAAAGTTGCAGTGTTTGAAATATTCTTTTTAACTAGCCTGCACCATTCAGTAATGAGGCCCCATTTACCTCTCTTAATGAGTGACAGGGAATATTAATTAGCACAATGCCTGGGGAAGGAAAGCAAATGTCTTGAATAAACTCCAAGGGTCTCAGGCGACCGCTGAACTAATAAGCGAGGTGTATCTGCTCAGTGAGCCCTTGGGAAGCCAGGAGGAGTTCAAGGTTGTCCTCACGCACATGGCCCACTGCCGTTGCAAGGACTCAAGGAGAACTTGGATGGGCTGGTGGGGAGTCATCAGAGTTGCACCATCTTCCCCTCACGTCTACCCAAGTGTGGCTGTGCTGATGGTATTCCCACCCAGCCACAAAATATTGCATATTTAAAGCGAGAGAATGCCTCAGGTTGGGTCAAAACATGGTTTCTTGAGGCCCAGTATTTTCCACTTGGTGAACTTCAAGGGTCCTGGAAGATTGGGTAGCCCCTATCTTACAAGGGACAGTCCTCTGTTTAAAAGAGCCACCTGTTTGAAAGACTGACCACTTGAAAGGTGAAAGAACCCAAAATAGAAACCAGAGAACATGAAGCTGCCCATGCTCAGATAGCAGTACCTGGGAAGCAGCTCCTCCCAGGCGAGGCATCGTGTTCCTACTTAAGGTAGTCTGGAGGGACTTTTACCTGCTTCACCTCTAAATAGGACATGTGGACATTATGTCAGTGGCTTAACAGGTCCTGTTTTTTGTGCTAATCAATGCAGCCGTTGGAATTCATTTTTAAATGTGGTGCTTCGAGTTTGCAGTTATGTTTTAATGCTATTTGTATTTGAAACTGCATTTCCTTGCACTGTGTCGCATCTTATGAGAGCTCTTGGGCCGTACAGAAATAAAATCCATGCTGTCTCTGCTGCAGCGAGTTCTAAATCAGGATATGTAAAGGTGCAACTCCTTCCACACTCACCTGGTCAGACTGCTTGGCCACCCTCAGAGACCTCCCCCCCTTCAGCTGCCCACTGAAAGGAGACAAGAGAGAGGCCCTTACGGGATAAACCTCCCAAAAAGAGATGTTATCTTCTCAGCACCAAGGTTTTCCAGCCTTCGTTTCTTTCCTGAGGCATTGTTGAGGCCTAGTTGTGGGTTACTGTCAATCGCCACGCTGTTCTTTTGCCTTCCATTATATTATATTTTGAACCGTTCTGTGGCATTTTATTTTAACTGTTTCTAATCCACCCAGGGAACATTAGTTACCAGGTAGATTAGAAATGCACTAAATAATATAAATATAAAAAGAAAATATGTAAATTGGCTTCTCAGCATTCACGTTGGCACATATACATGATAAGAAAAAGAATGTCTTTTTCTGGCGGGGGAGGGATGAAGCTGTCCCTCTAATAAGCTGTCTTTTAACGAGGATCCATTTATCTGGAGGTCCAAGGCTTTCTGCACTGGGCTTACATTTTTTGGAATGCATGCATGTATTCGTAATACTTTTAAACCACTTAACATTATGGAATCTTGATGCAGTTCACATTAAAATGAATAACTAATGCAACCTAAGACAGAATAATGTAATTAATTACTCACAGGAAGAAAATGGATGCATTTGAAATGGGGTGCTGGAGGTGAGCTTTGTGAATACCCTGGGCTGGCAGAAAGACAAGCAGGTCTTAGATCAGACCAAACCTAGAAGCAAAAATGAAAAATTTGAGGCTGTCATACTTTGGACATATCATGAGAAGATAAGACTCCCTGGAGAAGACTGTCATGCTTGGGAAAGTGGAAGGTAGATGAAGGCCAGCTATGAGATGGATTGGGTCCATCAAGACGTCACAGCCTGGAATTTACAAGAGCTGAGCAGAGCTGTCCAGGACAGGATATTTTAGAAAGTTCTCATTCATTCATAGGATCATCATAAGTCGGAGATGATTTGACAGCACAGAACAACAACAAAAGAATTGTTAAAAACAGGATGGCAAGGACAGCCATAAAACTGGGCGGTGGTGCAGTCATTCCTTACAAGGTCAGGGAAAGTCTGAGCAGACAAAGGACTGTCACAGCTGATCCCCATGGTAGACCTGTTCTCCAGAAATTTGGTTGATCTTGGGAAAAGTTATTGACTACCGTGCTATAGCACAGTGACAGAGCATTTGCTGGGCATGTGGAAGGTCTGTGTCCCATACCTGGCATCTCCAGGAAGAGCCAGAAAAAACCCTGCGTGAAGCCCTGTGCATTCGGTTAGATGGACCAGTGAACTGACCACCGTAAGAGGAACCATCCCCTGTCCCTGTGACTCCAGGAATTAGCGAGCTTTCGTTGCCACCCACATCCTCATGGAATATGACTCGGTTCACACGACATGACAAGCCATGGCTTTGCTTGGCTTCTTTTTTACCATGGTTTCTCTGCCGTGTCATCTGAACCCAGTCATGGTATTTCAGCATGGTGCACTTGGTCATTTGAAACCACGGCAAGAAAAACTGGTCAGTGCTATGGTTTCTACCTACAACAATGCTTTCTCGTGAGGTCCAATGCTGTCACCATGGCTTTTCCAGACCGGCAGTCAAGTACCATAGAGTCCCCGGAAAGAGCGGCCACTCTAGGAGCCTCTCCGCCCATCCAGCTTCTACTCTCCATCTCTGCCTAATGACAGATACATCACTGCTTGCCTGGGTCCTGGCTACTTGGAGGCATGTTAGCAATGGGGAAGGGTTTTAGAGTAAGGGCTGCTGTGCATTCCAGTGGGGCTTGAGCAGGGGCTCAAGGATGTGGGTGCCTGCAAGGACAGGATGCGTTTTCTGGCAAGGGGGGGGGGAGGGGAGGGGAGGGGAGGGGAGGGGACTTCTGGCTCACCCCAAGGGAAGGGTGGGCCCATGAGCAGGGGGGGGAGTGAGGATTATGGGTGGTGCAGGATGGGGGGACTGGAAGTTGATAGAGACGTATGAAGCAGGGTTGACATGGAGGAGTGAGGGGAAGCTGTGAGACAGTGATGCGCAGTGGTTACAGTGCTGAACTGGGACTCTCTAAGAACTGCTGTCTAATTCCCATTCGGTTGTGAAGCTCACCGATTAACTTGGGGCCAGGCACTCCCTGTCAGCCACACTCACCCAGGATTGTTGCTGTGAGGACAAAAAATGGAGCGGAGGAGAACCGTGCAGGCCGCAAGAGGAACAAAAGGTGCGATATAAATACACTGTCACAATAAAAAATTGTAATGTCCAGGAGGCAAGAAAGGAATGGATGAAAGGAAAAGGAAGGAAGCCAGGGTGGATGGAAGCCAGGACACCTGGATCCCAGAGGATGCTGCCTGCCGAGGCATCGTGGGCCAGGCAATCCCTTGGGATGGAGCAGAGAGGAACGTGTGGCTGACGGAAGGCCAAGGGCGTGAGGGAGGGGGAGTTGGCAGGGCTGACAGAAAGAGCAGCCTCCACGCCTGATCATCAAGGGGAGGGGAGGGGGAAGACCCTTCACCGGGTGGTGGTACAGGGCTATGCACATGGTCAGGGAGATGGAAGTAGGAGCACAACCTGTCTTCAAATCGCACCCTTCAGGTCAGCATCCACACACATAGATCTGAGTTAGCGGTGAGGACTGATCATCCATGGCTGGATGTCTTCTCCAAGCATTTGTCCGGACTTTCAGAGTGATACCCCCAGGAATGTTTTAGGTTGCAAGTTGTGTCCAGTTTCTTGACGCAGTCATTGGAAATCCCCGTTCCCCTTGCAAGATCTCCTCCGGCACAGAGAAGCCAGGAGAAAAAAAGTGTTCTAAGATGCTTTGTCCAGCTACATTTTATCATTTCCTGATAAACAGTCTCATTTGCATGCAAGAAATATATTAAGTACAACATATCCCGATCTTAAGAAAGACTTTCTGTTTTCTCATCTTCGCTCTTGGTCTGTCAAACATATTTTGCTTGAAGTCTGCATTAAGACCACACACCCCTAAAATGCAGCGAAACAATTGCTCAATTCACAAATTAACACAGAGGTCAAAGCCCTGATTTAGGCTGGTGCAACGGACTAAAAACTATTCACTCCTTTTGCCACATGATCCAGGCAGTCCTGAGCCGCAACAGCTGAGCTGCTCTAATCCTCCTTAATTTGAGTGCACCGCAACTCACATGGGAAGCTAAGAATTTGTGGGGGCTCCATTCAGCACCTCCCTGACCTGATCAAGTGATAGCTTTCTATCCAGAATCGTGGGCCTCCTGCAGAATCTCGGGTGGGAATTAAAATTGTTGGGTGCTTCCGCATGACTGGGACGGCTGTGCCTGGCTGGGGACCCCCTCCCCCCGCAATGACTAGGGCAGGAGGATCTGAACACTCAGCATATATACGTCAGTCACTCCAAACCACACAGGCGAATGACCGCTCGAAATGGGGAACGAACGTGGGAAATGTCCTTATGTATTTATTAGAAGCTATCCTAACCCATCCACCACTAGCGTCTCAGGACAGCTTACGATGAAAGCGAATAAGATAAACAAAGCAACACAGCATCCAACTAAGATAATAAAATCCCAGTTAAAATCATCTAAGCATTAAAATAATGGGAAAATAAAAAGGGGGTTGTCTGATGCCAAAAAGATTATAGCATTGGCACCAGGCGAACCTCTCTGGGGAGCGTGTTCCACAGTCGGGGTGCCACTGCAGAGAAGGCCCTTCTCTGGGTCCTAATCTCCTTCAGGAAGGGCTCCCGGGGCAGGACCTCCTCCTCAGATCTCAAGGGGCGGGAGGACCCCTAGGGAAGAAGGCGTTCCTTCAGGTATCCCGGACCCAAGCAGTTTAGGGTCCATCACAAGAACCTGAAATTGGGTTTGGACCTCAACTGGCAGCCAGTGTAATTGATAGAGGGCAGGCGTTATGTGTGAGTACCTGCTGGTCCCCATCAACGTCCTGGCAGCTCTGTTCTGAACCAGCGGAAGTATCTGGACCTTCTTCAAGGGCAGCCCCATGAGCAGCACATTACAATAATCCAGCCAGGAAGTTGCCCAGTAATGGCTGCATGGTGACCTGGTTATTGGTCCATCTAGCCCAGGATGGTCGACTCTGGCTGGCAGCAACTCTGGGTCTCCATCCCTTAGTGTGTCCACCTTCTCAGCACCAGAATCGCCAATTGCTCTTGTTGCTTCTCATAGGCATTTCCACTCACTTGCTTGCCAGCCAGCAAACCAGGGAGCAATACAACTATAGAAGCATAGAAACAGAGCGAGTCGGAAGGGGTCTCCCGGGCCATCTAGTCTGACCCCCGGCTCCAGCCGGCTCTGCTCACGACATGCCCACCATGTGCATGTCCAGCCTATCCTTGAACACCCTCACCGATGGGGCCTCAATGACCTCCCGTGGAAGCCCATTCCACGCCCTCGGGGTCCTAACTTTCAGGAAGTCCTTCCTGGCATCCAAATTGAGCCTTGGTTCCTTGAGCTTTGCTCTGTGGGAGGGGGTCCTGCCTTCCTCTGCAGGGGAGAACAGGTCTCTCCCCACCTCCGTGTGACACCCCCTCACATACCTGCATGTCGCCAACAGATCCCCTCTGAGTCTCCTCTTCTCCAGGCTGAAGAGACCCAGTTCCCTCAGTCTCACCTCATACCCCATCCCCTGCAAACCAGCCACCATCCTTGTGGCCCTGTGCTGCACTGACTCCAACCTGGCTGTATCCTCCCTGTAACGAGGGGCCCAGAACTGAGCACAACACTCCAGCTGCAGGCGCACCAGAGTCGCATAGAGTGGCAGTATAGATAGTGTCTTCCATAGTTCCTTCATTTCAATACTTCCTGGGCTGGAAAAGGGACAGGAGAGCAAGCAGCTTGCCATGGTGGAAGGAGCAACAAGTGTAGGAGCACAGCAAGCGGCTTTAGGCTGGATCAGATCCACAGGTCACCTAGCGCCATGGTGGAGGCGGGTTTACAGGTGGAGGGTGCAGTACCCTCCCCCCAGGATCCCAGGCAAACCACGAGGCGTTCTCTGGGTCTGGACTAGAGCTCTGGGGCAGTGTGGGAATGCTTCCACACTTGTAGGATCTACGCGCATTTTCACCCAAAGCACAAGCGCCACCATCACTGCAAATCCTGCGATAAAAGATGGACACTTCTGCGAAAGAGCCGGAGCTGTGAGCCGCGTTTGATTCTGATGTGCCACACAAGGGACCTCACAGTCCTTCTGCACTAAATTCCTGTCCTGACTGCCTTCCGCCTTTCAGTGGTATAATGCAGGGCAGTGGGGAAGCTGGCATTTGGTTGCTGCAATTGTTCAGTAATTGGGAGTGAGAGATCCTGGCTGATCCACTGCTCCTTACGATGAAATCTACCAGTAGCTTTGACGTTACCTTCCACCACCCACCCAGTAGATTAGGGCCTGAAAACACTGCAGGAACTGTGAGTTTTTTGGTTTGAGAAATGGCGGAGTCCCCTGGGAATTCTGCCGCTCCAGCTTCTCCTACAAGACCTCAACATGACACTGGGCTGCCCATCCAAGGAGGCTGGGATGCATTTCCCTGAAGGAGGGAGAAGTCCAGACCGGTCTCAAGAGTAGTGAGGATAAAGCCGAGAGGCCTGGACAAGCACCAATGTCTTGCACGAGTCTTGCAGGGCTCCTTCCGCCTGCCGAGTCCCAGGAGTCACCAGCAGAAAGCACCTGCTGCTACTTCTGGAGCAGGTGGAGGCGTTAGTGCTTCCTCCAGGTCAGCTTGAAGGCATCTGCTCAAGGAGAGGCACCCCACATCTTCCCTTTCTTGGGGCTCCATTGCCAAGAGAAGTCCACACTGATTAAATCTCTTTGTCAGACGTTTTCCATCCCATTCCGCTCTCCAGCTATGCTCTTATGATTCTACAATTCTGTGGTTCTGCGATTCTGCACTTCATGGACACACTAGAGCCGTCATGCGTTTGTCCATCTGTCTGATAGCCCAAGTGCAGATCTGCCCAAATCTCCTGCAAATGGGGTGGGAAGCAGGGACAGTCTCAAATCTGCAAAATCCACATGACTCAGAGAGAGCCGGCTCCTTCGCACCGCCGGACCCCCTGCAGGATCCACAGGTCAGATTCCTCTTCTCCAGCACCATTTGTCACCACCCATTTCTACACTGCTCAATAGCCAAAGCTCTCTGGGTGGGTTACAACTTCCATAAAACAAGAGAAGAGAATACAACACAACGACAGTATCATAAAAACAGAGAAACATTGAAAAGTTTACAGCAACCAGAACCCCATCCAACAGTGACACTGTAATGACGTGGGATGGATCATCCCTCTGAGCCATCGGGTCTTCATCCCATTGCACCTCCACCGTGCCTTTTCTTCTCCTTCAGGGATCCTGAGGCAGCTGCTCTGGACCTCCTCCACCCCAACTGAACCTCACAACAACAGCCCTGTTAGGCTGGGTGAGAGTCATGACTGAGCCGGGACGAGGCACCGCACCTCAGTCTAACCTTCTAACAGTTGTGCAGCACCGTCTCTTGAAGACATCTAAACTCGTTTGACTCCATCAGCGGTTTCTCTAGCATCGTTCCAGAAGGCGCCCTTCCTTGGCTCAGGTCATGGGACCTTGGTGAGAAGAGGGCTTGAGGACAGGCTGTTTTAAGTGCCTTGTGCGTGCTTTTCTTCCTTGTCCTTGCCAGGAACTTTATGAAGCAGGGATGTCTAACTGTTTGTTTATTGTTTAGTCACAAAGTTGACTTCATGGCCCCACGGACAGCATCCCTCCAGGACTTCCTGTCCTCCACCCTCCCCCGGAGCCCACTCACGCTCACATCAACCACCTCAGTGACTCCATCCAGCCCCCTCATCCTCTGCCGTCCCCTTCTTCTTCTGCCATCTATTGTTCCCAGCATCAGGCTCCTCTCCAGGGAGTCCTTCCTTCTCATTAGGTGGCCAAAGTATTTGAGTTTCATCTTCAGGATCTGGCCTTCTAAAGAGCAGTCAGGGTTGATCTCCTCTAGGACTGACAGGTTTGATCGCCTTGCGGTCCAAGGGACTCGCAGGAGTCTCCTCCAGCACCACAACTCAAAGGCCTCAATCCTTCGGCGCTCAGCCTTCCTTATGGTCCAACTTTCACAGCCATGCATTGCAACTGGGAAAACCATCACCTTGACTATATGCACTTTTGTTGGCAGGGTGATGTCTCTGCTTTTTAGTATGCTGTCTAGATTTGCCATAGCTCTCCTCCCAAGGAGCAAGCGCCTTTTAATGTCTAATTGTTAGGCCTCTCTTAATATGGATTGTTTAGTGAATGATTTCACCCAGCAGCCATTTGTGGCTAGCAGTGAGCTTCATCAACTAGCCTACTGGCCAGTCTTTCACTTACTGGAACAGTCCTGCCATAAAAGACCATCATGGAGTTCACGTTGCATGGCGATGGGACCAAAGTATGTATCCTACCAGTGGCTGTTGGACGTTTGTTGGTGAACTCCTTGGAAACCAATCAACGGGCTTGCCAATGAGCCCAGGCGTTCCAGGAGCGGCCCTTAAACCCACAACCACGTTGGGACACTTTTATCCCATCTGCAGCCTGCGCAATGGCCGCTTCTTATCAGCCACGGGGATGTCTGGGCATTAAATGAGCTACAGGAGGCCTGTGGCATGCAAAATAACCCATCAAGGACTAACGGAGCAAATTATCAATATAGAAAGAGCACAATGAAAAGGCTGTAATAAAGTTCAAACAAAGTGTGTCTGTCAGTTCACAAGATCCGCTTGCATGCAAAATTTTCCTGAAAATTGCACATCTTACGGTCGATTACATTCTCCTCCTTGAGCTCAAGGAGCCGCTCCAGCATTTTCATTAAACGTGGAGTATTTGGGGGATGATAACGATAATTAATATAGCAAAACCACTTAACATGCAGATAATAAAGTATACGAAGCATTCCATCTAAAACGGCGACCCTCCCTGCAGGATATGAACTTGCTGTTTTTGACAACATAATGAAATTTTTTCCCCCTTTAGGCGAGACGTTCCCAAGTTCCTATCAAGATCTGCCTACTTCCTCACCAGTGCATGCAGAAACCAGAGGTGGGGGGGGGAGGACGGGGGGAGGCCAGAATCAGCCTCGTTAATACCCAGGAGGTAGAAACATGGGAAGCTGCTTATGCCATGTAAGCACTTGTGAATATAGGTGAATATTGACAGCTTGGACTACCTCTCCAAGGTACAGGTTACACACGCACACACAGAGGGGGGGCAGAGGGAGAGAGAGAGAAAATGACGGGGCTCAGATAACCGAATAATCCACCCTCAAGGTTTGAACTCACCCTCAGTGAGTTGTCCCTGAAATGTGGATCCAACCATGCTAGCAAACCATGACATGTTAATGGTGAAAAACTCGTGCAGACAACCCATGAGTTGTTGGGTTCAGAACTCTCGATGATTTGTAGTTAACAAACCATTGCTTTTTAGCAGATCAAGGGCAAACAATATGATAACCAAGTTTCAAGAAGCCACATTTCAACAACGCAAGAGCTGAGTATGGGTTATTACGCTGTGGGAACAAAGATCTTTCTCTCACTTGCTCCTTGTCCCTTTTTCATTGGAGGTGCCAGGGACTGACTCTAGAAATTTCTGAAGGCATGTGAAAAAAAAAATAAAAATGAACTTAGGAAGCCAGAAGTTTTATAGGTCCATAACCAAGAACAGTAGCCCAGCCTTTCCCAACCTGGTGGCCTTCAGGGGCATTTGCACTGCAACTCCCAGAATTCCATGCAGCAGGGCCACTGACTGGGAATTCTCGGTGTCGCAGTCCAAATGTGTCTGGAAGGCACCGGACTGGGGAAGGCTGCAGTAGATGGACTCAATTTTGTCTAGACTGATTGGCCACAGCTGTCCATGACTTTGGGCAGAGGTCCTTCCCAGACCTACCTGGAGATGCCAGAGATTGAACCAGAATAATGTTGATATGGACCTTCCTCCCCAGGTGGATGAGCTGGACAGCAGCGTTCAGACAAACACAATCCATCCTCTGGTATCCATGGAATTCTGTCCTGCTCAACCCAGTACAGCAAAGTGAGTTGAGCCAAGAGGAAGTCAGAGAATGTCTGCAGACACCCGGATACACAACCAGCAACATTCCCCATCAGGAGTGCCTTGCGTAGCAACTGGAACCTGGGAAGCCAATCCATTGGACCCCCCCTTCCCCCCAGGTTCCTCAAACATCCTTTCAAAACAACCTGTCTGCCAGGCACCCCAAGTGTGCCTTGTGGGAGTAGCAATGGCAAGAGAGCTCCCCAAAAAGGGCTAAGGATTAATTGCCCTTGAGTTTTAAGGGCTGCAGCGAGTGACTCGCAAGTCTAATTTAAAGCTCTGACTGTGCCTGGATGCAGGATGTGCCACCCATGCCCTGGCTGTAGACCCCACAGTGGTGCCCCATAGCTCGGTTGTCAAGGGACCAAGAACAGTCACCCAATGGTACTTTCTGAACTCAACCCCAAAGGGAAGAGTCATCCGCTGTCGCATCATGCTTCCAATGCCCAACCCATGGAGACCATGCAGCGGGATGCCTGGTTGCCGGTAACAAAACCCAGCGAACGAGAGCAGAATTAGCAGGGTCGTGCTTCCCATCCCTCCAGCGATGAAGGTCACGCATCTGGACAACCCTGACTTGGTCCTGCAACCAGACGAAAACCGAGCCTGAAGTAATTCCAGATCGCTGGTACCTCCAAGGGTTCTGCAGGTGCCCTGTCATGGCCAGCCCGAGCCCTTTCCCTAAGGAAGGCCTATTCTCAACCAGAAGGTGACTTGTACATACCACAGGGTCCATCATGGCTTCTTTCCAGAGTGGTCACACCTCCTTGATGACCATTCCCACAATCCACCCAGCCCTAGCCCTTCTGCTAGCTTTTCTTGGCCAGGAGGGAGAAGGGTCCAGATGGCCCATGATCATCTCGCCCGCATCCTCTGGCCACAGCAACTGAAACTGATCCCGTAGGATCCATCATATCATTCGGCTGAATTATTCCTCAGCTCGGGTGGCCACGTGGACTTTTTCTCAGTACAGTCCTCTATTTGTGTCCAGTCCAGTCTGGCCCAAAGATGCAGCACCACCAGAAGGAAGGTATGGGCCTTGGACTTGCTCAGCAGCTGCATGTGGGGCAGGCAGGTAGCCCACTTGGGCAACACCTGCTCCACCACGGCAAGCCATTCTATACTTCTATCTACATCATAATTCATTTTTCCCAGCATGCATCGATGCATCTCCGTTGCTGCAAGCAAGCTTTCTGCGAAGGGTGTCCTTTTCTCTGGAGCATCCAGCGGGTCCTTTGCTGCCCTTTGCTTTGTTCCAGCTAGCACATAACCTTTTTCTTTGCACAGAGAGTCATCCTTCCTCTTACCCCTCACCACCCGACAAATCCCACTAACACTTTTAAAGCACCGTGACTGGGATTTCAGGAAGGGGCAGATATTCGCCCGACAGCAAGGACACAAACCAACGGACCCTTTTTGCAACTGAATCTCCCCTTCGCCTTCTGTTAAAACAAAAATTGAACCAAAGAACGTCTGCCCATCGCTGGCGAGGCCTGATCCGCCATCCACTTTGCCATCGCGGCCTGCTAGAAGCAGCCGGGCCCGAGCCAGAGGGCCAGTGCGAGCGAGCCAAGCGTTTGGACCTCCCACACAGCAAGCAAAGCCGGTATTAGCGCTTGGGATTTGACACAGTGCCTCTTGGCCCTGCTGGGAGAGCAGCCCGGGCCAAGGGTTCCCAGTGCGCAGCCCCTGCAGGTCCGGCGCCCTGAGTCCTTGCCTCAACTTGCCTGCAGCCCCCAGGGCCTGCCTCCCACGGCCTGCGTGGGTCCCGCCTCGGTCCTTTCGAGAGAAAGGTGAGCATTCCAAAGCAAAGGTGGCCCCGGCGCTAGCAAAAATAACATTTGGGTTCCGCCTGGGCACCAACCGTGTGTGTGGCACCCTGCAGAGGTGATGCTCCCTGCTCCGATGTGTTTGCTTGGCCCACCTGCGCCGTCCGGACCGCATGAAAGGTGTTTCTTTGATCTCATGATGGCAGCAGAGCGACAGGCTGGAAGGACGCGGGTTAAGTCGCTCCGTGATGTCGCTGTCCGAGAAGGGAAGGTCAGGCTTTCGACCCTTCGCAGAAGCCCTTGAACAATGCAATTATTCAAGAAGGAAATTTCAAATTATTTTCATTAGAGTTCTGTTTTTCCAATCTAACCAAAGTGATTAATTAGGGATTAAAATATTTACACTGAACATGCTGCCTTGGCACAGTGCTAGAATATTTAAGCGTCCTGTTAAAGGGGTCAAGCTATTTTCTAGGCCCCTTCTTTTTTTTTCGGGGGGGGGGGAGCCATTCATTTCTATGAGGGAAAGGGGGCACTGGGACAGGTTCATATAAACAGAGCTTTGGAAGTATCTTACCCCCACACTCAACACGCAGATCATCACCGCAGTCAGAGTTCGCCATGGCTCAGTGCTGGAACAGAGAGGGAAAGAGAAGGCAAAGTCTCCTTCTTAATAAAATGCACATTTCAACCAAGCAACCAAAGCACCAGTGACAAACACACAGCCTTTGCTGGGATACGTATTGATTGATTGCCATAAGCTTTTAAACATTTGCGACTTCCTCAGACATACGGCTGCAGAAAAGAAAGCATTTTAAAAGAACTTTGCAAACTGCATGGAAGGGAGGCATTTTGCAAAATGAATTGTAAATACTGCAAGGTAGCAAGTGTTGAAACATACAACAGCCTGAAATATACGGGACATGCAACATATTCAAAAAGAGTAGCAGAAACTGCTCCCATGGAGTGAGAGTTAAGTATATGGGGAGCCCCAGTCTCTAGGCTTCAGGGTCCGGATTCAGCACTTTAGTGAAATTCCCTCCTCATGGCTCCTTGGATTGACTTGGGAGTTTCCACTTTGATGTTGGTGCGGAGGCCAAGGCAGGATTTGGAGCCCTCAAACAACATGCCCTGATTGTCATTGGAAATAAGAGTAGCCAAATAGAAACATAGAAACAGAGCGAGTCAGAAGGGGCCTCCCAGGCCATCTAGTCTGGCACCAGCCGGCTCCGCTCACGACATGCCCACCATGTGCATGTCCAGCCTGTCCTTGAACACCCGCACCAATGGGGCCTCAACCACCTCCTGTGGAAGCCCATTCCACACCCTCGGGGTCCCAACTGTCAAGAAGTGCTTCCTGGCATCCAAATGGAACCTGGGTTCCCTGAGCTTTGCTCTGTTGGAGCGTGTCCTGCCCTCCTCTGCAGGGGAGAACAGGTCTCTACCCACCTCTGTGTGACATATTTGAAATATGGGCAAAGGTTACACTTGTCAGAAAAAATAGAAGCAGTTTTTTTGTGCTACAGACCTTTGTATTTTGATATGTTTTTAAGGGAAATTCTCAATTCAGGATGCAAGGACTTTATTAAGATTGTTCTGCCATTTGTCAGGCAGCTACTCTCTTGTCATCCACTCCTTGATGGAATTAGATTTTGCACAATGCATTGATACGTTTTTGCGCAAATTTGCATGAAAATGTTCAAATCATTCCTCAAATGCACAGATCTGCTCAAAAATAAGTATTTCCATGTTTTAGTCTATGGAGGAAATGAGGCTTTTCAGAGTTTTATTTTTTCAGATTTCCCTACAGCTAAATTTGCTACAATTATGTAAAGTTTAAAAAAAGACTTGGGAAAAGGCAGTCCACTTCAGAATCCACAGGTCAAATTCACTGAAATCTGAACTCATTTGAAACTGTTGCCATTTCTTTCAACACCTTTCCTCTCAATTATTAGGGTCTTTTATTATTATTTTATTTCTTAGCAGAATTGGATGAACTTTGCAGAAATAGTCTCCTTTTCTGGGGGATCTGAGTTTCCCAAGTTTCAGGCAAATAGACACTGAGTTTCCATGCGAGAACATCATGAATTATATTGTTTTTATATTGTGTTTATTTATTTATTATTGTGAGCCACCCCGAGGCTTTGGCGAATGGGGCTGCATAGAAGCTTCCTAAATAAATAAATAAATAAATAAATAAATAAATAAATGTCTTAAGAATATCCTAAGGCAGAAGCACAAAACACCCCACATTCCTTGGGGATCATTGCTCTGAAATTGATAGGGTGCTTAGAGGTGTTCCTAAGTAAAAGAAAGACCTGCGGAGTTTCAGAAGGATAGGTATAGCAGTTAAGATGAAAAGGTTTTCCCAGTTTTTGGGCGAGGGCAGAATAATTCCCCTTCCTTTTTTCCCCTCCATGTTTTGGGTACAGCAATTTGCATAAAATGGAAGACAATATAAAGGTCTCTTCAGGCAACAGACTTTTAAGGTTTCTGAAGAATAGGTGCAAAGGCTAGGGAGTTGTTGTTGTTGTTGCTAGTCACAAAGTCATGTCCGACCCATCATGACCCCATGGACAATGTTCCTCCAGGCCTTCCTGTCCTCCACCATCACCCGGAGTCCACCTAAGCCCTCACTCACCACCCCAGTGACTCCATTCAGCCCCCTCATCCTCTGCCATCCCCTTCTTCTTTTGCCCTCAATCCTTCCCAGCATCAGGCTCTTCTCCAGGGAGTCCTTCCGTCTCATCAGGTGGCCAAAGTATTTGAGTTTCATCTTCAGGATCTGGCCTTCTAAAGAGCAGTCAGGGTTGATCTCCTCTAGGACTGACTGGTTTGATCGCCTTGCGGTCCAAGGGACTCGCAGGAGTCTCCTCCAGCACCACATTTCAAAGGCCTCAATCCTTCAGCACTCAGCCTTCCTTATTTTTTATTTATTATTTATAAAAACATTTCTATGCCGCCCCATCGCAATAAGCCTCAGGTGGCTCACAGCAGCAATTAATAAACAATAACATATTAAAAATCCAATTAAACCTTCCCCCACCCCTACCCCCCGTGGTGCATCTCGGCAAAAACCCTTTAAAATCCAACCCATTAACAATTAAAATATGATTTAAATAAAAAGGTCTTTGCCTGGCGCCAAAAAACAAATAACGACGGTGCCAGGCGGACCTTTCTGGGGAGCGCGTTCCATAGGTGGGACGCCACCACAGAGAAGGCCCTGCTCTTGGTACTCACCCTCCTTATTTCTCTCACGGAGGGTTCCAGGAGGATTGCATCAGCTGCTGATCATAAGGGGCGGGAGGGCATATATGGGCACAAGTGCTCCTTAAGGTATCCAGGTCCCAGGCTGTTTAGGGCTTTATAGGTCATAACCAACACCTTGAATTGGGCCCGAACTTCAATCGGGAGCCAGTGGAGCTGATGGAGAACTGGGGTGATACGAGAACCATGCCCAGTCCCCGTCAGCACCCTGGCAGCTCTATTCTGCACCAATTGAAGTATCCAGACCGTCTTCAAGGGCAGCCCCACATAGAGCGCGTTACAGAAATCTTATGGTCCAGTTTTCACAGCCATACATTACAGCTGGGAAACTGTAGCCTTGACTATACGCACTTTTGTTGGCAGGGCGATGTCTCTGCTTTTTAGTATGCTGTTTAGATTTGCCATAGCTCTCCTCCCCAGGAGCAAGCGTCTTTTAATTTCTTGGCTGCAGTCCCTGTCTGCGGTGATCTTGGAGCCCAGGAAAATAAAATCTGTCACTACCTCCCTTTCTTCCCCAGCTAGGGAGCTAGTACGCTTCAAATCAGTTTAAGGCTTTTCTTTCTAGCCATGGTGGTTCCACAGTTAAATCCCATGACCTCTTCCAAAGCACAGTGATGGAGCCCCTGGTCAAACATGCCTAAACTTAGAAGTTAGACCTGCCCATTACTCATCGACTTTCTTTGCCCCTTCCACTCATCAGCACTTTTGATGAACGAAATTAGAAGACCTTATTTGCAGAAGACACGAGGCCTCCACAAATCTGAGCATGAGTTGGTAACTCAGACTAGATGGGGGTCAGACTAGATGGCCCAGGAGACCCCTTCTGACTCTCTATGTTTCTATGTAACAAAGCTTCATTCTGGCCCAAGTTTGGTTTTGTTGGATCCAGGTGGAATCCCACAACAGGAAGTACCAGAAATGGAACATAGTAGCCCAGATATTAACAAATCTAGTGTTAATATCAGAAAGAAATCTTCATGAAATCTAGAAGACAGAATAGGCCATCTTTTCTGCAAAGGTCTGTAACTCTTGTCTAAGACACTCAGAGAGATGGATTCAACCAACTTTGACATTTTAACCAGCCTCCAAATCCCTACTAAGAGTTCTTTTAAGGAAAGGATAGTAGAATCATGCAATTCCTTGACAGCTAATGTCTCTCCTGGCCCTTCTGACAGAAGGAAAATGTTGGCATTCAGAGGTGATTCAAAGGGCTGCCAGGTAGGGAATCTGCAATCTGCAAATAATTTTTTAAATTTCTAAGAACCTGACCTGCAAATTTCACAAAAGGCTGGTTTTTTTTTTCCAAGTTGCACAGATTCCAAGTTGCACAGACTTTGTTTGGACTCTCTTGGAAAGAAAGAGCAACTCTATTCTCCAACCATTTTATTTCCCCCCCCTGTGTTTAGTCGCAAAGCTGTGTCTGACCCCTCACGACCACACAGACAACATTCCTCCAGGCCCTCCTGTCCTCCACCATCCCCCAGAGTGCACCCAGGCCCACATCCACTGCCTCAGTGACCCCATCCAGCCACCTCATCCTCTGCCATCCCCTTCTCCTTTGGCCTTCAATCATCCCCAGCATCTTCCCCCTCCCCCCCCCACTATTGTGCCAATTTAGTCAGAGAAAAAGAAAACCCAAGAATTTGTGATTTTGCGCATTTGCTTATGGACAGATTTGCGCAAAAACCGAGTCTCCTGTTGCGCAACCGAATGGAACAGAAGCCCCTTGGCCAGCCATGATGCAACCTGCCCTCCTCGCACACCGTGCTCTGGATTCAGTTTGGAGGGTGCCCAACTTTTGAGGAAAGAAACAAGCTAGGGCCACGCTCCCCCCAAAATCTATTTTTTTCCTCCACCCCTTCTCCAATCTGGCAGAAGAAAGGTGACTTCGGATCGTTTTTGCAGAGGAGAAGAGTTCAGTGGAATCCTTCCGCTCGAGGCCTTGGGCTCTTGCAAAGAGGTGCTTGAGCACCGTGCCGTTCACCGTGTGACCGTGTCTCAGGTGGCCTGCAGGCTCCCAGGCTTCCTGCACTTCAATTAAAGGCCAGGAGAAAACCCGGTGAAGCGACTCGTGACCGGCTTTGCAAATCAGAAAGCAAGGGCAGCCAAGGAGGCCACTGAGCAGCGACGGAGAGCCGAGATGCACAAAAGCACGCAGCCCCTCCCGGGGGCCTTTTTCTCAGCGTGGAAACACCACGCTTCATCATCGCCCAGCACCGCAAACCTCTCTCGCAATGAATCCCAGGTAGCTAAATAAATGCTAGATAGCCTGCTAGCCGCTCGGGCTAAAACGATTAAGTAACGGGAGAAAGTGACAGGTGATTCCTGCGGGGCGCAGGGGAAAGATGTCCCAGCCGAGAAATGGGTTGCGGCTTCTGATAATATTGGCGACTCGTCTGCAGCAAAACCCCTTTGCTTGCAGCAGTCGCATTCTGGGAAAGGAAATGCAAATCCTGTTATATATCCCCTTTTTCATCTCGGGGGAAAGTTGCTGCGAAGGAACTCGCACTCTGCTCCCCCAGCGAAGGGGAAAATATGTCAGTGTTTTTCCTGAGCCGTTATGGAAGGAAGTGCGAGTTGGCTGTTTTGATTCCTGGAAGGAAACCAAAGTGTTCATTAAAAAAAAAAAAACCTACAAAACTCTGGAGCGAGCGGGAGAGGCAGATATCAACTGGCTGTTCGTTAGTGAGCCGAATTGCTCATCTGACCTCTTTTGATGCGGCAGAGCAGATGGGAGAGGATTGAGATGTGAAGCCAATCGATTATCCTAAACTTCAAAGGTCATGGAAGCACACTTGGTATTCTCACAGCAATTCATTCTCTTTGTTTGTTTGTTTGTTTGTTTGTTGCTCTTAAATCCTAGGAGAATCCCCCTGTTGAAGGGGTCCGAGGCTCACGCAGGTTCCCCCAGGAATGCCAGAAACGCAGGACACAAGAACGCGGACAAATTGCGTTTAGCTTGTCTCTATTTATTTTTATTTTTTTAAGTGAACCAACAGAATTTGCTCAAGTGGCTTAAAATGTTCAAAACCTCATTTCTATTAATGTGTTAAAGGTTATTTTTAATGTTGGAGGCTGCCGTGAGTCTCAAGAGTGGGAATAGCTAGAATATAAACAAATTATTACCATTATTATTCCCGGTTGGAGGTGCAAATCCAGCCAACCTTCAGATGATGCCCTTCTCTAGATACTGCAATGCTGGTTTTGGCTTTTTTTTAAGTGCCTATTTTCAGGAAAATGAATACAATAAAGTATATTTAATGTCATGAGAGCCAGTGTGGTGCAGTGGTTAAGGGCACAGGGTTGGGACTGGGTTCCAGTCCCTGCTCAGCCATGGAGCCCTGGCCAATCCCAGACTCTCAACCCAACCTACCTCACAAGGTTGTTGTTATGCGACGAAGACTGGGAGGAGAAGGATGCTGTATGCTTCTTTGAGTTCTTTGGAAGGGGAGAAGGTGGGATGAAATGAATGTATTTGTCTTCTGGGAGACTGCATACAATCAAGTTTGAATTGGCTTAGGCCATCGGATAATTTATATTGGTTTTCTTTAACATTTTTAACAGGTGCCTTTTCCAACGATCTTGCAACAACACTCCTTCCTCAAATACCAGGTAATCTGTTTCAGTCATCATCATTTTCCCCCATCATTTTTCACAATGGCCCTCCGTTGCCCTTGGGGTGCGTCATGATAATTTAGTACAAGAAGAAATCCAAGAGAATCAAAGCAACAATAAGCCCACAAATGTTTCTTGCACCAGCCGCAGAATTTAGATTTTGCCATTTTTAGATTTTAGAAGAAGCACTTTTCGTGGGCATTTGACATGTACATGTACGTCCAAAATGAAATTGCCCAAAAGGACCATGTTGCAATTTCCATCATTGCATTTCATAATAACTGTAACTGTAATGGTTATTACGATTTTAACAAACATTCCCTTTTACTATTACATTCTTATTCATTTCCATCCCTAAAACACCATGCAGTTGCAACTCAAAGTAAGAACAACAAACAGAATCGAATCTAAAGACATTTATTTATTTATTTATTTATTTATTTGGGAATCTTGTATGTCGCCCCATTTGCATAAGACTCGGAGCGGCTTTCAACAAATAAATAACAATACAAATATATAAAAACTGGAAACTTCCAGGCAATGAGTTAAAACCAATAAATAAATTAACAATTAATTAAAATAACGTTTAAATAAATCATTTAAACATTTTATTTAAATTCATCAGTATGTTTCAGCATATCATAGAAAACAAATCTGAAATTGGGTTCTGTTGTTTTCTTTCTATGCTGAATTATAGATTTTTTTTTTAAAGGTCCATTGTAAGACACCCCAGACAGTCATCACTGAGTGGCATACAAATATTTTAAAATAAATAAATTATTCTATTGCATTCAGGGGAAAAAAGGTAGGGAAAGAAATTCTGCCTTCAACATGCTCCTACCTGGTACCTATAGCCCTATTCAGCTTTTTAGTCTATGCCCCAACCACTGGTGCTGAAGAGGCTGAAGTTGACCGGTTCTATGAAGGCCTACAACACCTGCTAGAATTAACTCCAAAAAATGATGTCCTTATCATCATGGGGGATTGGAATGCTAAAGTAGGAAGCCAAAAGATAACCGGAATAACAGGCAAGTTTGGCCTTGGAGTACAAAATGAAGCAGGACACAGGCTGGTAGAATTTTGTCAAGAGAATACGATGGTCATAGCAAACACTCTTTTCCAACAACCCAAGAGACGACTCTACACATGGACATCACCAGATGGTCAACACAGAAATCAGATTGACTATGTGCTCTGCAGCCAAAGATGGAGAAGTTCTATACAGTCAGTAAAAACTAGACCAGGAGCTGACTGTGGCTCAGATCATGAGCTTCTGGTGGCAAAATTTAGGCTTAAGTTGAAGAAAGTAGGGAAAAGCACTAGGCCACTCAGGTATGACCTAAATCATATCCCTGATGAATATACAGTAGAGGTGACAAAAAGATTTAAGGAATTAGATCTGATAGACAGAGTGCCTGAAGAACTATGGACGGAGGTTCGCAACATTGTACAAGAGGCAGCAACTAAAACCATCCCAAAGAAAAAGAAATGCAAGAAAGCAAAATGGCTGTCTGAGGAAGCTTTACAAATAGCTGAGGAAAGAAGGGAAGCGAAAGGCAAGGGAGAAAGAGAAAGATACAAACAATTGAATGCAGAATTCCAGAGAACAGCTAGAAGAGATAAGAATGCCTTCCTAAATGAACAGTGCAAAGAAATAGAAGAAAACAATAGAATAGGGAGGACCAGAGATCTCTTCAAGAAAATTAGAGATATGAAGGGAACATTTCATGCAAAGGTGGGCATAATAAAGGACCAAAATGGCAGGGACCTAACAGAGGCAGAAGAGATTAAGAAGAGGTGGCAAGATTACACAGAAGAACTATACAAGAAAGAGCTTAACATCCCTGATAACCACGATGGGGTGGTCACTGACCTCGAGCCAGACATCCTGGAATGTGAAGTGAAATGGGCCTTAGGAAGTCTGAGCAACAACAAAGCTAGTGGAGGTGACAGCATTCCAGCTGAGCTATTCAAAATCCTGAAAGACGATGCAGTTAAAGTGCTACACTCAATATGCCAGCAAATTTGGAAAACTCAACAGTGGCCACAGGATTGGAAAAGGTCAGTTTACATTCCGATCCCCAAGAAGGGCAATGCCAAAGAATGTTCAAACTACCGCACCATTGCACTCATTTCACATGCTAGCAAAGTGATGCTCAAAATCCTACAAGCTAGGCTCCAGCAGTATGTGGACCGAGAACTACCAGAAGTACAGGCAGGATTTCGAAGAGGGAGAGGAACTAGAGATCAAATTGCCAACATACGCTGGATCATGGAGAAAGCCAGGGAGTTCCAGAAAAACATCTACTTCTGCTTCATTGACTACGCTAAAGCCTTTGATTGTGTCGATCACAACAAATTGTGGCAAGTTCTTAAAGAGATGGGAGTACCAGACCATCTTATTTGTCTCTTGAGAAACCTATATGCAGGTCAAGAAGCAACAGTGAGAACCGGACACGGAACCACTGATTGGTTCAAAATTGAGAAAGGAGTTCGGCAAGGCTGTATACTGTCACCCTGCCTATTTAACTTATATGCAGAGCACATCATGAGAAAGGCAGGGCTAGATGAATCACCAGTTGGAATCAAGATTGCTGGGAGAAATATCAACAACCTCAGATATGCAGATGATACCACTCTCATGGCAGAAAGTGAAGAGGAACTAAAGAGCCTCTTGATGCGGGTAAAGGGGGAGAGCGCAAAAGTTGGCTTGAAACTCAACATTAAGAAAACTAAGATCATGGCATCTGGTCCTCTCACTTCCTGGCAAATAGATGGGGAAGAAATGGAGGTAGTGACAGATTTTATTTTCCTGGGCTCCAAGATCACCGCAGACAGGAACTGCAGCCAAGAAATTAAAAGACGCTTGCTTCTGGGGAGGAAAGCTATGGCAAATCTAGATAGCATACTAAAAAGCAGAGACATCACCCTGCCAACAAAAGTGCGTATAGTCAAGGCTATGGTTTTCCCAGTTGCAATGTATGGCTGTGAAAGCTGGACAATAAGGAAGGCTGAGCGCAAAAGGATTGAGGCCTTTGAGTTGTGGTGCTGGAGAAGACTCCTGCGAGTCCCTTGGACCGCAAGGCGATCAAACCAGTCAGTCCTAGAGGAGATCAACCCTGACTGCTCTTTAGAAGGCCAGATAGTGAAGATGAAACTCAAATACTTTGGCCACCAAATGAGAAGGAAGGACTCCCTGGAGAAGAGTCTAATGCTGGGAACAATAGCTGGCAAAAGAAGAAGGGGACGGCAGAGGATGAGGTGGCTGGATGGAGTCACAGAGGCGGTTGGTGTGAGCTTAAGTGGACTCCGGGGGATGGTGGAGGACAGGAGGGCCTGGAGGAATGTTGTCCATGGGGTCGCGATGGGTCGGACTCGACTTCGCGACTAACAACAACAACAAATCAGTGGATAGAACTAGGCGGTGCTTTTTTTGTCATAGAGTGCACTGGAACGGAGTTCCGGCACCTTTTTTCGACAGATTTTCCAAGTTTTAAAAGTAACTTTTGAAAATTTGATGTTTGGTCCACATGGACTTGAATCGCCCTGTCAAGCGTAGCAGGTCGGCGGCAAAATCATTAAAACGGTGCATGCGGGCTGCTTGCGTGTCGAGTCCGATGCATGCGCGCTTCGTCCGTGCTGGTTGCGATGGTGCTGCTCGGCTTGTGATTGGTCGTGTGGTCGCGCACTGAGTGCGGGTGAGAACCGTTATGTTTCATTACACGACTGACGTGTGTGAGTGTGTGTACAGTGATTGACTATGTGCGAAAGGTAAATAATTTCATGAGTTCCGGCACCTTTTTTCTTACAAAAAAAGCACTGGAACTAGGAAATAGCCCAGAAATGTAGATAATCTTTGGGAAGCCATACATACACTGGCTTTGAGAGCCAGTGTGGTGCGGTGGTTAAGCGCCTGGGACTGGGACTCAGGAGATCCAGGTTTGAGTCCCCGCTCAGCCATTTATTTATTTTATTTATTTATTAGAACAATTTCTATGCCGCCCCTTGCCAGCTAGCCATGGAGCCAACTGGATGACTTTGGGCCAGTCACAGACTCTCAGCCCAACTTACCTCACAGGGCTGTTGTTGTGGGTATAAGATGGAGGAGGAGAAGGATGTAAGCTGCCTTGAGCCCTTTGTAGGAAAAAGACAGGATATAAATCAAAAATATATATATTTTGAGCATATATATATGTGCTCAGGATGTGCAAAGGACTGGTTTATTTACAGCTTCCCCTTCCCTACCACTCATGTGGGAACGAGCAGGACACATGAGGCTCCCGTGGCCTGGGTTGGGACAGACATCATGGGTTGGCAGCTCCCGGCCCTTGGGGACACCCACGGCCGGCCTCCTCCTGCTGCACCACTTTGCCGCTTCTGCACCTTCCGGTTCTCTCATTCCTTACTCACATCCAGGAACTAAAGGGGAGCCTCTCCTCATGTGAACCTTCCTGGCCCCTTCGATCTGCATTTGAGGCCCTTCTGAAGAAGTCCCTGCAATAAGGAGGGTGGCAGCAAGAAGAAGGGCCTTTTATGCAGTGGCACCCCAAATCTGAAACAAGCTCCCCAGGGAGGTCCACCTGGCACCATCTCTAAATGGGTGGGTGGGGGGGTTCTGGGATGATGACAAGATAAAACCCAGGGACACTGTGGGGGTACAGCCAGAAGAACTTTCAGAGTATAGTCCGACATACCGGAAATACGGTATGGCCCGGGGCCAGCCCCCAGAGCAACGTCCAAGATGGAGTCTGTGCAAGAATCTTTTATAACGCAAAGTTTAGAGTGGGGGGGGTCACAGAGGCAGTTTGCAAGGAGCACATGAAAATAAAGTGAAAAGGGTTGAATGGATTAAGACGGGCACAAAAGACGATTCAGGACAGCAAACAAGGCTACATCTGAGGTGCATGTGGAGGACAAGACTCGCAACATCTTGTAATTGTTGGAGCTGTGGTACAATTGGGCAGCATACAAGTATTTTAAATAAATAGACGTGGATTCCTGATCAGGTCATGGCCCAGCTTGCGTCTAAGGTGTCCTTGTAGTGCATGGCTTTCAGCAGCCCTTTTGCTCATCTTGTCCTGAGGTTGGACACGGGTCCACACAGTCCTTTATTCGAAGGGTTGCCAGATGCTCTGAAGGTGTTCTTCGTCGGAGCAAGTGAAAAGAAGAACAGGAGCATCCGAGGACCACAAAGCCCAACAATTTGTTTACACGGTGGCCAACCAGCTGCTGCCGGGGAGAGTGGCCCCTTCCATATCCAGTCTGAAGTCAAAGAACCTTCCAAAGGAAGAGCCGGAGCTTGAGGACAGCCACCGACAGCAGACTGAGCAGGACATCCAGGTCAGCTGCTCACAGTGACCCCCACAATGTCAGGATGGATCATAGAATAGTAGAGCTGGAAGGGGCCATGAAGGCCATCAGGTCCAACCCCTGCTGTTGCAGGACACCACGTTACACCACCCCACTCAGAGGGCTGCCCAGTTTCTTTCTGAATGTCTCTGGTGTGGGAGAGCCCCCCACCTCTCCGGGCAGCTGGTCCCACTGCCGTATTGCTCTGGCAGTGAGGAAGCTTTTCCTGATGTCCAGCCTGAATCTGGGTTGTCGCAGCTTGAACTGATTACTCCGTGTCCTGCACTCCGGGATGAGCGAGAAGAGATCTTGACCTTCCTCTTTGTGGCAGCCTTCGAGGTCCTTATGGAGGGATATCTAGGATGGGCCTTCCAGTTAGACCGTAATGATTATTTCTAAAAGCACAAACCTCGTGCAAGTCCACGTTCCCTTTTGTCCTCTTTCCTGCTGATCCACCTGTCTTTCCTTCCCCCGAGATGGGGCCAGGGGCCCCCAGAAGGAGAGACCCTCCCCAAGCACCAGCAAAAGACATGGGCACCTGAACAGGAGAAACACAACCCTGTTATTCGTTAGCTGTCCACATGCACCCCCCACCCCCAGCAAATGTTCTCAGGAAGGACATTTCATTGAACACAAAGGACTAGGAGCTTGAACCCAGTACGAAAACCAACAGGAAGCCAGCTAGACTCTTGGGATGGAGAGGATGACATGCTATTAATGAGGGAGATAGTGGTGATTGTATCCCTTCTCTTTGATGTTCTCCTGCCAGAGGGATTATCGGGGACTCCCTTAGCAGTAGAGCAACGACTACAGGCTGGAAAAAGCCTTCTTTGGACAGAACCTGAAGAAAGGAGGATCTTTTTAAATAGAAATATTGTTCCTAATCAACTTTTTATACACGCTATCCTTCCACGAGTCCCAACCAATATAATTAGCATTATCTAAATGAGTTATCACACAGGCTCCCTCTTTTCTTGGGGCAGGGGGAAAAAAAAGCAAGTTTTATTTTGACGTTATAGGTGTAGCTATAGGGCTTCATCAGGAACTTATATGCTTGGGCACATTTTAGTAGATAATATTTTTAATCCTAATTAAAAAAAACGCTCTTCTCTCACATAAATATTAAGATTCATGAATAACTTTATTTTCCTTTGGAAATCAACTGATTTCCATATATCTATATTTCACCTATCTTTGGAATGTAGCAATTTTTAATTTCAGCTCCCATATAAACAGAGAAAGAGATTTGCATTATGTTAAGGTTGCATTTAAGTTTTTCTGGCAGTTAAAGTTTTCAACTGAGCTGAATATTAATATTATTTAATAAAAATCAATATATTTCAAGCATTAGCATTCAGAGTAACATTCACCTCTTTCAGATTTAACCCCAATACTTTTTAGGAAGAAGCAAAATGCAAAATAAGAGCAGGACTTGTCGGAATCCAGCCTAGCAGCTTTGAGTCCAGGAGAGGGAAGGCAAAAACCGATCATCAACGTTTATGAGCATCTCTTTAGATGCACTGAGCTGAGGCAACTCATGGGCTCTATTTTAAAATAATAATTCTGCTTGTGAGATTGAATGACAAGAGAGTTTCTTGCTATTTGTGCTATAAGAGACTAAGAAGGCCACCGTCCAGGGCGTGCCCCCCGATTCTATCCCAAGGAGAATTCTGCCAGCCATTCATTTTAAGATTTAAGATTATTACAAGTTAAGACGTTAAAGATTATATCGATTGCCTCACTTCTAACCTGCTTTTGAGTTGGGCAGAGTGATCCCGTGGCTGCAAGGCACCATTCAAAGGAGAAAAAGAGGGCCGGATGCCCACTGCTGATGTGTGGAAACTGCTCCTACCCTGGAGCTGAGATCCATGCCCAGAGCGCATGCACACATGCATCCACCGCAGGCATGCACAGGGGGCGCTATGCTGCCTGCTTCTCCGAGGTCGTAAGAGCGACCTCGGAGATGGGCTTCAGGGGATGGGGAGAGGGGAGAGGAGGAGACCGGTGCTTCCGCAAAATGCCATTTCCTGGGGGTGCCTCACCCTCCTTCTCTTCTCCTCCGAAGCACCCCAGGTGGATGACCAAAAGCCATCATCTGGGTTTTTGGCAGCATGGGCGCCATGTGGAAGCGGCTTTTGCTGCCTCCGTGATCCTCTCACCCTGCTCAGTTTGGAGAGCTCAGACAGCCTCGTTGGATGTGGCCTGAGGGCAAGAACTCTGCCGAGGGGAAGGGAAGGGAGGAACAGAATCTGTGGTTTAAGTTTCTGGATTCTGTTGCTTGCTGTTGTTACATGCCATTAAGTTGTCTCTGACTTATAGTGACCCTTTTTTTTTTCGATTTATCTCCTGCCTTTTTCCTACAAAGGGCTCAAGGCAGCTTACATCATTCTCCTCCTCTGTCTTATCCCCACAACAACAACCCTGGGAGGTAGGCTGGGCTGAGAGTCTGTGACTGGCCCAGAGTCACCCAGTTGGCTCCATGGCTGAGCGGGGACTCGAACCCGGATCGTCCCAGTCCCAGGCTCCGTCTTAACCACTAAACCACACTGGCTCTCCTATGGAAGAAAGCATCCCGAAATGTCCTGCTTAGCTCTTCCAAGTTCAGGGCTGTGCCTTCCTTGATGGAGTCCATCCAGCTCACATTTGGTCTCCCCTTTGGATTTCCCTAGAATGGTGGTCTTCTCCAGGGAGTCTGGCCTTCTCGTGATGTGCCCAAAGTCGGGCAGTCTCTTTTTAGTCACTTTTGCTTCCAGGGAAGCTTGATTTGATGAAAGACTCGCTTGTTGGTCTTTCTGTCTGTCCAGAATATTCACAAGGCCTCCTCCATATGCTTCAGTTCTGTGCCCAGTCCACAAGTGCTCACGGAATCCCGTCTGTGCAACCAGCAACCCTCTTTCCATGTCACAAATGGCAAATCGCATTCAGGGGACCTCACCTGCGCATCAAACCCACAGGACTCTGCACATGATGAGCACCAGGTAAACCCTCTGCACACTTGCCAGGAAATGAAACACACAGCTGCATGAAAGCAAGCTGGTACTGGGGAGCTGAGCTCAGGGGCTTTACTGGATTCCCACCCACAAAACACCCCTATTCTGTAGCTGTCGCACCTGCAAGAAAAGGGGGGTTTTGGCAGGTGTTGCTTTTTGCACAGCTGCAATGCAAGTTGCATCTGTTGAACTTTCCCCTTTGACACCATCATGCAGTAGGTCCTCTTTACTCCTCACTAGTCAGACCTCACCTGGAATATTGTGTCCAGTTCTGGGCCCCAAGATTTAAGAAAGATGCAGGTAAATCAGAAAGGGTCCAGCAGAGAGCAACAAAGATGATCCAGGGTTTGGAAACACTGCCCTGTGAGGAGAGGCTGGGAGAACTGGGCATGTTCAGCCTTGAGAAGAGAAGACTGAGGGGGGACATCATGTCCCTCTGTAAGGACCTCGAAGGCTGCCACAAAGAGGAAGGTCAAGATCTCTTCTCTCTGATGCCAGAATGCAGGACATGGAATAATCAAGACAAGTTGCTGCAACCCAGATTCAGGCTGGACATCAGGAAAAGCTTCCTCACTGTCAGAGCAATGGGGCAGTGGGACCAGCTGCCTGGAGGGGTGGGGGGCTCTCCCACACTGGAGACGTCCAAAAAGAAACTGGGCAGCCCTCTGAGTGGGATGGTGTGACTTGGTGTCCTGCAGCAGAGGGGGTGGCCCTGATGGCCTTCCTGGCCCATCCCAACTCTAGTATTCCATGATTCAATGCTTCCTCAGGTACTTGCGCAGGCTGAAGACCTGAAGGTAAGGCAGCCAAGACCAAGCTGCAGGTGGGCCGGAGGGTCTTTCCCAGAGGTGACGTATCCCAGCAGAGGCAGGTCACTGGCCTGCAAGTCTTCATACGTGCCAGCAGCATCCCAGTGGCCTTTGCATATCACCTGACCTGACCTGACCTGACCTGGAGGCAGAAAGTGCCTGGGTGGTCCTTCAAAGCAGGTGGGTGGTGGGTGCAGGGGCTCCCTGGAAAAGCTCGTGTTCAACACATCACGATGAGGGTGGGGGGGCTGATCTGAATTGAATCCACTGCCCCCGGCACCTCACAAGCAGAGCATCAGCCACTTCAGGGTCTGCGGATCAGGGCCAGTAGGTTTCAATATGGTGACGGGGGGAGGCAGGAGGTCTGGCCAATGCAAGTACCCAGCACAGAGCGATCATCCCGCAGTGGAGCCAGGTCCCTTCCAAGCTGGCTGCTCTCCCGGTGTTCCTAACCACAGCTCCCAGCATTCCTGCTCATGGGCTGTGCCAGATGGGGCTGATGGGAATGGAAGTCCTGGACACCTGGAGCACACCTGGCTGGAGAAAGCTGCCTTAAGGAGTTTGAACCCAGGTTCATCTGCACTAAGAGTGCCAGATGGGGAAACTGCACTTTCTGATGCTATGACACATTGTGTGGAATAGCATGTTTGTTTGTTTGTTTGTTTGTTTAAGGTTTTTGTAGGCTGTCCCAATTACTGAAGAAGTCTCTAGACAGCTTACAGAGAGCAAACCAAAAAACCCAGAACCCATAACAATGGCATAGCAATGACAAGACACATCTTTTTTTTAAAAAAAAAAGTACATTGCATCTAAAATAGTAATAAAAACAAGGATAAAAACAGTTAATTATTAAAGTACTGGGAAGATAAAAGCGTCTTTGCCTGGCGCTGAAAGGAATAGAGTGATGGTGCCAGGCAAACCTCCCTAGGGAGCATAGTCCATAGTCGGGGTGCCACCACAGAGAGGGCCCCTCTCCGAGTAACTACCTCCTGATTTCCTTCAAAGAGGGTTCCCAGAGAAGGACTTCTGCCTCTGATCTCAACGGGCAGGGAAGCACAACCCCCATATTCCATGTGGGGGATTAGATGTACCCCTTCTTCACATACCAAGGACCTTGAAACCCGAACAGTCGTGTGTTTTCTGTTGCTCTCCCAAAAATGTGGCCCGGTGCAAAGGGACGGAGAGCATTTTTCTCCACGTTGCGATGGGTGATTAATCCGATAAAAATATTTTAATCCATTGACTCCGTTAACAGGCTCCATTAATTGAAGCTGTGATCCTCTCTTCCTCTACCTGAGATTTGGATCCCTTGAATTCCACGGGGCTTCTTCCTGAGAAGACGTGTAGAAGTTTGCCTGCTTAAAATTGACAAAGCACAGTTTGAGCTATGAAAAGGTGTCCACAATTAATCCGAAAGCTGTTTTTAAAAAAATTAGGTGCTTTTAATGTTTAATTATATATGCTATCAGTGCACCCAATTCTCCAAGTGCTGATCCTAATGGAGTGAAAACACAAGAGCGAGATATCGGACTGCCTGGGGGGAGACTCCAACCTGGTAGCAAAACGGAGGTCCAGATGCATGTTTTCGGGAATACCTCTCAAGGTGGGGAACAATTGAAACAAAGGCTGTATACTTAAATGTAGACAATTGTAGTCAGTGATCGGTACAATGCTATCCATATTCAGAAGCAAGCCCCACTGAATTCAGTAGCGCATCCTGCCATGAATGTGGGCATAGGATTATAATCTAACCTTTCTTTAATCCAATGACACCATGAATAAACAAAAAATAGAAAATCAAACATTTACAGGGCCATATTCCCCAGGAACCTCTTTTAAAAGTGCCATCCAAATATTTTCAGCTACCTAATTTCCTCCTTCCACTGGGTCTTTGTTTCTTGGGTAGTTATTTCTCTCCCCTGTGCCAGGACACCTGGATGAATAAAATGTTTTCAGTGCTCTGCATATAAAAAACTATCTGCAGCCATTTCCTAAGAGAAAACGCATTAATTCATGAAACAGTATTCATCAAAACACTCCAAACTATGACAGAGGGTTGGTGCATGGGTCTTTAATTCTGATCCCAATCTATAAAGCGTGGGGTTTGTTTTCTAGGGCCTATCTTTACAGCAGTGGTTATCTGGAAGTGCTGCTCTAATTGAACAAGAGAGAACAATGCGAGATTTCCTAGTTTATTAAGCACCAAAATGAATGTAACTGGATATTCCCCATTTGTTGGAAGATTCCTACCAACCAAGTCAGGAGTGAATGTTCCAAGGTTCTCAGTCACCAGAAACGTAAGCTTCCCTTCACGCTTCTCTACAGGAAAGAGAAAACATGTTTTTCTTTACATGGTTTCTGACTCTTCAGCAATAGCACATCAGTTCTTCACTTTGGATCAAATGTTAGGTGAAGTTTACACAACCATTTTTTGCAGGGAAAAGTCATCACAAGGTAAGGGAGAACAAAATCCCCAAATATTCTTACACTGAATTGCACTTACTCCATTTCTACAGCTCGCAATAGCCAAAGCCCTCTAGGCAGACGGCAGAGATTGCATGTAATTGAAAATAC
The DNA here is from genome assembly GCA_023646645.1 of Varanus salvator macromaculatus. NCBI lineage: Eukaryota > Metazoa > Chordata > Lepidosauria > Squamata > Varanidae > Varanus > Varanus salvator. Next base: position 21,929,675 of record JAIXND010000624.1, on the reverse strand, counting down.
ATTATACGTCGTATTGAAAGAATGAGAGAAAACCATGCAAACAGACAGCTGACACAGAAATACACATATATTGAAATAATTTTGAGAAATCTATAGAAAGGACCTCATTAAAACTTCTTCATATTTTGCTTAAATGTTTGAGAGATGAGGAAGCTCTTAAAATCATAAAATAGCAGAGTTGGAAGGGGCCAAGAAGGGCTTCGGGTCCAGCACCCTGCTGTTGCAGGACACCAAGTCACACCATCCCACTCAGGGGGCTGCCCAGTTTCTTCTTGAATGTCTCTGGTGTGGGAGAGCCCCCCACCTCTCCAGGCAGCTGGTTCCCCTGTCATATTGCTCTGACAGTGAGGAAGCTTTTCCTGATGTCCAGCCTGAATCTGGGTTGTCGCAGCTTGAATTGATGATTCTGTGTCCTACACTGTGGCATCAGCAAGAAGAGATCTTGACCTTCCTCTTTGTGATATCTTTTCAGGTACTTCTAGAGGGATATCATGTCCCCCCTCAGTCTTCTCTTCTCAGGGCTGAACATGCCCAGTTCTCTCAGTCTCTCCTCACAGGGCAGCGTTTCCAAAACCTGCATCATTTTCGTTGCCCTCCTCTGGACCCTTTCTAATTTTCCTGCATCTTTCTCAAATCACAATCTTCCAGATGAGGCCTGACAAGTGGGGAGTAGAGGGGAACTACTCCTTCTCGTGATTTGGAGGTAATACTTCTATTAATACATCCCAAAATAGTGTTTGCCCTTTTTGAAGCTATATTACATTGCTGGCTCATATTTCGCTTGTTGTCCACCACAACTCCAAGGTCTTTTTCTTTTTCAGTGCTGTTGAGCCAAGTATTCCACATCGTGTATCGATGCATTTGGTTCCCCGCCCCGCAAGGTGGAGAACCCAGGCATCTCTCCCTGCTGAATTTCATTCTCTCGCTTTCTGCCCAGTGTTCCAGCTTGCCTAGGTCACCCTGAATCTTCTTTCCATTTTCCAGGGTGTTAGCGATTCTTCCCAGTTTCGAGTCTTCTGCAAATTCAATTATCATTAAACGGGATGGGGTAGGCCAGGTTACCCATCCGCTTCCTGTTCACATCCAAGAATCATTCTTCATTATTTGGAGTTGCAATTCCTCCGCAACACGAAAGGCGAGTCTGGCTTTTCCCCCAAGAGATGTTTACAATGAGGGAGGAAGAAACATAAAGGAACAAATTGAAATAAGAGCTTGTCAGCCCACGAGAAAGAAGGCATCTATTATGACATAACGCTCGTTTAGCAGCTATTAGAATGCATTAGAAAAAGTTGCAGGCGTTTGGCTCGCGGTTCTCCTCCTGCAGAAAGCACATGTAGGGCAGCTGTGCCTGGGCGCACTGCGGCGGCAGTCCATATTGTTCCTTCCAAGCCAGCGCTCTTGACGGAACTTATGCATTTTGCCAGAGATCAAAAGATTTGCATATCCTACGGAGTGCCTGAGGGAATGCCTTGCTGTGCAGATGAAATGCACAATGTTCCAGAGCCATTTGAATACAGATTTCCTTTCTCTCTTAGAGCGGGGAAAGAAGCAACGAGGCCGAGCGCTGCATTTTCGTTCAGAAAACAAAATTCAAAAAAGCTTTCTCTGCCTTTAAGAGAAAAATGATGCTATGCTTTCATGTCGAGGCAATTTTAAGGGGACAGTCATGCCCCCGCCCCCCGGTCTCCTCTCCTTCCTCTTTCCAGAAGACCCATTAAAAAGCTTCTCTTTAGCTTTGCTCTCCCCTCATTTAAAGACTTTATTTATTTATTTATTTATTTATTTATTTATTTATAACTTGTCTATACCATCCCATACTTAAAAGTCTCAGGACGGTTTACAGCAAATAAGTCTAAAAAATAAAAATAAGAATAACAATTGCACAGCAACCAAGGTTAAAATATAAACCCACCACTAAAACAAGGTAACAATTAAAATACTGGGAGAACAAAAAGGTTTTCGCCTGTCACCAAAGGATAGAAGCGTTGGCACCAAGAAGCTTATGGAATTTACAAGAAGTTCTTGTAAATGCCATAAGAATTCTTCCAAGAGTTTTGCAGAGAAAGGTGGGAGTCAAAACATGTAAATAAATAGTGTCAAATCCATTGGTCTTTCATGATGCGCTTATTTATTACATACAGTCTTGAAAAATTGTCAGACACAATCATGCCAGATAGTGAAGCATCCAAGAACGTGGAAATCAGGTTTAATTTATGGAAGAATTACAGGTTCCTAGCCCTCATGAGTAGGGAGAAAAGGAAGCGAATGTGCAGTCGATCCATGTGGAAATCGAGGAATGTTTCTTTGGTTGCTTCAGCACCTTTGCTCTGGTCATGCTTAAATACTTTTTACTTCACTCGTAAATGAGGTTCCAAGATATTGCTAAGTTTCACCTGCAGTGAACTTTCAAGAATTTGAAGGGTTGCGCTAGATCAAAACACCCCATTCATGTTTGAGGGGGTTCTAGGGAAGGAAAAGAGTCTGAAGGAAGTTTCCCAGGCTGAGATCTCTCCGCAGTCCTAAATCATGGCTGTGAGTCACATAGCCCCCGAGGATTCGGGATGAGACTGGTTCAGCCCTCCAACTGCCATGCAAGGACAATGTTGGGTGGCCAGACTCCTCTGGAAAGAGAAGGAAGTCACCTCTGCTAATGGCTAAGCCCAGGGGTCAGCAACCTGCGGCTCCAGAGCCGCATGTGGCTCTTTCATCCCTCTCCTGCGGCTCCATCGTTCAAAATACGTGTCACAACTGCCAGTGTGCGATACCCACCAGCATGCGATTTATTGAGCTTCTCGACCCCCGGGAGGCCAGCCATGGATAAATCCAAGAAAAGAAAAGTTGCAGAGGAAAACAGAACGTTTGATGGTACCTGGGCAGATTCGTTTGCTTTCACCGCTGACGAGGCTGGTTTACCAGTATGCTTAATATGTGGTGAGAAATTGGCAAACAACAAAACGTCGAATGTTGCAAGATATTTCCAGAATAAACACACAGCCTTTGCTGAAAAATATCCAGATGGAAATGAGAGGAAACAAGCCATTTCGGAACTGTTGCGGAAGGTTGATCTGAGCAAGAATCATTTCAAGAAGTGGATTAAGTCTGCAAATTTAACTAGATATGCTAGTTTTGTGGCTGCTCAGGAAATAGTCAGGCACGGGAAGCTGTTCACAGATGGAGATTTTATAAAAGAATCATTCACTGATTTCATAAATGCAACACACTATAGTTTTTTTATACATAGCATAAAGGTATAAAACGATATATGCAGTGTTATCTTCATTTTAGATGTCAAAAGGGTTCTGTGGCTCCAGGTGTTTTCTTTTCTGTGGGAAACGGGTCCAAAAGGCTCTCTGAGTGCTTAAGGTTGCTGACCCCTGGCCAAGTCCATCCCAAGAAAACTGTTCGAAGATTTCTCCTCCCCTTGGGAAAATTTGTTGAAATGCTGCTTGGGATTTTTCTACCCACAAATGGGGTAGACAGTTTCAAGTCTTCCGCCAGCATGTCCCTCAACATCTTTTCGAATGATTGAGGGCGAACTGGAAGAAATGTTCTGCTGCACACGGAAAAGATCCATTCCTGTTTCCAGAGAAGGAGAAGCAGAAAGTGACCCCCCCTCAAAGGATCTAAACACCAATGGTGCTACCCAACGAGGTAGCTTGCGCGTGATGCTGTGTGCGTTGAAGGCAGCAAGAGGGCTCGCTCAGGGAGGAGGTCGTCCATCTTGTGACTGTGGCTTATTTTCTCGTAATATTGATTCTCCAAAACTTCTGAAGAAGAACACATGGAGCAGCCCATAAATTCAGCCACAATGGTGGCGAAAATGATGACCCTCCCTCTCTTTTCGTTTATGAAGAGGAAAATCTACAGAGAAAGCTTCAGCTATTGGGCAGTACAGAAATGAAAATTTTATTGTATTATTGTGGTCGTTCCTTATACTAATCAGTAACTGAAGTCATTATTTTCTGTACTGCCCAAAGGCCAATGCTGTATGTATACGATGGCAAAACAGACTTTATTTCTATCATATAGAAATAGAAGTTCTGTTCTGTTTAAAATAGATTGTATTTTAAATAAATTTAACCATATTTAAATTCAAGCTATCTCAATAGCTTACCGTTTAACATTTAAATTGGAACTGCTTAAATTGCCAGGATGGTTACAATAACGGCATCCAAAGTCACCCAATCGTTCCCAACTTCACATCCAGTTTCTAAGTTTGCATTCAGATATTATGGGAATCCGAATTCCCTTTTCTTCTCTTTTGGGGTGTGGCGTAGGCGACCACCCTAGATGGAGCACGTGGTGTTACTCCCTGGCGCGTAGTTTTTCTCTTGCCGGGAGAGTTGCAAGAAGTGTTTGCACTGTGCGTGGCCCCATTAGAGTACCTACTTCCTCTATGAAGTGACTTCTAATGCTGTTTTGACAGCATTATGGTAAACAAACTGTATATAAATGTTACAGATAAATAAATATTCTGTTGCATTTGGATGCCACCTTTTCTTCTCTTGTGGGGAATCCGAGGCCATCTTACATGCCTCCATTTTATCCCATAAAGCCGGCCAGGGATCTATCCTCTTTGTTCCCCCTCTCCAAAAATATAGGCCCATTTCTTCTCACTGATGCCACAGTGCAGGACAGGGAATAACCAAGTCAAGTTGCGGCAACCCAGATTCAGGCTGGACATCAGGAGAAGCTTCCTCTCTGTTGGAGCAATACGGCAGTGGGACCAGCTGCCCAGAGAGGTGGGGGGCTCTCCCACCCTGGAGACATTCAACATGGACAGCCACCTGAGTGGGACGGTGTGACTTGGTGTCCTGCAACAGCAAAGGGTTGGACCTGATGGCCTTCTTGGCCCCAACTCTAGTATTCTATAATTTTATTTTTCATGGGCAGCAACCTCTCCCTTAAGGTGGCTTCATCTAGACTCAGGATCCTCCCAGAAATTGGGTTTTTTGACCAGACCCTTAAAACCCTCCAAAGCTTTTGTTGTCTGGGCTTTGGGGGGAAAATATGAGAGTCAGGAAATTAGGTGTCTTCGATGTCTCTGCAGATGCTCCTGGTCTGGAGGTGTGGTTACAGCCTCCTTCCAAATTCCCGCTGCACTTCTTCTCACGATCGCTTCCATGCCATTGACAAGCTTCTCCAGGCAGCGTTCCTTTGCTTCCAGGATTTTAAGATGCAAAGACTAAAGATGCACGCAGTTTAGCAAAGTGTTAGCAGGAGATAAAACTGTTGTTTGCTTTTGGGGCGAGAGGGGCAAAAACTGTCCAAGGAGGGACTGCGCCCAGGAAATATGCACAGCCCTTGCCAAAAACCTCAGGGTGATGCATCGTCTTTGCACCAAGTGCCTCCACGGTGCCTCAAGTCGATGTCACCGAGACTTACCTTTCGCTCTTCACAGAGGGACCCAGAGATGTGATGGGAGGGGAGGGGAGGGGAGGGGAGGGGAGGAGAGGGAATCCCGGCCAACTCACAGGATTATGAACCTGACTCAAGAATTGTGGGCATGGGACGAACAGCAGCGTTAATGCTAAAGAATCCCCTGAGTTGGCAAGGGTGGTAGAAACTCAGATAGTTGAGCAGGTGCCAAAATCGCCTGGCACAGTCTTGTCCGGGTAGCTGCTCCCGCTGCCACTGGCGGGCTTACAACTGTCTTTCTTCCTCCCAGAGCTGTGCCAGTAACAGCACAACAGGTGTTTCCAGAGACACAGGATATCTGCCAGCATCGTCCCTCAATATTATCTCCGGAATACCATTTCCCCCTCTGCCATGTGGGTCTGTTGCCCGGCAGCTACACAAAACCAGGACGACAACCATGGCAGCTCTCTGGCAGGGAGGGAGGAAGAGCAGCGAAAGGACCACAGACACAACCTTAGTTAGTATGGGGGGCATCAAAGCCAAGCACTCTAAAATAGTTAGGGGAGCATGGGTTTGGTTTAATTCATTCTGCCCGTGTATTGTGGTTTGTCCGGTGTCTTTCAGTGCATCACCCAGACATGGACAGATCTGGGGTTATTTTTTTCCTCCCCTTTGGAAAAATACACAAAAAAATCCAGCTCAACTCATGGAACGTTCCAGGAATGCCCATCGTTTGGCATCCTTTTCATAGCTCGATGAGCTGAGCACACAAAAAGGAAGATTGCTGCATAGCAGAAGCTGAAGAGAAATCAGAGATGAATTCAATGTTGTGTGTGAGTTTTAAATACAGTTTACATCTGTGTCGCTTTCTAGCAACGTCCAGTTGTGCACAAGTGAATTAGTGTACTGTTCTGGAGAGTAAAAACCCACAAGGCCAAGTATACACCTGACTCAGAAAACACCAAGCTATTCTGGAATCCACGGGTGAGATTAACAAAAATCTGAGATCAGATGAAATATTTTAATTGTTAAATTATTAATTTTATATTGTTATTTATTGCTGTATTTATATATTTTTTATTTTTTAGACCTTGAGATGAGCCAGTTTTAAATTATGTATTGTTTTTAGATTGTATTCTTCTATGTTGTTAGTCGCCCCGAGGCTTGTTTGCAAGGGGGCAGCATACAAATTTGTTAAACAAACAAACAAACAAACAAACAAAGTTGTGTTGCAGATTCTTTGCAAAACTCGGAGTAGACCATGCTCTTGCCTTCCTATCCTGCTTGAGGGATCCCATGGCAGCTGCTTGATGACATGAGGGTGTTCAAAGATCGGTGAGGGTGTTCAAAGATAGGCTGGACATGTACATGGTGGGCATGTCATGAGCGGAGCCGGCTGGTGCCGGAGGTCAGACTAGATGGCCCAGGAGGCCCCTTCTGACTCGCTCTGTTTCTATGTTTCTATGTTTCTATGATCCAGCAGGCCCTTCTAATATTTCTATGAAGAAGAATTTTACACATTTTCCCTGCAATATTTCTTCCTCTGCCTTTCTACAAATTCCATTACACAATCACAAAAATACGCAGTGGGATTGCTGTGCCATAGCAGAACTGTGAAATGCCCGAATTCCTAACATCTTTTCATTCGATTAGGAAATAGTTCTTGATTTTCCTTGTACACAAATGTGAAAACGGCTGCAAACCATCGGAGAGCCCCAGAACATCAGGTGAAGCTCAAGAGCACACAATAGCCGTAGCTCATTGAGGATCGGGTAACATATCCAATATTTTTGGGTGCACCTGAAATCCAGACACTCTTTCCTCTGTTGTCCATTTCTCCTGGATCGCACAGAAAGCAATCCAGGTTTTTACAGAGGGCCGTGTTATCCGATTAAGAGATTTTGTGTTGCTTTTGCCATTCCTTCATCCACACATCCATCGCAGGGGTACCAGAGTAGAGTCAACAGTTTTGCCAAGAACGGAGATAGGTGTACAAGTGAAACCAAGTTCTCCACAGTGCATCTCCAAGCTTCCATCTTGAGTCCATATCAGATGGCGATCTCTGTTGTTCCTTCTCCTGAGAACCTTTGTGCATATTTGTAAAATTGCGTTGATTTTATGCTAATTGTATTTTATTGTTCTTTTGCATGAATTGTTGCTAATGACCCACAGTGCTTTGCTTATGAAGCACTATAGAAATAAAATTTATTGTTATTACTCTATCGTTCCTATTATTTCTTGGATCTTTTTTCAAAAGCAGGCATGAACTGTGCCCTTCTTCGAAATGAATGCATTGTTCTCTCTTTGATTCAACCACACATACACACGTTGTTCAAAGGTACACATTTTTCACGCCCATTGTTTGAGTTATTCACTTTCACACGTGCCAAAGGATGCTCAGTAAGCACCTGGGCTGATCGGCAGAAGCCTGCGTCAAAGGCCCGCAGGCTACGGACAGACAGATTCCTCGTCTTCCCACCCTTTTGCTCATCCAGGACTTCAATAATTGTTTTAATTTACTTGAAAATCCACAACCATTTTTGCAGTCGTTTATCCAAATGCATACAGTTTGCATTTAATTTTGCCGAATGAACAAATTTGCTCGCCATTTTCCTAATATTAGGTATTTTTGAACCTTATTTTCCTAATAAACAATTTTGTATGCACCTTTTAATGGGAACTCCTTTGCAAAATTCAGAGAACTGCGGATTTCAAAGGGTGACTGAGTTTTGATTCGTGTGTTGATTCCAACATGTGAACTTCAGGAAATCCACATTAAAATGAAAAGTGGAAAACACTCACTTCCAACCTTTTGCTACTGTGGCCATGATCCTGCATTCACCTTAGGTCAAGGTAGGCCACCTCCAGGAGATGGTCCTTGCGGGGGAGGGGGGAACCCCAACAGAAAGAAGAAAGTGGGTTCAGTGCCTGCTGGGACATGCTCAGAGTTCTTTCTAAATTTGCCCAGGAGCATGGTCTTGGTGTTCCCACCTCTTTCACTCTAAGGAGTGCTTTGCATTTTGAAGAAACTCTCAGAAGGCTACGTTGTCCAAGCGGGTAGAACTAAAGGAAAAAATATACAAAAAGATTAGGCATGTTTTAGTTTATTATTGACTTATTTGAAGTTTTTAAAACCCATCCGATCAGCCAGATTGGCTTTCAGAACGGTTTACAGACAAAAAACATAAAAAATGAGAAAACTTACAACGAGACACGATATCACCAAGGGCGATTACAAAAGCTACTATAATAACAATAAATAGTAATAAGATACATGATAAAACCAAATTGCACCATGTTAATGGCTTGTGAGCTTAAAACCAATGTAAAATCCACGAATTTAACCATTTAAAGGTGCATTAACCATTACAATGCCAGGAAAATGAAATTTTTTTAACCTGGTGCCAAAATAAAGAATAATGTCGGCACCAGACACATCCCGCTGTTTACCACTCCCATGGCCAATAACGAAGACTTTAGAATAAAGAAAAATGTGTGTTGGGACAGTTGTGGCAGCTGTGAGAAGAGGGAGGAGACAGAGGGTGAGGTTCCTGTTGGGACCACAGCTGGTCCACCCGGAAACCCAGAAGGTTCCCCAGCCAGGAGGGTCTGCACCCTTACATTGGAAGACCGCCCCCCCACCAACAAGCAGCCATCTTTGTTGATTGCCAGGACGTGCAGAGCAATGCAACTCCCAGGCGGCCGGATAGAAAAAGCAACCTAGTTCAGCCTGCGGGATTTAGATCTGACTGGCAGCTGCTTGCAGGGATAGGAATGGTACAACCAGAAGACCTCCTCATGGGACCACTGGAGGTCCCACAGAAGCTTCCCAGTGCTGCTTAGCTCTGCCACAGTGACATGAGGCTTTGCGGTCCTTCCCGGCCTTCTGCTATATCTTCCCTTGTGTCTTGACTCTCACCTGTTCCGGACTCAATCCTTCCCTCTGGTCTCACCATGCTTTGATAGAACCTTGACCTAGAACCTGACCTAGTTGCCTGACTTGGACTTTCTTCCTGGCCCTCGTCTGCCTCACCAAGGGCTCCACCCTTACCTAAGGGGCCTCTGGTTCTTCTTCCATCTCCATCGCCCGTGGGCCTGGCGTTCCAAGCAGGATGCCCACCAGGGACATCCAGGAGCTGACCATGGGAGGTGGGGCTGGTCTGAAGTTCAACCCAGCATTTGCTCCACCCACAAGTTGACCTGGCATGCAAATTGCCATGGAGCCAGGAGGACGTTGGGCTCAAACGCATTCCCAGCAGTTTGACCACCACTGACTTGGTGGGCCGTGGCGACAGGAAGGGATGAAGAGGAAAGAGCTCCACCAAAGGGACGCAGACGAGCAAGGCTGAATTAGTGTGCACTCGGAGCTAAAGCAGGCTCATTAAAAAGCATTTCCCACAACTATCTCTGCCTCCGACTTCAAAAGGGAGCTAAAAACCCCGGGTGCTCGTCCGGAGGATCACAACGCTCTGCTCCGATTAGGACCTTGTGTGCATTATTCAACCAGCCATCTTCTCAACTCGCCCCCATCCCATTCCATTAATATGTAAAAGCTTGCTAAAGGGATTATTTCCCACCCAATCTGATTGTAAACTGGCATTTCAACGATTACATGTATCTTTTTGTCATTTCCGCGTAAAACATCTCACTCTTGAACGGCACAATTGGCCTCTCCCTAATGTTTAATGAACGATTAAATCTAGCGGCGTCGCAACATCTCGGCTTTCCGTGGTAAGCTCACTCGCAACCTCCGGGGCCAGGGGGATAGATGCGTGTGACGGGATCGCTTTCCAAATCCATCTTATTTTATGAACTGTTTGGTTTGGGGGCTTTCTTCCACTAACTCTCACCAGCTTTCCTGATTAAGTTTAAGAAGCCCGTTAGGTGGCATAAACTGATATTCTGCATGCCTGAACAGCCCCTTCTCCCAAGTGCTTTGGAGAGGTGGCTCGCGAGCATCTATCTTCAAAGAGGGTTTTATTGCATCTTCATAGCCTCAAAGGGAAATAAATCACAAAACTCAAGTTCTTCGGTTCGTGCCACACCAGAAAAGCCAAGCAAGGCGGGGGATATTCGCTCTTGCAGGTTGAGTTCTTTGGCTTGTCCAGGAAGCGAAGGAGCAAAATAGATTTTGGGGGTATGAACTTTGTTCCACGTGTTATGTTTGGAAAAAGACATAATGGCGTGTTTCTGGAATGCTTCCACCAGTTTTAATGGAGTGAAAGCTTCAAGTCAGCATGTTTAGATGTACTGATTTATTTTATTTTTTTATGCTGCCCAATAACCGGGGCTTTATCTCTTTAGAGCTTTAGTCTGGTTTAGAACAGCCTTCCCCAAGCTGGAGCCCTCTGGATACCTTGGACTACAGCTCCCATCATTTCCAGCCAAGTTAACTAGGCTGACAAAGAATTAGAGATGGGCAGAAACTTGCTTATATTTTGAATTTGAACCTATTTTCACATGTTCCAATTGGTATGAGAGCCAAAATGCAGACCTCCTGTGAAAATGGCTTGTTCCCAAATTGTACAATCGAGTTTTCCAGACAATGCACACAACTATGACGATAAAGGTTCAGATGTGCATTTTCATGGGAAAGTGTGTTGCGAAAATTAACAGGCTGACCAGACAAAAATGCAGGTATAAGAAAAATGTGTACATTATAGATGGTATTTGTCACCAAGCCAACTAGCTAAGATGTTTCCAAATATGTCAAACAGATGTTGGAAATGTATACATAAAGTGGGTACTTTTTATCATATGTGGTGGACTTGTGATAATGTGAAAAAGTATTGGATTAAAATACATAGATGGATGGAGGAAATATTACAGAAACTCTGTGCTTTTAAACCCGAAGTTTTCTTGTTAAGCATTATACCAGAAGATGTTACCAGACAGGAAATGTATTTGATGTTGCATCGAATCACAGAGGCGAGGATTGCATTCGCCCAATATTGGAAAAGTGAGGAGCTGCCCACTGATGGACTGATTGTAAGAAAAACCTTGGACTGCGCAGAAATGGATAGATTGACTTTGTCGTTGAAGGAGAAAGAGGATACTGATTTCTATCGAACTTGGGACTCTTTTTATAACTGGCTGGAGAAACGGGACTTGGCATAAATTTAGAGATGCTTTTTAAACTATGATAACATTTGAATTTGATATTAGAATGTTAAAAAATATGTAGTAGGAGATCGACCCAGTGAATCCAATGTTTACTGTCTAATGTTTGATGTTTCGTGTTTTTGTTTGTTTGCTTTTTCTGTCCAGTTTTAGTTTTAAAACTTTAATAAAATATATATTTAAAAAAAAGAAAAATGTGTACAAACAAGGTTGTGAATTGTTGTGCACACTGTAAATGCATGTGCATATAATGTGACTGGGGCAAACGGAAGTTATGATGAGAGAAATTGCTTAAATTCGAGATGCACCCAACTGCAGGAATTGCAAAATGAGAAAGTGACGGGTCTCTACTGTAAATTATAGGACTTGCTGTCTAGCACTTCCAGAGATCAGCGGGTTAAGGAAGGGTAAGGACATGCATATGAAAAGTGTCTTTCCTTCAAGTGATCCCAGGACTCCAGCAGTTGCAGAGAGTGGCTGGGTTCACACCACACAATAACCATGGTGGTTTCTAAGTCAGGATTGCCTTGTCATGTTGTCCGAACCCAGCCAGAACGGCTTGTGTTCGGACAACTCGACAAGCTACCCCCACTTAACAAGCCATGGCTTATTGTGTGGTGTGAACCCAGTCCTGGAGCAAGCTACAGAGAGGCCACGCTTCCATCCAGGTACTGGCTAGCTCCACCATGAGGGCCGCACCATGTACCTTGAGGCCAAATGCATCCAGGTTATTGGCAAAACTGGGTGTTTCCTAGGCACAGAATTTCAGTTACCTTGATGCAGAATTTGGGATGGTGGTCCTTGAGTTACCTGCCTTTTGCATTAGCTCATCAAGTTCAGGAAGTTACTGCCCTTATTTTATTCAGTAGCCAAAGCTTTCCTTATTGAAAACAGCTCCTCTATTAAAAAATTTAAAAAACAGCATGTTGTCCCCGCTGTTAGTGGTACACCAAGCATTCCTCTTCACAACGTTTCCTGTAGCTAAGCAAGGGGCTCGACATGAGATTTCATCCTACCGCCAGCGACGCGCTTGGCTCTCCGGCGTCATTCAAATGATTCCCATGTCAGTTACTCTGTTCCATTCAAAGAACATTTAGTGAGCATCAAATTACAGAACAGCTCCTACAGAAATTCTGGTTCATTTCAAGGTTAACGCCGTCAAAAGGAGCTGTCAGCACTTGACAGCTTGTTTAGCTGTAACACTGTGGGAAGACTGATCTTGCAAACATGGGCGTCAAGAGAAAGCTACGGCTTTCCCGCTACGGTTGAAGCGCGCACCTGCTTTTGGTGTTGTTGGACAAGTGTCTGCTTGCACCATCAAAGCAAAGACTGAAGCTTGTGCGCTCAAAGCTGAAGCCCAGCTGGTTCAAGGGAAACTACTCTGAGGAAACTAGGGGGAGAAAGAGAGAGAGCGAGAGAGAGAGAGAGAGAGAGAGCGACAGAAGGAGAGAGAGCAGGTTGTGGATATTTATGAAGGACAAGTCAGTGGGGCGGGGAGAAGCAACATCAAGCAAATTATGGCAGGGGTGTTGAGCTTATTTCAGCCCAAGGGCCAGGTTCTCCTGGAGGCCACCTGCCCATGGTGAGCAGGACGGAAAGCAAACTGGATGAGGGCAGAGGACCAAAGCATGCAATGGCTTAAAGCTGCTCCCACCAGTAGGTGAACGTTGGAGGTGGCACCACAAGCCTTTTGAATGGAGAGGAGACAAATTTGGGAGCCCACCCAATGACTGGGGGTTGCAGGACAGTGGAGAAGCCAGGAGAAGGGGCACGGCCACCGAAGGGATGTAGGCCATGGCCTCTGGTCGTGAGGTCCTGCATTCTCCTCCTAGCATATCTCATGGCCTTCAAGAGAGGGCATCAGGAAGTTCTCCTGCACAATTGACATGGTCTGAGAGACTTTCCAGCAGAATATTCCAATGTCTGCAGCCAAGGGGCCAGCTCAGGAAGAAGGGAATAGGCAGGGTGGGGAACGCAGCACCCCCCCCCCCACCTTTTGAGTGATTCACTGGCACGTGCTCATGCTGGGAAGAAGTAATGAGTGGGATACCACAAGGCTCAGTCATTTTTATGAGTGATGTGAATGAAGAGGTGCAGGTGGCACAAAACTGGGAAGAATAGCTAAAACCCTGGAAGACAGAGAAGATGACAGGTGATCTTGATAGGCTGGAGCGCTGAGCTGGGAGCAACAGAGTGAAATTCAGCAGGGACAAATGCCACGTTCTGCACCTGGGAAAAGGGAACCCAACCAATGCGCGGTACAAGATGGGAGACAGTTGGCTCAACGATGCTGCTTTTGAGGACCATCCTGGAAATATTGCAGATGGCAAGCTGGACAGGAGTCAACACTGATGTGGCTACAGGATAAATTCCCTGAAAATGCTATTTTGGGCTGCATTAACAGAAGCGTCACTTCCCAGTCACGAGGAATAGTATTTGCCCTGCACTCAGTGCTGGCCAGGCCCCACTGGAGTCCCGTGTCCGGCTCTGGGCCCCACAGCGTAAGAAAGATGCAGGCCATCTGGGTGGGCCCAGAGGAGGGCAGCTACGGTGACCCGGCCCTGTGAGTAGAGATTGGACGAGCGGGGCATGTTTAGCCTCGAAAGGAGAAGACCGGGGAGGTGGGGAGAGATGTGAGCGCACTCTGCTAGGATTTGACAGGGGTGCCACCCGAAGGAGGGCCAGAATCTTTCCTCCGTCATGCCAGAGTGCCGGACATGGAAAAACAAGCTCAAGGTACAGGAAGCCACATTCTGGCTGTACTTCCTGACTTTGAGAGCAGTACAGCCATGGAACCCAAGACCTAGGGAGATGGTGGGCTCTCCCACACTGGAAGCATTCGAGCTGCAACTGGACAGTTGGGGTGGTCGAACTCGGTGTCCTGCACTGGGCACGTGGTTGAACCTGCTGGTCTTCAGGCCCCTTCTGTCTCTGCTACGCTGTCCTTCCCCGAAAGAGCCGCATGGAGCGAAGGATCCAGCGTTCACAGTGCGAGACACTCTGCTGTAGAGACTTGAGGACTGGACTGGATCCAGGGAGAGCCCATCAGCCATGGAGCTCCCGGGCAACTGGACCAGTGACTCGCTCCCTGCTCCACGGGGATCTTGTAAAATGGAGAGCAGGAGGACCATCTATGCGATCTTCGGTTCTTGGAGGAAAGAGAAGAATGAAAAGTCACAAAGAAATAGACACTTCCAATTAGCTGAAATGAGTTGCATCTGCATGACTGAAGGTGCACCGGTTTCCCTTTGGAGAACAAGGACTGCCTGCTCTCCCAAAGCCACCAAACTGTCACCAAGGACAGAAATCCTTCTCAGTTCTGCCTGAGGGCCTCACATGAACCTCAACAACAACCACAAAACGATTATATTTACATTCTCTGCAACGTTAGTGCAGCTTAGTCAACAGAGATACCAGGACGCCGGTATCTTCAAGCATTTCCGGCTTGGAGCAGCAAGATGTGGCATGTGGGGTGCAGAGAGAGAATGGACCACAGGAAGGGCTGGCACAGGACCGACAGAAGGAGGCACACCTGCACCCGCGCATTCTCATGCTCGGCAGGCAGGACACAAGGTGTGCTCCAACGCGGCCGGTGCCGTTGTGCTCCTGGGACCTGCCATTTCCACAGCTGGGCTTTGCACTTCTAAAGTCGCTCCAGGAATGAGCAGAAACGCTTGTTCCCAGATCAGGACGGTTTCCAAGCTCCCCTTCTGGTGGATTTTGGCCCAATCCAGCAGGGCTCTTTGTATGTCATTAAGGCGCAGACCGAAATAAGGTTGCGCTGGGAATTGGCATGCTGGGAATTGTAGGCCTTTCTCCTGTCCCATCTTGCATAGGATTCTGCTGTAAGGTGGCAGGATCAAGCGTGCTCTCTATACATCCCATATACCTCCCAAGAGCTTTGCTGCCATTATCAGAGTATCTACAGTACATATTGAACTACTGATCTATCATTCTCCCCTATTCATAGAAGCATAGAATAGTAGAGCTGGAAGGGGCCATGAAGGCCATCAAGTCCATCCCCTGCTGTTGCAGGACACCACGTTACACCCTCCCACCCAGATGGCTGCCCAGTTTCTCCTTAAATGCCTCTGGTGTGGGAGAGCCCCCCACCCCTCCAGGCAGCTGGTCCCACTGCCCCATTGCTCTAACAGTGAGGAAGTTTCTCCTGAAGTCCAGCCTGAATCTGGGTTGTTACAACTTGACTTGACTATTCCATGTCCTGCACTCTGGCATCAGCAAGAAGAGATCTTGGCCTTCCTCTTTGTGTCAGCCTTTGAGGTCCTTCTAGAGGGATATCAGCCCCCCCCCCCCCCGCAGCCTTCTCTTCTCACGCTGAACATGCCCAGTTCTCCCAGTCTCTCCTCACAGGGCAGAGTTTCCGAACCCCGGATCATTTTTGTTGTCCTCCTCTGGACCTTTTCTAATTTTTCTGCAACTTTCTTAAATCTTGGTGCCCAGAACTGGGCACAGTATTCCAGTATTCCAGAACCGGACACAGTGTTCGGAATCTCCAAATGGGCCATTCTAAGTTGAATTCCCCAAGCGCCTTTTAAATGTAACCAGCCATGGTGTGGTGGTGAGACTGTGGGGACCCGGGGGAGCCCGGACCGAGTCCCCACTCAGCCATGTGTCTCCCCGGGGGGACTTGGGGCCAGTCGCTCCTTCTCAGCCCAACCGCCCTCACAGGGTGGTTGTTGTGAGGATAAAACAGAGCTACGTAAGCTACTTCGCGCTGCTCACAAGAAGGAAAAACAGTGGGATATAAACACAATGCAGTATAATAATCATGATAATCATCGTAGCTGTTAGGCTTTTTAGAGTTGGGTGAAAAGGCGTGAGTGAGATTCAGAGAGAGAAATTAGTTTTTGAGTGCACTCACTCTCAAATGAACTTTCATAGTGATATCTCAGGCCCTCCCTGAGTTGGAAAACGCATTGACAAAGGGAACAGAAATGATCCGGAGACTGGATCAGCTCCCCTTGGGGGAGCAGCTAGGACACCTGAGACTGTTCAGCTTAGAGAAAAGGCGAGGAAGGCGAGACAGGAAAGAGGAGTTTAAAATAACTCATGGCGTGGAGAAAGTGGAAAGGGACATTTTTCTCCTGCCGCAACACTCGGACCTGGGGTCGTCCCCTGGAGCTGGGAGGTTTCGCACAGATCGGAGGAAGCCCTTCACACAGCGGAAGGTTGAACTATTCAATTTGCTGCCACGGAAGTGGCGACGGCTGCCAATCTGGATGGCTTTTAGAAGCGGTTGGAGAGATTCAAGGAAGAGGAGGAGGTTCCCCGTGGCTACTAGCCTCGCTGGCCTTCACCAGAGGCAGCCTGCCTCCATAGTCCAGTTGCTGAGGAGCTTGGGTAGATGGAGGCCTTGCACCCATCCTGCTGGAGGGATCCTGCGGGCGGCTGGTTGGCCATTGAACGTACGGACTAGATGGCTCGAATGATGCCGCTCTGCAGTATCCTTAGGGGATGGTCTGGGCTCCATCAGGAAGAGCCATCCAAATCTGCTGTGTTTGGACCACCATCACAGGGAACAGCTGAACATGGAGGAGGAGATGAAGAAGAAGGAGCACAACGAAAACGAGCGCAAGCATTGTACAAATGTGAGCATTTTAAAAAATGAAATGCACACGATTTTAATGAGAGGCAGGTGGTATCTGCATCAGCGGGGGCTTCCAACCCATTACAGCTTTCATTTGAGCTTTGTAGGAGCTGAAATCCACCTCCAAAATAGTTTCAGCACCATGGAGCACCACAGATGCTTCCTATGAGGCTCTGAATATATAAAAGCTGTAGTTAATAATACGCTCCAGGGATAGAGGTATCATGCACATCATGGTGGGCATGTCGTGAGCGGAGCCAACTGGAGCCGGGGGTCAGACTAGATGGCCCGGGAGGCCCCTTCTGACTCGCTCATTTCCATGTTTCTAAGACCCCATTCTTTTCCATTGGACCTTTTTGCCCATTCATTTTGCAGATACAACTAGAGACCACGGTGAGCGCAAAGGGTTAAAGACCCCTGCCCCCCACATGAGGGTCTGGCCGGGGGGCATGCTGGCAATTTAGAAGAACCACCACCATGTGCTCAAGGGCAGAGCAGCGTGACTCAAATCACAAGTGTGGAGGCCTTGAATTTCAGGGGTTCCCCCTGCATCCACCTCGAATATTGACCTGGCGCTCTCTAGCTCAGCCCTCCCCAGCCTGGAGGTCTTCGGCGGCATTTGGACCACAACTCCCAGAATTCTCACCCTGCAGGGCCACTGACTGGGAATTCTGGGTGTTGCGGTCCAACTGTGTCTGAAAGGCCCAAGGTTGGGGAAGGCTCCTCCGGATATTCCAATACTCGTGTGTTCCTCCTCTGTACGGCCCAGGAGCCAACGCTCTCTGGCAAGTTCCAAAATAAAACTTAAGACTGTGCAATATAAAAATCATTAGATGGCACATAAAAACCTAAAATGTGTATTATTTCTGTCGTCGGTATCTGAACAAAAGACAAGCCCTGCTGGATCAGAGCCAAGGTCCATCCAGTCCAGCACTCTGTACACGTAGTGGCCAGCCAGCCGCCCCCAGGATCCCTCCAGAGGATGGGTGCGAGGCCTCCCCCTGCCCGGCTCCTCACCTGCCTCACCTGGCTAACAAAGGGTGGAAAGAAGGTTGCGGTCATGGAAACACCCAGCAGTAGTTGGCACGTGATTTTCAAGAGCTGAGGCACAAAAGAGTTTGAAAAGGGTTTGAGAGCCAGTGTGGTGCAGTGGTTAAGAGCCTGGGACTGGGACTCCGGCGATCCGGGTTCGAGTCCCCGCTCAGCCATGGAGCCAACTGGGTGACTTTGGGCCAGTCACAGCCTCTCAGCCCAGCCTACCTCACAGGGTTGTTGTTGTTGTGGGGAGAAGATGGAGGAGGAGATGTAAGCTGCCTTGAGCCCTTTGTAGGAAAAAGGCGGGATATAAATCGAAGAGGAAAATAAAAGGAACCATGTTTGCGACTGAGAACTCAGCTTGGGCCCCTTCATCTGTTGTCCTGTGTTGTCCCTGCATAGAACAGATGCACTGAAATGAATGAGGATTAAGTTAATCACAACTTCTTAGCACACATGCTGTCAATGGGTTTACATAGGACTGACATTGGCTTCTGCCTCTCCTATTCCTGACAAAAAGGTCCAGAAGAGCCAGGAGCAGCAAAAGCCTATATTCATAGAATCCTAGAATTGTAGAGTTGGAAGGGGCCATGAAGGCCATCGAGTCCACCCCCTGCTGTTGCAGGACACCAAGTCACACCATCCCACTCAGGTGGTGTCCAGTTTCTCCTTGAATGCCTGTAGTGTGGGAGAGCCCCCCACCTCCCTTGGGCATTGGTTCCTTTGTCCTACCAATGGACTACTCGTGATTAAATCTCATTAAGTTCAGTGGGGTTACTCTGGTGTAATCAAGGTATAGGATTGCAGCCTAGGATCAGACAGCCTAGATGCACCATGGATCTGTACAGAACTCAGATTCTCGATTTCAAGGTAACATTTTACCCTCGTGATGTATTTTGGCAGTAGGAAAACTTGGCAAGTTTTAAACACTTGTAAATATTTGTTTGCAGCCTACAACCAGCTTATCCGCATCACTGTGAGGAAAGAAAGTTTCCCATGGCTCAAAGCACACATTTTTTTCAAAAAACGGAAAGCGACAAAGAACCTTGAGTGGAAAGATCACAGGAAGTGTGTGGTGATGTTCGGTCTTTCCAAATTTTACGTTCTGTTTGCTCCAAATAGCTCCCCCACCCTAAGAAGAGACTATTTTGAATGGACAAAGGGTAATAAAGGTCTGTGGGGTGGGGAAGCTGGAAAACAACAAGTTCTCCCTGGAAGGAAAACAAGAAACTTAGGTGGGGGTGAGTTTGAATGGGGGAATGGACAGGGACAATGGGAAGAGAAGCCCCTTCACAGCCACTGCTCCAAATTCCATCTTATTTATTTTATCATCAACATTTTCATTATCATTATTATTTTAATGTTGGGGGGAAATACATATTCCTGGATGTCTGAGTCTCTCCAATGGAATACATTTAGAAACTAAGATCATGGCATCCGCTCCTCTCACTTCCTGGCAAATAGATGGGGAAGAAATGGAGGTAGTGACAGATTTTATTTTCCTGGGCCCCAAGATCACCGCAGACGGGGACTGCAGCCAAGAAATTAAAAGACGCTTGCTCCTGGGGAGGAAAGTATGGCAAATCTAGACAGCATACTAAAAAGCAGAGACATCACCCTGCCAACAAAAGTGCGTATAGTCAAGGCCATGGTTTTCCCAGTTGCAATGTATGGCTGTGAAAGCTGGACCATAAGGAAGGCTGAGCGCCAAAGGATTGAGGCCTTTGAGTTGTGGTGCTGGAGGAGACTCCTGCGAGAGCCTTGGACCGCAAGGCGATCAAACCGGTCAGTCCTAGAGGAGATCAACCCCGACTGCTCTTTAGAAGGCCAGATCCTGAAGATAAGACTCAAATACTTTGGCCACCTAATGAGAAGGAAGGACTCCCTGGAGAACAGCCTGATGCTGGGAACGATTGACGGCAAAAGGAGGAGGGGACAGCACAGGATGAGGGGGCTGGATGGGGTCACTAGAGAGGTGGATGTGGGTTTGGGTGGGCTCCAGGGGATGGTGGAGGACAGGAGAGCCTGGAGGAGTGTTGTCCATGGGGTCGCGATGGGTCGAGCGCAGCTGAACAAAGACATGAAATCCAACTTTGTGCAGCTTTCCCAAAAGCAAAAGACCACGCTGCATTCAAGAACCGCTTTCTAGCCCTGCCTTCCCTGAGCTCTTGGTTTCTGCATCCAACCCCCTTCCAGCTTCTTCCTCACACCATCGCGATGGGTACCTGAGCCATTTCCCCCGCACCTGGACCATGTGGGCCCTGTGTAGGTGAGCAAGCCCGAAGTCTCACACCTTGCACTAGTGTCACTGGCAAATGGATGCCCAGAATTATCTGCATTTCCAAACGAATAAAAATAATCACAGTGTCGCCATCACAGTGTCATTATTTGGGAGGAGAAAAGTCAAAGATTGCAAAGGGTTCATAATTGCAGTTTGAAGAAAAGATGAGAAAAACGGCTTTTAACCTCCTTGCACTGCAGCTGAAAAGACCTGCAAAAAAAATGATGAACAGCAAGAACAAGAATTGTGTGTGTGTGTGTGTTTTCAAGGCCTTTTGTCAAAAAGAGGGGGATGGTAGGAGAAGGGGAAAGAAATCCTTTGCAGGAGCTTTTCAATTAACAAAGTAGGATTGGTTTACCTGATAAAACGTTCCCCGTGTGAGTGTAATTGCATATTTATGCCCCACAGAGATTTTTTAATTTCTGTTCAGTTTGTTTGCCTTGAAAGTATTTGTCACTGGGAAAGGTTCTTGATGTGTAATTTTTAAGGCAGCATTAGCCGACTGTGCGGCTTGTTTTCGTTTTAGATTTATTTCACCACGGACGGGTTTGGAGATGATGCCTTTTGCAGGCCTGTACATACACAATATAATCTTTCTCGAGAAGAGAGGCAGAGTTTCAAACGGTAGCAGAGAGAAAACATATTGAATGGATATTGTCGAGGACCTGTTGTCATCATTTTCTCAGAGAGTCAGGAATGGTTTTATTAGCATATGGCTTGCGAGAACTTTCATTTCCCTTCCAATATTTTGTTCTTTTGTGGCTTGCCAAAGAGAGCAATCTCTTTGTATCATTCACCCACCTTCCCATGAAGTAATACATCCCTTCTGCATGTTGTTCATTTAGAGCTATTTGAAGCAGTTGTAAAGTAAATGCCATGTTTTTTAAAAACAATCATGGTTTCTCTGCTTCATATATGCTTTGGAAATTTGCTATGCTTTGATTTTTTTCATGTACAGTATTTTGGATATTCTCCCTGCCTAGAATATCCATATTCCAGAGTGAGCCACGCAAAGATAAACCAGGTAAAAGAATAAAAATAAGGCATGAAAAATAGGGTAATGTTAAAACTGTGGCTGGGCAGCAAGAAGGATATAGAATCATAGAATAGTAGAGTTGGAAGGGGACATGAAGGCCATCTAGTCCACCCCCAGCTGTTGCAGGACACCAGTTCACACCATCCCACTCAGGTGGCTGTCCAGTTTCTTCTTGAATGCCTCCAGGGTGGGAGAGCCCCCCACCCCTCCAGGCAGCTGGTCCCACTGCCCCATTGCTCTGACAGTGGGGAAGCTTTTCCTGATGTCCAGCCTGAATCTGGGTTGTCGCAACTTGGTTATTCTGTGTCCTGCACTCTGGCATCGGCAAGAAGAGATCTTGACCTTCCTCTTTGTGACAGCCTTCGAGGTCCTTACAGAGGGATATCATGTCCCCCCTCAGTCTTCTCTTGTTTGTTTGTTCAGCAGACATGAAAAGCAAGGCAGTGTTGATTCCTGCTTAACCCCTGGAGGAAGGGAATTTTATAGGGCTCAGGCCACCACTTTGAAGGCTCTTCTCCTGGTGGACACCAGTCAGGCCATGGGTCCACATGGAAGACGGTCCTTCAACATCCTCAGTGACTGAGTAGCTTAGTAGGGGAGAAAGTGTCCCCAAGTTGTTCAGGGCTTTGTACAGTAGTTGTTGTTAGTCACAAAGTCATGCCTGACCCATCGCGCCCCATGGACAACATTCCTCCAGGCCCTCCTGTCCTCCACCTTCCCCCGGAGTCCACTCAAGCTCACACCAACCGCCCCAGTGACTCCATCCAGCCCCCTCATCCTCTGCCGTCCCCTCCTTCTTTTGCCATCTATTGTTCCCGGCATCAGGCTCTTCTCCAGGGAGTCCTTCCTTCTCATTAGGTGGCCAAATATTTGAGCTTCATCTCCAGGATCTGGCCTTCTAAAGAGCAGTCAGGGCTGATCTCCTCTAGGACTGACCGGTTTGATTGCCTTGCGGTCCAAGGGACTCACAGGAGTCTTCTACCAGCACCATTGTACACTAGTACTAATTCCTTCAACCCAGTCCAGTGGCAGGCTGAGAGCCGCATGTTAAAAAGGCCCTTTCCAGACAACAGCCAAGCTCAATGCCATATGGAGAAGCTTCACATGGACCTGCAGTGGAAGGATCCCCGCTTGGCACAAGCTTCGTTTCTCCGATCACTCCGCATAGGGAGTGATGTCTCCAAAGAGACCCACCTGGCTCCAGCACTGTTATTGAGTTGGCACTATGTTAAGCCCTCCTCCTTCTCTCTGACATTTGATGAGGTTTCATCCGGTTTTCCATTTTTCTTCTTGTTGGTTCTGTTTGTTTTTAGAGAATTGTCTCTCCCTGTGCTGCACATTTTTCTGCTGGTGTGCAAATGGTTTTTAGAGCGCATTTTCTGAATGTTAATCCTTGTCATCCTCCCAGAGAACTTTGGCTATTGGAAGTATAGAAAGGCAATGGAAAAAAATGAAGTGACATTTCCTCTGCCCAGTTTGGGGGGGGGGGGGTCCTCTGTCCCACAGCAGCACCATGCCACACACCCCACATGATTCAGGGACCCCTCCCCTCAAAAGGATGCTTTCAGGGGAACAAGGGGATAGAGAGGAAAAACAGAAATGTTCCATTTATAAGGGCGGCCCTACATCCCTTCCAATATTTGGTGGCTCATCAAACAGAATCTTCCAGAACAGCAGGAGGTGGACCCAACGGCCTCCTCCAACTCTACTCTTCTATGATTTGATGAAAAAGGGAGAAAATTCCTCCTGGGCAGCTTTAAGGGGGGATTGGACAGATTCCTGGAGGAGGAGACACTCTGTGGCTGGTACCTCTGGTAGCAGAGGCCGTGCTGCTGGGGAGCATGGGCATGCTGATACATTCACATCCTGCTTGTGAGAGCTGCAGGCCAGAATGTGAACCTTCGGGGAACAGATTGCCAGACTGGATGGAGCTTGTGCCAGTTCATTGGGATTTTTCTTATGTCCTTATGTCCCTGCATGCAGCGATTCAGCATGCATGGCCAGCGGGGGCTTCTACCCACACCGCATGGACTTGTGTCAAGGAGATGGCACCCACCCCCCTTCTAGCCCTCCTGTGTTCGGGGGCTGCCGGAACAGGGTGATTTAAAAGCCAGGACGGCAGTTGTCCTTTTGACTTTTGTGGCCAGAGGAGACAGAGTTTGTCCACAGGTCTCTCTGGTGTAAGTCTCTCTGGAATGCCACTTCTTTTATGAATAGAAACAACCCTGTTTTAGCCTGGGTAAATGCATCCATGCTGGAGCTGTCGCAAGCTGGGTTTCCAAAGCAACATTTCCAAAACAACAAACCGTTCTTTGGCAAAAGCTCTTCATTCCCCGATGCGCTTCCAGTAATCCCAAACAAGCAAGAATGAGTCTCTGAGCATGCACAGAGTGGTTCGTTCAACCCAGTCTAGCAACTGCTTCTGAGAACCCCCCTTTTGCATACCCTTGGCCCCCCCACCCACTGGGAGGGTCCTGGACAAGCCTCTTCTCTATCCATCACCCCCAGCTGGTCGGCCAGTCTCTCCCGATGTCACATCATGGGGCCAAGAGTCGTGCCAGGCTTGGCCGGCTGCAGTTCTTCACCCCAATCTGCAGCTGTGAAGCCTGACTATTCTCAACATCTGCTTGAACGCCTGGGGAGGCGAAAAGCACCCCCCCCCC
>JAIXND010000624.1:21832155-21895486 GCA_023646645.1 Varanus salvator macromaculatus | reverse complement strand
GACACCTTCCGACCTGAGGGGCTCATCTTCCGGTGTCATATCGTTTTGCCTTTTGGTTTTCATGTCCATGGGGTTTTCATGGCAAAGATACTGGAGTGGGTTGCCATTTCCTTCTCCAGTGGATCACGTTTTGTCAGAGCTCTCTGCTATGACCTGTCCGTCTTGGGTGACCCTGCACGGCGTAGCTCATAGCTTCATTGAGCTACGCAAGCCCCTTCGCCACGACAAGGCAGTGATCCATGAAGGAGTGATCCACAGAGCAGGAGGAGGCCGGGAAGAAGACTAGCCGGGACCTTTCCACCCCAAACATTACTCGGGCATCTCCCACTCGGTTCTCTGGGCTGGAGCTACAGGCAAGCGAAGAAGCAGGTTGCCGTGAGGAAGAGGAGCAACATGGGGCTGCTTTTAGTGAGGTCCTGCTGGGCATGGACCCTTGGGAGCTGCCCTAGCATGTCCACCTTTGACCATACCTACCGAACTTCTGTGGGCTGCCTCTGGTGGGCACCTGAGCCAGGTACAGCCAGGCATTCCGTCCCGGCTCACTCTCCCGGGAACCAGGGAGCTGTTGGGGCTGCACCTGAGCGGCCAAAGCCTTCAGAATCCCTCCCAGGTCTTCAGCTACTGTCGCCCTGCTGGAAGAATCCGGCTCAGAGAAGGAGCCAAGCCGCCTGGAGGTGGGAAAAGCCGAGCAGCCATCCCTTCAGGAGTCCAGGGAGCCGCAGGCCTCCGCAGGCATGTCTGCGGTTCCAGGCCCTCACGTGGAAGAGCATCCTCCCCCCACCCCAGGACAGAGGCTGGGTTGGCCCCCAGGAATGTGATCCTCCCAAGAGGCAGGCCAATAGCCCTGCTGTTCCTCCCTTCATACCTTCAGAGCCACAGACTTGCCTTGCAAAACGTTCTTCATTGACCAAAGTGATTTCCAGAAGCACAAACACCCGGAATGAACTTTGAGCATGCAAAGAGCAGTTCGTTGAACCCAGGCTAGCATTCGCCTCCAGCAACTCTCCTTGTGAGCACGCCTGGGCCCCATCCCTTCTAGGGGGGCCTTCTGGCAGCCAGCCCGCCTCCCCTCCATGCGGCAGTCCTCGAAGTGGGCCACGCTCCTCTGCTGGTGCTGCACTATGGGGTCAAGGGCCAGGGCCACCCTGGGAAGCTCCAAGTCCCCTCCCGCCAACTGTACATCCTGGTTGTTGCCAGGATCTGCCAGGATCTGGGGAATCTGGCTTTGAGCTAAGCGTCTCCCTTCTCTCACCTGCACATCCGGAGGCCTCCTTCGCCTCCTCCTCCTCCTCCTCTTCTGAGGACCAGCCAGTAGCCCTTGTGGACGTGCGCCCAGAGCAGCCACTTTCTGCTCCGAGATGTCCTTTGCTGTACAGGAGGATTCCTCAAGAGTAAAGCCTTCTTCACAAATAGGACATTCCCAGGCTCCACTCCTACCTTGGCTGAGGTGTGGTCCTTTAAGGGACCTGGTCTTAGCAACTTCGGGAACAGCCCAGGTGGGTAAGTGTCCTAGAGAAATAGGACCCCTTCCATGGGTCACTCGAGCAAGCATATACCTGCGTGAATTTCTCCAAAGGGGAAATATAAAATTATTTAAAACAGACGGGAGGAAATTTTCTGACAGAAAATAAAATACATGGCAAAGCATGTGTATAAAGTCTGTGTCCATATGTATATGCAAGTATATGATAATAGAGCTTTCAGTAGGAACAACTGGGCATACGCTTCCAAACAGACAAATGGAATATCTAGATATTTAGCCATCCACAGGCAGCAATGCAATTGCAGCCTTTTGAATATCGTAGAATCATAGGATAGTGGAGCCTGAAGGGGGCAGGTCCATCAGGTCCATCAGGTCCAGCCCCCTGCTCAGTGCAGGACTCCCAGTTAAACCACCCCTCCCAGTTGGCTGGCCCGTTGCATCTTGAAGGCCTCCAGTGTGGGAGAGCCCATCAGCTCCCTCGGTCACTGGTTCCATGGTCATACTTCTTCCTGGTACCCAGCCAGAATCCAGCTTCCTGGAACTTGAGCCCATTACTCCGTGTCCTGCATTTTGGGATGATCAAGAAGAATTCCTGTCCTTCCTGGTGCTTCCACTTTATTCTTTTCAATGCCAGGAAAAATCCTTTGATTTTCCCAATATTTCAACAGTTAAATCTTTATTCTTATCATTTACATTGTATTTTATCTTCTACTGCTGTTTTACCTCCGAGCTGATCTGATTGCGGTTGCTGGGGGTTCATTGTTCCCATTTTATTTGAAGTATTTTCTCTGTCTGATTTTATATGCTTCTGATTTTATATATTATTGCCTTTTTTTAATATTTTAACATGTCGAACCATCCAGAGAGCATCCATTCTGGCTGATGGATGGCACAGAAGTGAAGTAATAAATAAATAGATAAATAAATAAATAACAATTCCTCTCTGTGACAGTCTTTCATGTACCTGTAGAGTACTATCCTATCCCCCTCGGTCTTCTCTTCTCGAGGCTGAACATGCCCAGTTCTTTCAACCTCTCCACACAGGGCTTTGTCTCCAGTCCCTGGTTCATCCTCGCTGCCCTCCTCTGAAGCCCTTCCAGCTTGCCTGCACCCTTCTTAAATGGTGGCGTTCAGAACTGGACGCAGGACTAACCAGCGCTGAGTGCAGGGGAACTAGTCCTTCTTGGGATTTGGAAGTGATGCTTCTATTAATGCAGCCGAAACAGCATTTGCCCTTTTTGCAGCCTCATCACAGTGCTGGCTTGTGCTTGTGAGCTGCGACAATTCCAAGATCCTTCTCGCTGCAGGATTGTTGAGCCGAGTATCCCCCTTCTTGTAGCGGTGCTTTCGGTTTCTGGTTCCGAAGTGGAGGACTCGGCATTTGCCCCTGCTGAAGGGGATTCTGATGTTTCCTATCAAGGTCAGCTTTCTGTCTTCCAGGGTTTTAGCTACCCCACCCAGCCTGGGGTCATCTGCACATATAATCATTATTCCCGCACTTCCACATCCAAGTCATTAATGAAAACGCTGAAGGGCGCTGGGCCCAGGACTGAGCCCTGCCATGCCCCACTTGTTACCTCTCCCCAGTCTGAGAAAGTGCCGTTGATCTTGGAGTTCAGTTCCTTAGGCAGCTGTGGATCCTCCTGATGGTTCTTCCCTCAAGCCCACTTTCAGCTAGCTTGCTAATCGGGATATCATGGCACACTTTGTCCAAAGCTTTGCTGAAGGCAAGATGGATAAGTCCACTGCATTCCCACAGTCCATCAGAGAGGATGCCCAGTCAAAACATGAAATCAGGTTAGCCTGGCAGGATTTCTTCTTGAGGAGTCCGTGTTTGATTCTAGTAACCACTGCATGATTTTCAAGGTGCAGGCAGACTGGATGCTTTATAATCTCCTCCAGAATTTTCCCAGGGGTTGATGCCCGACTGACTGGTCGGTAGTTCCCAGGTCCTTTGTGCTTTCCTTCCTTGAAGATGGGGAGAGCTTTTGCCCTTCTCCAGCCATCGGGCACTTCCCCCGTCCTCCACGATTTCTCAAAGACAATAGACAGTGGTTCTGAGAGTTCTTCCACCGGCTCGTTTATGACTCCAGGGTGGCGCTCATTGGGCCCTGGAGCTTTGAACTCATTCAACCCAATGAGATGATCCTTGCCATTTGCCTTCAGTCTTGAGCTGCCTTCCCGCTCCTT
Source organism: Varanus salvator macromaculatus (assembly GCA_023646645.1). NCBI lineage: Eukaryota > Metazoa > Chordata > Lepidosauria > Squamata > Varanidae > Varanus > Varanus salvator. The sequence goes on along the minus strand of JAIXND010000624.1, from coordinate 21,891,813 downwards.
CAGCTAGTTATTCCCTCCATCAGGAAGGTCATAGGTCTTCTTTTGGGAGAAGACTGAGGTACCGTATTTTTCGCTCTATAAGACGCGCCTGACCATAAGACGCACCTAGTTTTTAGAGGAGGAAAACAAGAAAAAACATATTCTGAATCAAATGGGCACATAATCACAGGCACATTCCCCATCACTTCCCCATGGGCTGCACTTCCGACAGACTTACTGCACACACATATTCACTCTATGAGACGCACAGACATTTCCCCTTACTTTTGAGGGGGGGAAAAGTGCGTCTTATAGAGCAAAAAATACGGTACTCCTTTATTTTTAACTCTAAACTGCTTAGAGAATTTATGGTATCAAACTGCACAGAAATAACTTGCTCTCCTTGGATCATCCGATGTTGCCCAGCCCTGCAGCGTAACCCCCCCAGATCAAAACCGAGGCTCTCGGCCTGCACCCCTAGGCATGTTCCACCAGGAAGAAGACTGAGCCAAGTAGGAATCTAGCACTCCTGCATTTCTCTGTCATCTGTTATCATTTTGTCATCCACACTGAGTAGCTGTACCCGCCACTTCTTTCCTCCATCTTTTACTTTGGCTGTATCTGAAGAAAACTCTTCTACATCCTTCCTTCCGTGATTGATTGCCCAATCATGGCTTTTCCTGGTATTGCATTGTTGTGGCTGCTTGCTTTGTTCCTCTTATCTTTTGTAGTTCCGCTGAGAGACAAGGGTACTGTATCAAGGCTGAAAACAATGTGAACAACACTTCTGTGAGCCAGCTCAGCCGCTAGCTCCTGGCTGCACTGTGATTTTGGAGGTTCCAGCCATCACAGCCTGGAAAATGCCTTTTGTGCTGAGTGTCCACTCTCTGGGACATGTTTCCACCACAAATCAGACTGGTGTTGGCTCTTCCGAGCTTGCGGCACCTGCTGAAAACATGCATTTTCCAACAGGCATCCTGGAAAGGTCACCTTCACTCCCTACACCACTTAGACATTAATATAAGCCATTCATACATATTGTCAGATAAATAAAATCCTTCTGTTTCTTGCAAGCCTGTAGCCAAAGATCCAAGCTTTCGACCGAGTCAGAAAGATACGACACATATTTTTTTCACTCTGCTGGGAAAACCTTGAATGCTCTATTTGTAAAACCAAGACAGCCTCCAGTTGGTGGCCAGGCTTGGCCAATCCTTCCAGTCCCCAGTAGAGACATTCTCCAGCCAGCAATGAGGACTACCGCAGCTCCGTTCCAAGGATAAATTTCTGGCGCCACTCTGGCTCGAGTTGACAGGATGAGTTTATCTAGAGGGACCCCGCCATGAAATCTTTTCATTTGAGGTCCATTCCAAGAGCAGCAGCAACCAGAAGGAACAGTCGCCCAAATGTAGGACAGAAACCCTGAGGTTGTTATTACCTTTCAAAGTACGCAGGAGTTTAAAAAGAACATGCTGCTGTCCAAGAAATTATTTTCGCCTCCCTCTGGCTCTTGCAGAAACTTAACTGCAGCTAGAGTGATTTGGGGGGGACAGGGACTATGGAGTTCTCTTTCCCAGGATGCCAGCCAGCCGAGCGCCATTCCATAATATTCCAGTCTTACCCCTTTCCCTGCCACTCAGCCAGCCACCATCAGTGAGAATCTCAGTGTTCCTTGCACTGCTTTTGCCACTTTGGCTATTTTGGGTGCGCCAAGAAGTGGGGAGGGATTTCTTTTGTACTTCTGCAAATTTCATAGAAACAGAGCGAGTCAGAAGGGGTCTGCCGGGCCATCTAGTCTGACCCCCAGCTCCAGCCGGCTCCGCTCACGACATGCCCACCGTGTGCATTTCTGGGCTCCCCTGTGCCTGTTGGCATCTCCCTTTCATGTGGCATCACTTTACCTACATAAGCAATCCCATGCACACCTTGAACATTGGAAAGAGTCGTCAGTGTAGGTCACACTGCCGAGATACGGGTTCACAACAAAAGGAGCTTATGGAAAGGGCCCAAGGAGTTCTGGGCTGCTTGGGGACCACCGGGAGGCGAGGAGCTTCTTCCTGGTGGAACATGCCTAGGGGTGCAGGCCGAGCGCCTCGGTTTTGATCTGGGGGGGTTACGCTGCAGGGCTGGGCAACAGCGGATGGTCCAAGGAGAGCTTTCCCTCCCCTGAACCTGGACTTGGAGGCAAGAAAAAAGCTGCACTTCTGCTTTGCTACAAGGATTGCGGGGAACATGGGTTTTGTTTCCATGTGGAAATGCCTTCCTGAAGTCACAGGAGTGGCTGGTTTTCGACCTAAGCAAGATGCCGTTTCCCTGATGTGTGCCTTGTTTTCGGTTAAAATGCCCCTTTATATCCTTTAAAATATGTAAACACAATAATAAATACCTTGTGGATATTATAAAAGCAGTGCGATGCCTTTTTAGCAGACAAAGTGCAGTAGAGAAGAGCATGTGGGAATCTGCAGGGCTTTTTTCACCCTAAACCTTCATAGGGATGCATCCCAAATGAGTAAATAAGGTTGGGTTTTATCACATACTTAAGTTATTTCTGTGCAGTTTGATACCATAAATTCTCTAAGCAGTTTAGAGTTAAAAATAAAGGAGTACCGTATTTTTTGCTCTATAAGACGCACTTTTCCCCCCTCAAAAGTAAGGGGAAATGTCTGTGCGTCTTGCAGAGCGAATATGTGTGTGCAGTAAGTCTGTCGGATGTGCAGCCGGTGGGGAAGTGATGGGGAATGTGCCTGAGATTATGTGCCCATTTGAGTGTGCCCATTTTTCTTCTTGTTTTCCTCCTCTAAAAACTAGGTGCATCTTATGGTCAGGCGCATCTTAGAGAGAGAAAAATACAGTACCTCTTCCCATGCATGCCTTAGAGGTCATCAGAAAGCCCCTTCTGAAACAAATAAGGAGGGTAGCTAAAAGGAGAAGGGCCTTCCCAGGGGTGGCACCCCAACTCTGGAACCAGCTCCCAAAAGAGGTTCCCCTGGTGCCTTCCCTCCATTCTTTTTGGAACAGGCGAACATCTGTTTACTCACCCAGTATTTTAATTGTTAAGATGATTTTAACGATTTTATGGTATTTATGATATCTGGTATCACTATGCCTTTTCATGGTTTAAGAACTTGAGTTGCAGGGACTTTTATGTGTTTGATGTTGTAACTTTTTTCTTGTAATGTTTTAGCTATTTTATATTATATTTTATTATCTGTGTTGTTATTATTCTATTACTATATTTTGTAACCCACCCAGAGAGCCATTTTGGCCAAGGGGCAGGATAGAAACTAACTCATTAAATAACTAACTAAATAAATAAATAAATATGCATAAAATATAAGAGTTGATGCAAAAAATAAAATAAAATAAAATAAAACAGTGCATATGCTACAAAAATGGTTGAAATGTCAAAAACAGTAAAATGGAGTGTTGTAATAAGTCCAGGTTATCTTCAAGAAGCATCTAAAGTTTGCCACTGCCTCCAAATGTCAAATTCAGGGGGCACAAGGACGTGTGTATGAATCGCATCACTAGCAAAAGGACCTGTCGAGAGACGGCGGTTGTGAGATCAGGGAAGTGGGCACGGTTCTCTTCTTCCTACAAAGCCTCCCTTTTACAAAAACATAAGTCATGTAGGACAGGCCACAAATTTCTGGGCTTTAACGAGCTATTTCCACAGCACCCCTCAGGTCTACCTTCACACCCAAGAGGACTAGAGACTTGCTTTTTCGTTACAAAACAAAACCAAAACTGTGATTCTCGGGAGAGGGCGAAAGGCGATTCTTCTCCCCAGGAACGCCTTCCCGAATGGGGAAGAGCACTTCCCCCCATCAGGTTAGTTTTCTGTGGGGCAGGAACACTTTTGCGTGGAGGGCCCTTCTGTCAGCTGAGCTCTGAAGCTCTGAGCTCTGAATCCAGAGCCCTCCAGCCCCCTTCGTGAAAATTAAAAGTTGGCCCAAGAGCCTCCTGGCCCACCAGACAGGGGAATTCGAGGTTCCCCTTCAAGCCAAACCCACTGGCCAACAGACGGCTTTCCAGCAGCTAATACAGCACAGGAACGTAATAAGGATGAACAAAGAGGCAGGGGAAATACTGAGTGGCACAGCTCAGGGCAGTCCCAAGACTTTCCCGTCCTTGCAAAGTCAGAATTCACCCCTCCTGCTGGCCACCAACACCTGCCAGTGGGATTACTCAGGAGGAGTACGTCGGATGAGCAGTACCCTTGCCTCTCAGGGGTGCTGTTCAGTTTGAAAGCTGCTGTCAGCAGCAGTCTGGAGATATCTAGAAATGGAGATCTCTGTAAAATACCATCCGTTTCTCCGCCCCCTCCCAGATGCGTCTCCGTTCTGCTCAGCTCAGCAAATCTTCCACAGATAATTCTGCAGGAAGAAAGTCAAAGCAGAATGTAAGAAGAGCTTGCTGGCCAGGCTAGAGGGTTCCTCTTGCCCAGTGTCCTGTCTCCCAGTGTGGCCAGGCAGACTATTCTGGAAGGACTGAGCGAGGGATGAAGGGATGACCTCCTCAGCCTTTCGGAGGTCCAAGTCCTCTTAACCCGGCTTTTGGTTTGCCTGCAAGCATTGTTGCATTTCTCCTCTGTGTGTTTGTCACTATTGCAAACCAGGCAGGCAAGGAAAATGGCTGTTGATGAGGCGAGAAAACACGGGAAGGCTGCAAATGAGACGATGGCATCCAATTCCATGAATGAGGTGGAGTTATCATCCACATGACCCACACATTCATCTTGTTGTTGTTGCTGCTGCTGTTGTTAGTGACAAAGTCATGTCTGACCCATCGCGACCCCATGGACAACATTCCTCCAGGCCTTCCTGTCCTCCACCATCTCCTGGAGTCCACTTAAGCTCACGCTGACTGCTTCATTGACTCCATCCAGCCATCTCGTCCTCTGCCGTCCCCTTCTTCCTTTGCCGTCAATTGTTCCCAGCATCAGGCTCTTCTCCAGGGAGTCCTTCCTTCTCATTAGGTGGCCAAAGTATTTGAGTTTCATCTCAGGATCTGGCCTTCTAAAGAGCAGTCGGGGTTGATCTCCTCTAGGACTGACCGGTTTGATCGCCTTGCGGTCCAAGGGACTCGCAGGAGTCTCCTCCAGCACCACAACTCAAAGGCCTCAATCCTTCAGCGCTCAGCCTTTCTTATGGTCCAGCTTTCACAGCCATACATTGCAACTGGGAAAACCATAGCCTTGACTATACGCACTTTTGTTGGCAGGGTGATGTCTCTGCTTTTCAGTATGCTATCTAGATTTGCCATAGCTTTCCTCCCCAGAAGCAAGCGTCTTTTAATTTCTTGGCTGCAGTCCCCGTCTGCGGTGATCTTGGAGCCCAGGAAAATAAAATCTGTCACTACCTCCATTTCTTCCCCATCTATTTGCCAGGAAGTGAGAGGACCAGATGCCATGATCTTAGTTTTCTTAATGTTGAGTTTCAAGCCAACTTTTGCGCTCTCCTCCTTCACCCGCATCAAGAGGCTCTTTAGTTCCTCTTCACTTTCTGCCATGAGAGTGGTATCATCTGCATATCTGAGGTTGTTGATATTTCTCCCAGCAAGCTTGATTCCAACTGGTGATTCATCCAGCCCCGCCTTTCTCATGATGTGCTCTGCATATAAGTTAAATAGGCAGGGCGACAATATACAGCCTTGCCGAACTCCTTTCTCAATTTTGAACCAATCAGTGGTTCTGTGTCCAGTTCTCACTGTTGCTTCTTGACCCGCATATAGGTTTCTCAAGAGACAAATAAGATGGTCTGGTACTCCCATCTCTTTAAGAACTTGCCACAATTTATTCATTCATTCATTCATTCATTTATTTATTTATTAAAACATTTCTATGCCGCCCCATCGCAATAACGCCTCAGGGCAGCTTGCAACAATAAATTAAAACATATAAATTCATTTAAAAACCTTCCCACCCACCCACCCCGCCGGTGCATCTCGGCAAAAACCCTTTAAAATATAATCCAAATTAACAATTTATTAACAATAAACAAATTAACAGTTAAAATACGATTTAAATAAAAAGGTCCTCGCCTGGCGCCGATAAAATAATGACGTCGCCAGGCGGACCTTTCTGGGGAGTGTGTTCCATAGACGGGGCGCCACCGCCGAGAAAGCCCTCCTCCGGGTGCTCACCCTCTTAATCTCATTCACTGAGGGTTCCTGGAGAAGGGCCTCTGCTGCTGATCTCAAGGGGCGGGAGGGCATATATGGTTGCAGGTGCTCCTTTAGGTAACCAGGCCCCAAGCCGTTTAGGGCTTTATAGGTCAAAACCAACACCTTGAATTGGGTCCAGACTTCAATCGGGAGCCAGTGGAGCTGACAGAGCCAGTGGAGCTGATATGAGAATAACGCCCAGTCCCCGTCAGCAACCTGGCAGCTCTATTCTGCACCAATTGAAGTATCCGGACCGTCTTCAAGGGCAGCCCCACGTAGAGCGCATTACAGAAATCTAATCGGGAAGGCACCAGCGCGTGTGTCACTGTCGCCAGGCAGTCGTAGTCTAGAAAGGGACACCCCCCTCTGCCCTCCTCTGGACCCTTTCTAATTTACTGGCATCTTTCTTAAATCTTGGTTCCCAGAACTGGACACAGGATTCCAGGTGAGGTCTGCATGTTTAATTAAGTATTAAACTAGTGAAGAGTCCAGTTACCCAGTATCCTTCCAAGCCCTTGGTGATGCTCTGCCCCGCCCTGCCCCTTTCAAGTACCTCCCCAGGAAAGGGGCACTTACCCCTGGGCAATCGCTGCCAGGTACCATGAGGGGCAGAGGCAGGTTCTCCGGGATTAGTCGCACCCCTGCCCCCTTCAGGGCAGCCGGAGCACACCTTTTAGTAGAGATGCATTTACGGCTTGCTCCACCCAGCCCTTCATAGCCCTGGCGCCGGATGGCTCCTATTACCGGAGCTGCCACTGTGCTTCTCCCAGCTGCGTTCTGCTCCCTCAACATCTGGGGCCTTCCTTCAAGAGCCAACTCTGCGGGAAGCTGAGAGGTTGGCAACAGAGGCAGGGCTTTCTTGGTGGTGGCCCCGCATCATTTGGAACACTTCCCACTGTGGCCCACCGGGTGCCAAATTTGTCTTCTTTCCAAAACCAGGTTGAGACGGCCCTTTGTGCCAAGGCTTTGAAAGGCCATTTGGGGGGCTTTGGGAAAAGGCCATTTTGGGTGGCTTAAGCGGATGACCCATGCCAGGTGTTTCCCAAGGTCATTCGTTGTTACTGTGTGTTTTATCTGTTTCAGCTTTTTAATGTTTTTCTGCTTGTATGATATGTTTAGTGTATTGTATTGCCTGTTTTTATAGGCTGTGTAAACTTCCCAGAGAAATTTGGCTGTGAGGTAGCACAAAACTGGAAATAATATTAATACAATAGACTCTTAGTTAACCAACACTCATGGGGATTGGTAGATGCCAGATAAATGTAGTTTCTGGTTGCTTGGGAGTTACTGTTAAAAATGGGCCTGATTAATACTATACCCCATATTATACCATACCATAAACTCTGTATTGACTTGATATCAGTACTGAAAAACAGCATTTTAAAGCAAATAAAGGCAAATTTCTACCTTCTGAGACCGAGCCTTAATGTCACAGATCGTTGACGGATCAACATCAAATTCTTCTGTGAGCACTGAACGACCCTTACCTTTCCCAAGCCTCTTGGATATTCCCATCTCCTGCTTGAGGGTAAGCAGTCCGAGCCTGTGCTTATTGGGACCTGTTTCGGCTTACCTGGGGTTGGGCAAGAACACAACCTATGAGTAACAATAGCTTCCGACAACTGGTGTGTTTGCACACGGTGAGTGGGAGACAACCACATGCTCGTACTCACAGCATGGTGCACCAAGTTGAAACTTACATTTCTGGTGGAAGTTGGTGTTATTTTAATATTTATTTAGAGTATTATTTCTTCAGTTTTTTGGCCAGTTGCTTGAGAGTGCCAGTTGCTTGTGCTCCAGTTAACTGAGACTCTACTGGAATGAGGAGGAGGAGGAGGAGAACATGGTGAAGGAGGACATGGTGGAGTAGGAGAACATGGTGGTGGAGGAGGAGAACGTGGTGGAGGAGAAGGAGAGCCAGCGTGGCCTAGTGGTTAAGAGCCTGGGACTGGGACTCAGGTGATCCGGGTTCGAGTCCCCGCTCAGCCATGGAGCCAACTGGGTGACTCTGGGCCAGTCACAGACTCTCAGCCCAACCTTCCTCACAGGGCTGTTACTGTGGGGATAAGATGGAGGAGGAGATGTAAGCTGCCTTGAGCCCTTTGCAGGAAAAAGGCAGGATATAAATCGAAAAATGAATAAACATGGTGGAGGAGAAGGAGAACATGGTGGAGAAGGAGAAGGAGAACATGGTGGTGGTGGAGGAGGAGGAGGAGGAGGAGGAGGTAGGAACTGAATGAACCGGTGCCTCCTATATCAGCAGGACTCCTTGCCCCGGCAGCTCTTATTCACCATTGGGGAGGTCCATCCAGCACCACGGATAGTTCCTACCACGCTCAAAGGGGAAACTGCTGTGACTGATGGGCTCCACTGACATGGGAGTCACTGGCCACTCCTGGCCCAGGAAGAAGAATGGAAAGAGCACCGGGCTGGTTGCCTCCCTGAGAGCACCCTGCTGAGCTCAACGGGCCACAGCGGAGGAAACGCAGTCCCTGAAGTTGGGCAGGCCGTTTTCGTTGTGACTTGCCACCCGGTCATCCCTGAATTAGGGTCACCCTCCAGACTGTCCTGCCCGTGGCAGCCCTGCTCAGCTCTTGTAAGTTCAAGGCTGTGGCTTTCTATCTGGGGTCCATCCACCCATCTCACGCTTGGTCTTCGTTGGTCTCCCTTGTCTACCTGACAGTCTGTTACTAAAAGGAAGGCCAGGACCCCTTCTGGATCGTCCCAGAGTGTGGGGCGTGGAATAACAGCCTCGAGTTGCAGGAAGCCAGATTCTGGCTGGACACCAGGAAAGGCATCCTGCCTGTTAGAGCAGTACGACAACGGGACCCCTGGTCTAGGGAGGCTGTGGGATTTCCCGCACTAGAGGCATTCAAGGTGCAACTGGACAGCCATCTGGGTGAGATGGCTTAACATGGAGTCCTGCAACGAGCAGGGGGACAGACCCAACGGCCTTCTTGGCCCCTTCAAGCTCCACGATACTTTGATTCTACGATTCTCTTGCCTTTGACTTATCCTAGCATGACTGTCTTCTCCGGGGAGTCCTGCCTTCTCATGATGCGCCCAAGCACAACAACCTCAGTTTCATCACTTGTGTGTGCAAGGCAGGCCCTGGCTTGATTCGACCCACTTGTCGGTCTTTCTTTTGGCTCAGGGTTTTCACAAAGCTCTTATCCGGCAGCATGTTTCGAACACCCCAATTTCTTCCTGTCGGCTTTCAAACCCATTCGTAGTGATTGGGAATACAAAGGTGTGTCTCATCCCTGGCTTTGGTCTCCAGAGAAACATTTTTACACCTGATGGCCTTTCCTAGTTCCTTCATTGCTGCCCTTCCCAGTCTCAGTCTTACTCGAATTTCTTGCCTGCAGTCTCCCTTTGAATTGAGAACTGAGCGAAGGGATGCAAAATCTTTCTGTTTCAGTTTCTCCATTGCTGACCTTGATATAATGGCTTTTGGTTCTGTATGACAGTTTGCACACATTTTATGTGCGTGTCTCCCAATATGCGCATTTTGTATCTGCATTTCCACATGTAAAGCCCGTTTTGCATTATTTCCCAAAAGATGCAATCCTGTGCTAGTTTAGAGAGAAAAAAGGCTGCAGTTCCCAGCATTCTCCAGTGTCAATGACCAGGGGCATGCTGGGAGTTGTCTGCCTTTCTTCTGAATTAACTTGCATAGGATGGTGCCCTGGTTCAACTTTATGTGCATCAGGTCATCCTTGTGAGGTTCTGCAAGTTTGCATTCAGACGTGATCCTAACAAATTTCTTCTCTTCCCTCTAAAATCAAGTAATGACTTGGTTTACGCACATGATACACTAAGAACCGATTATGCATGACACACGAGGCCCAAAGGCTTTAGGCTGTGATGAAAGGTGCTTTTCCCTTTGTAGATGTTGCATTACTGTTTTTCAGCTGATCAGCCTCAGGCGCACTAATTTGCCCAAGGTGGGCTGTTATTGTCCCACATCATTTTCAAATAGTGCCCCTGTCAGGAAATCTCAGAATCACAGAACCAGGAGAATGTCCATTCGGCTTCACATGGAAGACACAATAAAGAGCAGTTTATTGGCAGAACATCCAGGTACCCCTCTGACAGAGACAAATACATCAGTGCTGCCAGGTAGCCAGTATCCTGAACTGGCTATGAGTTTCCAGAGCATAGACAGAGTTTTTTTTTATAAGTTGTGGGTCATGAACACAATTTCAAGGCAGTGATGAGAGTGTGAATGAATGAGAAGGTGAGGACGATGGGCAATAATACAGAAACAATGAGGAATCATTACAGGCATCAGGAAAAACATTGTGACTCATTGAAGGATTGAGTAACAGATAACAAATAAAGCAATCAGGAATTACAGAATTCTAACAGGTTTCAACGTTTTGGTTTTTACAATCAGAGATACAAAATTCCTTAAGACAAAGCATGAGCTGGCTAGGTATTTTTACATTGCAAAGGAAGCCTGTCCCAAGCTTGCAACATTGCTTCAGTGTTGTTTCGGCTGGACAACCAGGAGCTGAGAAGCGGTGGATCATTAGCATAGCTTGGACTGTTTTTCCTTTTCCCACAGAAGGAACTAGAAAGGAAAAATCCTGCAGACGGCGGGGAGAGGAAAGGACAGGCAAGTCTCTCCTTATTTTAGTATCTAAAACATATAACTTTTATTAGGGCAGCTCCAGACAATCAACACTTGTGAGTTGTGGACAGAAACAAAAGAGTAATGAACATAAGCAACCAATAAAGACACTCTCACTGCCCCCCCAGCCTCATTTTGTCCCAGCAGAATGGCCAAAGTGCCCCCCTACCAAAAACAAAACCAAACAAAAAAACCGCATGGGTCTCCGATAGGAAAAGAACATTAGATTTAAACGCTCTCTTTCTGAAAGGATCTGCCCCCATATATACCTGCCCAGACCCTCAGTGGCCCTTCTGCAGGAGCCCTGCCAGAAGGGGGTTACGTGGCACCAAAGAACAGGGCCTTTCCTGCTGCGGCCCCATTTGTGAAATGCGCTCCTCAGGACAGCTTGCCTGGCACCTACCCTGGAGTTCCTCAGGGCCAGGGGAAGACCTTCCTCCTTTCCCAGGCATTCTTTCAATGTCTGCTTCAACATTATTTTTAAATCTCTCATTGCATTCTAAGCTTTACGCCACTGCTAGATTTCACTTTGGTTTTTACTTCCCTGCAGGGTTGAACTTGAAAGCTTTCACAGTGAATCTGATGGTGCATCTTATGGTTTTAATTCCTGGGAATCACCTTGAGAGCCTTGGCATTTGGGTGGTCTTCAAATGAAATAAATAACAGTGGAGTTGGTGTGGTGTAGTGGCTTGAGCATTGGACTGGGAGAACTGGGAGAACTGGGCTCGCGTCCCCACTCAGCCATGGAACTCCCTGGGGCAGTCACTCACCCACAGCCTAACCTACCTCACAGGGCTGTTGTTATAAGGATGAAATGGAGGGGAGGAGAAACATCCAAGCTGTCCTGGGTTCCTTGCAAGAGGAAGAAAAACAGGGTACAACACAATGGAAGAAGGACGCCAAGATGTGGAATTCAATGGGAGAAAAGGAGAACATCTAAACACATTGCACTTGGAAGTTGCAGGTAAGTTCTGGTTCTGATTTCAGGCCGATTCCTGCGTTCTGGAATCGGCCTCCTTGTTTCGCCCACTGAAGCCCCTCCAGCTCCCCAAAGCCCAACCTAGGAGAAGAGAATGCAGAGGGAGAAGCCAGTGCCTCCAGACGCCAGCAGCACCCTGACTTGGCCGGTCCTCGGGCCACCTGCAGAAGGGTTCGTGTGAACGAACAGTGCGTGGGTGTCAGGGGACCCACTCAAGGAAGAGGGGAAAAGCTGGCGCTGATTTGCACAAAATTGGGATATGCTTATTTAGAGCAAGCGGGATAAACAGACAAAATGGCGAGCTCAAATTTAGTGTCAGTGCTACAAGGCACATAGAACTGCAGTACATGTAACACAAGAGAAATAAGAAATTTTCACCTGGCTCAGGGATTCCAGGTTTTATGAGCACGTTCTCCTTGAATGGCAGGTTAGTTTCAAGTATCTTAACTTTCACAGCCTGCTCGTTGAGGGCCTGGGATCTCTTTTCCATTGGAACAACTGCCAGGGACTATATTCGTTCTCCTCAAAGCCAAATAGATCTTTAAAAGCTGCTGAGTATATAAGATAAGCAAGCTTAATCTCACCTGTACTATTAAAATAATATCACAAGACCCAACTGGCATCTGTTCCATTTAAACGGCAGCAAAATAATAAGAAGGCGCGTTTGTTTTCCTTAGCTGGAATCCGGACTGAGCACGTACCGTGTTTTCAAAGTGCTGCGAGGCCAAGAAAGAATCCCATTTTCAACAGCAACAGATAAAGGTATGTGCTGGTTTGTTTGTTTATTTATTTAATGGATTTATATGCCACCACAATAGCCCATATCGGGGGTCTCTGCGCAGCTCACAATATACAAAGGTTGCTTTTGTTGCATCAGGGTTAATATACTGCTTTCTCGTTCTGGTGGATTTAAATAGGTAAAAATGACTCCCCTCTCCATGCGCGCGCGCACATGTGCTTCCTGCCCAGAGAGGGACATTTTCATTGCAAATGCAATTTGGGGGGACTCTTGAAATTACACCCCTCCCCACCCCCAGCCATCTATTTGTTTTGCTTTGTTTTTCCTTAATGACTCTGACGATGGATACTGTGTTTGTGCACTAAGCTGTAAATAGACCGCTGGCCCAGAAAGTGTCTTAGCAGTGGAGCATCAATTGCACTGGCCTCTATTTAGTGGGAGTTGAATAAAGCCACATGAGAGATGCATATAACATCAAACTTGCGGGATTAGAGAAGGGGTCCTCCTGCTCTAAATCATGATTGTCAATCATTGCCCCGGATTAAGGGATATAGTTTAAAAACCTAAAAAGGGTGCACTTCCTTTTAACTTCTGCCTACTGCGCATTTTGGATGATTCACCCAGAGAGAGCCGTGCTTTAGTCAAGGCTGCCTCCCTTCTACCGCAGGAAGGAAATGCATCGCTTCCTTCGCCATCAACGTTGCTCGCTTTCTGCTGGAACCGAAGGCAGCGAGCCGAGCCGAGCAGGACGGAGCCCCCCCACTCCGCTTCACGACCACGTTGCGTCCATGGTGGTCCAGTCAGTTTGCTGCTGCCACCATCTCCTAAGCAAAAGGGGCTTCTCTTCTCCTGACCGCTCCCATCGGTGGACCGGTCAGCCACCCTCTAGAAGTGCCCAGCTCTCACACAAAAATGACTGAAGGAGATGCATTAGTCGGTTTGGCTATTCGTATGGCCGCCATCAGAAGCGAAATGCGAGATGATGCGCCTGCATGGGGGCGGAAGAGGAGTAGGGTCAGGTGCACGGCCAGTGGAGTGATCTGGTGATGTCCCCCAATTTATTTATTTATTTGGAACATTGATATGCCGCCGCATTCGCAAAAAGCCTCGGGGTGGCTTCCAAAACAAATAAAAAATCATGCAATTACCTTAAAATTCTGGAAACATCTCGGCACAGATATAAAATCAATAAATACAATCAACAATTAAAATAACATTTATATAAAAATAAAATAAAATGGCATTTCCTCACTGCCAGAAGCCTCCTAGCTGACCGAGCGCAAGACACGCCTCACTCTCGCTTCCTCAGCCTCAGCTTGCCACCCAGTTGGGATAATGCCCCTGGCCTACCTTGCAGGGCTGTTGTGAGATCGCAACCTGTTCTCACATGCGGTCCACACTGGGGCAAATGTGGCGAGTCCAGTGGAAGTGGACTTCCCTGCCTGCTCCTCACCAGGGCCGTCCCTCCATCTTCCGGCTGCGGGAGGGTGGGTTAGAGGGGTGTGGAAGGAGGAATCCCTGGGGGTAGGGGAGGGACCCCCCTTGGCCTCTGCTCAGAGAGGGGGGCTCCCCCGACACCCCAGCACGCCACGTTCAGAGGAGGAGGAGGTGGTGAGTGCTGGACTCGCAGCAAACCTCGCTCTTCTCCCGGTATTTGAAGGTCTGAGTGTTATTTTAATATGGGTTCTATGGTCAGAAACTGATTAGGATGTTCTGATATATTTTATTTTTTTGTCTTACTGTTAAACTATCCTGGGACTACGGTAAGGTCTGAAAAATTAATTAATAAATCAGAAACTGGATAAATGTGCGTGAATCTTCAGCCGGCCCCCCAAAGCAAAGCGCTGTGAGCATGCCGGGGGGCTGCATCGAGGCGAAAGGGGCCAGTGGTCCCCTGCGCACACAGAGCGGCTCCCCTTTTATGCCTGCCTGCAATGGCTCCAGGACGAAGGGCAGGCAGGAGGACTGCAAGCGCTCGCAGGACTTGCCCCTCCTTCCCCCGGCCCTGATTCTGGCAGGCCACCGGCACACGTGCGCTTCGCTGCAGAGGGGACCCGTGGCTGGAGAGCAGCACTTGCGAAAGGGACCTCGGGGTGCTGGTTGACTGAGCCAGCCATGTGATGTGGTGGCCAAGAGGGCGAGCGCCATCCTTGGTTGCATAGCCAGAAGCGTGGCTTCAAGATCGAGAGAGGTGTTACTGCCACTCTATACGACTCTGGTGCGCCCGCAACTGGAGTATTGTGCTCAGTTTGGGGCCCCTCATTACAGGAAGGATAGAGCCAGGTTGGAGTCAGTGCAGCGTAGGGCCACAAGGATGGTGGCTGGTTTGCAGGGGAAGCTGTAGGAGGGGAGACTGAGGGAACTGGGTCTCTTCAGCCTGGAGAAGATGCGACTCAGAGGGGATCTGTTGGCGACATACAGGTATGTGAGGGGGTGTCACACGGAGATGGGTAGAGACCTGTTCTCCCCTGCAGAGGAAGGCGGGACGCGCTCCAACTGAGCCGAGCTCAGGGAGCCAAGGTTCCGTTTGGATGCCAGGAAGCACTTCCTGGCAGTTAGGATCCCAAGGGTGTGGAATGGGCTTCCACAGGAGGTCGTTGAGGCCCCATCAGTGAGGGTGTTCAAGGATAGGCTGGACATGCGCATGGTGGGCATGTCGTGAGCGGAGCCGGCTGGAGCCGGGGGTCAGACTAGATGGCCCGGGAGGCCCCTTCTGACTCGCTCTGTTTTGCTGTTCCCATGTTTCCATGAAGCAAAGCTGTGGGGAGCCAGGGCTCTTGTGTCCCAGTGCCATCACTTGTAGGTGCAGAAGCCTTTTTGGCTCAAAAGCCAAATTCCCTTTCAGAGAACCCCTTGGGGGGCATCCAGAGGTGGGCAGAGACTTAGGCCAAAGACCAAACTGCAGCTCTTCCTGCCAGTTACTCGCCTTAGGAGAGGGATTTTGACTTTTCCGAACGGGGGGAAAGCTGTGCAAAAACCAGGACACCACGCAAATGTCCTTGGTGGGGGAAGGAGGCGGGGCCACGAAGGGGGAGGGGCCATGGAAGGGGAGGGGCCAGATTAGGCTCCCTGGCCTGCAGTTCTGCGCCCCTGCCATAGGCCAATTATTAAAAAGAGTTAGCACAACAAATGTATCACTCCTACCATTGCATTTTAATATGGCCTCTATTTCTGTTGTTTAGTCACCAAGTCGTGCCCGACCCATCGCGACCCCATGGACAACATTCCTCCAGGCCTTCCTGTCCTCCACCATCTCCCGGCATCCACTCAAGCTCACGCCAACCGCCTCAGTGACTCCATCCAGCCCCCTCATCCTCTGCCGTCCCCTTCTTCTTTTGCCATCTATTGTTCCCAGCATCAGGCTCTTCTCCAGGGAGTCCTTCCTTCTCATTAGGTGGCCAAAGTATTGGAGTTTCATCTTCAGCATCTGGCCTTCTAAAGAGCAGCCAGGGTTGATCTCCCCTAGGACTGACCGGTTTGTTCTCTTTGGGAACTCTCAAAAGCAGCTTTGAGTGCATTATTTTCAACCTATCTGCCGTCTTTCTAAGACGTGCTGCTTTTCTCACAAGACATGTGCACGGAAAAGGGACGCCACTTGCACAGCACTTGAGCATGGCTCAATTCTTGCCGAGCACCGCACCAGAGATCGGTGCATGTGGCAGGAAGTGAGACTCACGACCACGAGGAAACGGGCTGGAGTGAGGGGACCTGAGCCCCAGGAACCCAACTGATCCCACCCCGAAAATGGACCCTGACGCATGCACCCCACGCATGGCCGATGTCCTTAAGACTATGCTTTAGCCAGTGCTGTTTTCTGCATACAGGAGCTTCGCCGGATGATGCAAAACACGCTTCCCTCACAGCTCCGTGGGTCCGTGTGTCCAGCATGTGTGAGATCCTTGTGCTTTGGCACGACACGCGACATGTGAAGGGCCTCCAATGAAAAGCTGTTTTGTGACCAAGACAATCTCCAAGCTCTTGCTGCTCTCGGTGGGCTGCCCGTGGTTCAGAGGGGAGGCCCCAGAACCTAAGCAAGGGGGGCTTGGTTAGGCCCCACCAAGGGGGGCTTGGTCCCCAGCCCCACACAGAGGCCGAGCGTGATGCTTAGCCAGTGGGGACGCCACCTGACGGTTACATGGGCAGCGGCAGGTAGATCAGGATGAAGCCAAATGCCACGAGAAGGTTCAGGAACACAAGAAAACTTGACCTAGGTCTCCTCCACTTGGAGATTTTTTCTAGTTGCTTCATTGCTGCCCTTCCCAGTCCGGTTCTTCGTAGGGTTTCTCAACTGCAGCCGTCTTTGCACCACTGACTGAGCCAAGACATGCAAAATCTTCCACGCTTTCTGTGTCTTCCTGGCCCGGATTATGGGAGCTGCGATCCAACACAGCTGGTGGTCACCAGGCTGGGGTCGGCTGATGTCCGGCAACATCCTGGGGTGGTCTCATTAAGCCGACGCAACGCCATAACTTGGGGCATTTTTCCTTCTTGACTCAAGTCGCATCCGTTGCTCCAAGAAGTGGGGAGAGTCAATCCACGCGGGTTCTTTCAGGAAAGGGGGCAAGAGGACGATGCAAAGCCCGGCCAAGCAAATAATCTTATCAACACCTAACCTTTTAATCTGATTATTGCAACAACATGTTCGTTTATGAAAAAAGTTTGGCACGTCGTTAAATTGCTAGCACTGTAGTGACTGGAGACGCAACAGAGCTGCGCTGAATGTCTGCAACCACTCCTGGCAAAGAAATTCCAAATTTGGACTTAATTAATATTCTTAGTGCTCGTTCCCATAGTTTCTTTTAAAACATGAGTACCAGCAGAACCTTGGCAGCTCCTTTGCCCATATTCTCAATAATAGCCCCCCTCTGGCTGTCAATATGTATGAAAGAGAAAACATTTTTTGCATACCTAGAACAGCCTGTCTGTTCTCAATCTTTTGTTTGCTCCCCTTCACTACCACCACCAGAAAAAATATGTCAGCAATGGTGGAGAGGGGGCATTATTTTTTTAATGAAATTTTAATTAATTTAGTTTTTGCTTGACCCAGCTGAATAGATTTAACTCTCTCCTGGATTGTGTTCCACAGATCATGCGCTTAAAACTACTCTCTCAGCAATGCATCAGGGTTTCAGAGCTGCCAAAGGATGTATTAAATATTTGTAGTGTTCTTACAAAAGAGCAAGAATGGGAGCCCTTCAGTGTGGGTTTGGCGCCCCGTATCCTCAGTCTGCTCCAGAGGACAACCTCTCTCTCTGCCGGTGCCTGTAGCCCCTTTTTTTAAAAAGAAGGCTGCTCCTGGGAACAGCCACTTGCACTGTCCAGAAATGCCCCTGTGCAACTTCACTTCAGAGCATTGTGGGGGTTGTAGATGGCGGCTCCCAGAGACACAGTGCTGGCAAGGGCTACGAATTTGAAATCCGGCTCTCCAAAGGGGATTTTTTTTCTGCGGGTGCCCCTGATCCCAGATGTTTCAGGGGTGAGCTGTTCAGGAACGGCCTGGACCTCAGATGCTTTCTGCAGATGTTCCGAAAAAGCTAAAGGGAAATAGTCTGTGACATATGCGTGAAAGACATACCATATTTTTCGCTCTATAAGACGCGCCTGACCATAAGACGCACCTAGTTTTTAGAGGAGGAAAGCAAGAAAAAACATATTCTGCCTCAAATGGGCACATGATCACAGGCACATTCCCCATCACTTCCCCATGGGCTGCACATCTGACAGACTCACTGCACACACAGATTCGCTCTATGAGACGCACAGACATTTCCCCTTCCTTTTGAGGGGGGAAAAAGTGCGTCTTATAGAGCAAAAAATATGGTATATGTTTTGTCATGCCACACGCCCAGTCCAGTGCAAGGACCGCAGGCGCGTGTGAAGTACCAGCCCTCTCGGTGTGCCCTCTCACACGACTGTGTGAGAACAGCAGGGCTGCTCAAGAGGCCCCGCCCCCTCTGTCGCAGCCCCGCCCCTTCACTGTGGCTCCACCCCCTTGTTGCAGCCCTGCCGCCTTTGTGGTGGCTCCTCCACCAGCCCCAACACCTTCCGCGTAAAGCTGCAGCCAGGGCAAAGTTCCACAGCAAAGACTCTGCCCCACAGGTTAGAGGGGCCACGTGCACATTGCCCCCCCTAATTTGAATCACATTTGCATACACAGGTGTATAGGTAGAGGTGAGCATTTAGAAACAAGGACTGCACCAGCACACAGCTCGCCATAGTGACGCCGGTGGTGGCCAGGTGACCGCCTGTGTCCCTGCTCCGTCTACTGCCCTGACTGTGGACGGGCAGCTCCAAGCCTCCCCCACAGCCCCCCTCTTCTTAGAGCCCCCTGCCTAGTTTTCGATGGGACAGAAGACCCCTTTGGACAGAGGACTGTCCCCTGCCAGCTCCCCAAAAGAGAGGACTGCCATCTCTGAACACCTGACAACGTTTAGGACTTGGTTCACCTCAGACTTGAGGTCACTTGGGGATTCCACAGGTGAAGCGCAGGTGGTGAGGCTGAGTCCTCCAACCTGCAAAAGCACTGGGGCTGGATGCAGTGGGGCTAGCATTTGCCCTCTTCATAGGGCTCTAGAAGAAGGGGGTCCAGGGGTCCAGGCTTGAGATAACAGGGTGGAACCTGGAAGCCAGGGGGGTGGTAGCTTTCTGGCCAGCCTCCTGCTCAAGACCAGTGTGATGGGGTGCAGCTATGGAGTCCCTGGACAGGGGCCAAAGGGGAGGGGGGCTTGGCTGTGGCTAGAGCACCAACACCCAGCCCAGCGGTCACGGGGGCAGAGAACTTGTCAGGGGCACGTCTCTGCCCCCATTTTCCTTCTCCAGCAGACCTAGGTGGGACCCCAGAAGCCCAAGTTTACAAAGAGCACAAAGACAGTCACGATCCCCTTGAGATATGGGAGTAGCGTCTGCCCATGTGAAGAGTTGAATCCAGCTTGGATCTTTCCCCTGCTGAGTACAAATAATAATACTAGGGAATACTGTGGAGCCATGCAGATTCTTCTCTGGCTGCTCACTCTTCCCGGGTGGCATTTCTCCCTCTGCCGCCTTTCCCGCCTTCCTGCTCATCACCGAGGGCCTTCGCGTTATCCCTCTGTGCCTTCCCGGTCAAAGCCAGTCCTCACAGCCGCCTCTTTGCTGTGCTCCTCCGCTTCCCACAGCAGGCCAAGAGGCTCTCCGTGACTGGCTTCTGGAAAGCAGCCCTGCGGCGTGATCAAGCCA
This sequence comes from Varanus salvator macromaculatus, assembly GCA_023646645.1. Classification (NCBI taxonomy): domain Eukaryota; kingdom Metazoa; phylum Chordata; class Lepidosauria; order Squamata; family Varanidae; genus Varanus; species Varanus salvator. The sequence goes on along the minus strand of JAIXND010000624.1, from coordinate 21,872,103 downwards.
AGACATTCGGGCCCTTCCACAAGCTCTTTGCAACATGAACGGTGATGCTTCCGCCTTGCAATTCTTGGACGTTAAGCCAGGTTTAAACCAGACAGCTCTTCAAATACTTCGGCAATAGAGGACTGCACTCTAGCGGACTGTCCCCACTGACACAGGTCACCCGGCCCCTCTCTGTTGGCTACCTTATACCCCTGTGAGCCCCAAACCCTGATTGCTCCGACCCCATGCAAACTACAGTCTGGCTGAGAATATCCAGCTCCTCCTCCTTTTGAACATTCGAGCAAGAGGGCCCCTGGCCACGTTATTAGTTAGGCTTCCCACCCTCTAAGGGAAAGAAGAATTCGGGTTTGGAAAGATAATTCACCACTGCTGAGCGATGTCTTTAATTTCTGTCTCAACAGGGTTCACGCAGAAGATGGTTTGGAAGCAATAGCAGGCTACTTTTAAAGTCTCCCTTTTCTGATGCATTTTCTTCTCTACTCAGGAGCCTTTCAAACATATTGGAAGATATTTTGCATAATGGGATTCCCAAGGACGGAACAGAAGTGGCTCTTTGGCATATTGGGCTGAGCTGGTCAGCTCAGCTCCGCTCGGCTTTCCCCCCCGTGTCTGTAGAAGTGGAATGGGCCGTCTCAGCTCCAAGAAGCCACAGCAAGCGGGTTGCTCTTCCTGGCAAGTGGAACACAAGGCCAGGCTGACACTGCTGGGTGGCGGCAGAGAGACTCTCGTCCGAGTATCCACCCGGTCTTTGCTGCCCAGTCCTCCCAGCAGACTCTGTTGGGGTACTCAGTGCAGTGCGGCTACATAGAGACTCCGTGTTGTTGTTGTTAGTCGCCAAGTCGTGTCCCACCCATCGCGACCCCATGGACAACACTCCTCCAGGCCTTCCTGTCCTCCACCATCTCCCAGAGTCCACCTAAGCTCACGCCAACTGCTTCAGTGACCCCATCCAGCCACCTCATCCTCGGCCGTCCCCTTCTTTTGCCATCTATTGTTCCCAGCATTAGACTCTTCTCCAGGGAGTCCTTCCTTCTCATTAGGTGGCCAAAGTATTTGAGTTTCATCTTCAGGATCTGGCCTTCCAAAGAGCAGTCAGGGTTGATCTCCTCTAGGACTGACCGTTTTGATTGCCCTGCGGTCCAAGGGACTCGCAGGAGTCTCCTCCAGCACCACAACTCAAAGGCCTCAATCCCCATGGACAGTACCAAAAGAGACTCCGTAGTAGCAATTTATTCTTTGTTCCCTCCAGTATTTTTAATCCATCTCCAACCTGGAGCATCTGGGATTACAGCTCCATCTTTCCCAGGTTGGGGAAGGCTGCTGTATGAGCATTTCCAAAGGCAGAAAACATCCACACCGAAGACCATCAAACCCAGCTCAGCACTTTATAACCATTCCCAAACATCCTAAAGCACAAACCCATTTCAGGTTCAGGCACATTCTGAGCTCAGTGCGGCTCATTGCCTTCAAGTCAAAGGTGAGAAGGCTACACTCACGTCTTACATGCTTCCGTTCTGCCATCAGTTCAAAGGGAAGCTGCAGCCAAGAAGTTCAGAGAAGACAGAGACTTGGAAGGGCAGCAATGAAGGAACTAGAGAAGATCTCCCAGTGTAAGGACGCTTCGCTGGTGGAGATCATCAGGAAGAAACGGGATGCACTCGAGGAACGGTGCTGGAGGAGAGCTTTGCCAATACTCTGGACTGAAAGAAGGATGAGCAAGCGGGTCCTACATCAAATCAAGCCAGAACGTTCCTTGGAAGCAAAAATGACACAACCGGGGCTGTCCTACTTTGGAAACATCTTGAGAAGATCTCATCTGGGGAAGACACTTGTGCCAGGGAGAGTCAAAGGCATGAGGAGAAAAGGAAGGCCAACGGCGAGATGGATGGTTTCCATACCTGGGGGACAGCCTTGAACTTTCAAGAGCTTAAGCAAGGCGGTCAAGGACGGGACATTTCAGAGAGGATTTCAGAGGTCCTCTGGGTCACTATAAGTCAGAGAAGAGTTGGCAGCTTGTAGCAAGAAACAGAACTGTACGGACAGTTGTGGAAGCACCTGCATGTTGGGGCAACCGCACGGTGCTTCGCAAGAAACATAGAAACAGAGAAACAGAGCAAGTCAGAAGGGGCCTCCCGGGCCATCTAGGCTGACTTCTGGCACCAGCCGGCTCCGCTCACGACATGCCCACCTGACCTGACCACCATCGCCTGAAATGAGATTCCGCTGTACCGTTTGTTTCCAGTTATCTTGTGATGCATTGACTGGAATATATTGGCATCGTTGCACTGATGGACTGAAAACCATGCATCACCAGAATGGGGCTCTTCGCTGGGGCGCTGCAGTTCTGCTAATGGTGCAGCACCATTTTCGGCTCCAGAGGGGCTGACCTTCTGCTTCCCGCATGCCCACCTGCCAGAAGGGCTCCAGGGGGCAGACGTGCCCAGCACCAGCCGCTTGGAGCACGGGCACGTGGGGAAGGCCCTGCCGGATCAGACCAAAGCCCATCCAGTGCAGCCCTCCGCACACCTGGTGGCAAAGCAGCTGCCGCCAGGACCCCTCCAGCAGGATGGGTGCAAGGCCCCCCCCCCGCCCGGCTCCTCAGCAGCTGCTGTGTGCAGGCAGGCCGCCTCTGGCAAAAAGGGGGCACATGGCCAGCCAGGCTAGGAGCCACAGATTCCCTCCTCCCTCGTGCATTTGTCCAATCCCATTTTAAAGACATACGGATTGGTGGCCGTCACCACTTCCCGTGGCAGCGGATTCCATAGCTTAAACATACACTGTGTGGGGAAGGGCTTCCTTTGATCAGCCCTAAACCTCTCCCCGATCCACTTCATGGGATGACCCCAGATTCAAGTGTTTTGAGAAAGGAGAAAAATGCATTCCTTTAAACCCCTCTCTCCTGTCTCCCCTTCCTCCCCTTTTCTCGAAGCTGAACAGTCCCAGTTGTTATAGCAGCTTTTCAAAAGGGGGGCGGCCCCCGCCGCCCCCCCCCCCCCGCCCCCGGCACCACAACGATTTCTCTTGCCCTTCTCTGCACTTTTCCAACTCAATAATGTCCTTTTTCAGGTAAGGGAACCAGAAATGAACACAGTACTCCAAGTGCTGTCATATCAACGATTTGTATCATGGGAAATAAGACTTTGGCAGTTCTATGATCTGTTCTGGCCCTAATGATGCCTAGTCTGGAGTTTGCTGGCATGCAACTTTTCTCTCTCTCTCCTTCTGAAACCCCTTACCTCTCTCTCACTCTGACACCCCCCTCTCTTTTATACCCTTTCTCTCTCTCACACACACACACCTTGCTCTCTCTTTCTGATACCCCTTTGCACCTCTCTTTCTCTCTCTGCCACCCCCTTTTCTCTTGCCATCTTTGATATCCCCCAACAGACCCTTCCTTCCCTGGCTTTCCGGCATCTCCTTCACACTCACCCCTCCTAAAAGACCTCCAGAAAAGGAACATCTCTCTCCTCGCTTTTCAGAGACACAGGGTCCTGCAGACAGAGGCCAACGGGGTGTGGCACTCTAGGGGCGCTGGCTGCCCTCTCCCACCCTAACTGGGCACCCCAGATCCGTGGATGGCAGCCAGCCAAGCACCCTTTTCCTGAGTCTGGTGACTATGCCCAGAGGCACCCTTTCCTTTCCTCTCCTCTTTGCCTTCCTTTCAGACAGCAGCAGCAGCTGGATGACATACTTGGGAAACAGCCATCCCAAGGCAAGCAGAAGCAGAAGCGGAAGCTATCCTGCCCTCCACCTTTCCCCGAAGGGAAATTTCCAATCTTTAAATGTTTTCCAAAGTTCAGCCTAGCTGCACATTCCCCCCATTTTCTCTGTGCCCCCCCCCCCGGACACACACACACACACACACGGTCCCCCACCCCCCGCTGTCAGAACACAGCAATATAAATGCCACTAACTCCGTGAAAATGAATTATTGGCCATTTTAATACATGTTGCACAGTACATATTAATATAGAAAAATACATGTTATCAGCACCGTACTGTTGACTGTGTACTAATCCATTCCACCTGCTCAAATATTAGTGCAAATAATTATATATTTGTAATGCATCATTGCTGTCTAGTTGGAATCCATGCCGGCGGAATAAAGGTCTCTTTGGAGAAGCTGTTTGCCATTACGGGCACAACGCTCCACATTCATTCTCAAATTGACTTTGGATGAATAAGTCAGTAGATTGAGCAACCTTTAAAAATCCACTTGCGAGAGACTTAGCAAGTTATTGTAATGAATTGTTTACAGCCAAATGACTGGTGCCCCCGGCCCCAAATCACCTTTGGGGCACCCTGTGTGGATTGGGGCACCCTGTGTGAAAGGTGATTTGGGGCCCCTGACCTCCCCCGGCCCCAAATCACCTTTCACACAGGGTGCCCCAATCCGCTAGTTTGGCTCCTGATGCTCAATGGATGTACGGAAAAGCAGCCAGGGTTCGCTGTTGCCGCAGACGGTTTGTGCCGGTTAGGACATGATCCGATGCGTATTTAGGCAGAAAAGACAGTCTTGCATGTCCCAGCATTCCTCAGCCAACTACGCTGGAGCAGTTGGACTACTTCCTGATGGGAAGTGCATAGGATCGCACTCCAATACAATCGCCAGTCCTCCTGCAGTTGTTGGCTTGGCTTCTCCTGTCTATGGAATCATTATTACATTGCGTTCTTCCTCTTGCAAGGAACCCCAGGTGGCTTACAAGCTCTCCTAATCCCAGTGTATCCACAGAACAAGCTTGTGAAGTGGGATTCCCCAATCCAGCACTCTAACCACTAGGCCACGCTGGCTGTTGTGCGTACTCTTTGGGTGGGCGGAGATGTTCATACCCACAGGAGCGCTTTCCATAAGGTTGTTTTGGATTGTATTTCCGTGACATTTCTCTGCATTGCTGTGCTAACAGTCGTGCCTATTGATTTGAGGACTGTTTGCATCTCTTGCGTAAATTTTTTAAGCTGTGTTGGAAAGTGTGTGACTTTCTCCTCCTCCTCCTCCTCGGTCTTTCCCTACTGGAGGATGGACCTCCCTAGAAGGGAGCTAGAATTCCCTTTCAAAGTGAGTCCGTCCATGATGAACATACTCAGAAATTACAACGGAGTGGTTTTCCGTTGCCTCCAACATTATTTTATTTATTTATTTATTTCCAAATTTATATGCCAGACATCGCAGTGCTGTGCCAATTGCAAAGGTTCCCCTGTTTCCAGAGGCAGTTTCAATCCTCGGAGATCCACAAGTCTCCCAGTTCAGCCCCCTGCACCCAAACCTGTTGGCTTTCCCACAGGTTGGATTATTTGCTGTCATGGGATACTTGCCAAGGGCACATTGATGTGGGCCACCAAAGCCAACCCATTGGCCAATCCTAGGAATGTTTAGGCAGAAGAAAATGCTCAACTCCCAGCATGCCCCAGCCAGCGACGCTAGGAATCATGGGTATCCCAGAAAATGTGAAGGGACGACATCTTCCTGGTGATAACAGCACCTTTAAATGAATTTTCATCAGGACCACAGGAGAAGAAACAGCTGAACTCCCCCTTCCAGCCTTCCATGATCCCAATGACATCCTGTTTGCATTTTTATTAAAATGTTAAATGCAAGGACGCATTTAAATCTAGTCTTCTCAGCTGAGCGATGTATTTTCTCTAATACTCTAATAGGTTAGCATAATTTTCACTAATTCACTAATTTCCATTCATGTTCTACAGCAGATGGGCGCTATGGGAAGAGAACTATGTAAGTCTCTGGTCTGATCAAGTTGGCATTGCTGGGGAATATCCAACAGGGAACTTTCACCCCATACATTTGAGCTGTGCTGGGTTCTGCTTGGGCATTTTTTCGATGCCACCAATTCCATTACACAAGCCAAGGGTCTCTTCAGCTGCTTTGCCCAAGCAGAACCCAGCAAAGCTCAGGGAGCCAAGGTTCAATTTGGAGGCCAGGAAGCACTTCCTGACGGTTAGGACCCCGAGGGCGTGGAATGGGCTTCCCTGGGAGGTCGTTGAGGCCCCATCGGTGAGGGTGTTCAAAGACAGGCTGGACATGCACATGGTGGGCACGTCGTGAGCGGAGCCGGCTGGAGCCGGGGGTCAGACTGGATGGCCCGGGAGGCCCCTTCTGACTCGCTCTGTTTCTATGTTTCCATCACTCAGCCACTGAGATGCAGCCCTTCCCAAGGGAAGCCCCTCATTTCTTGCTTTTAATATTAGATTTTTGCCATCCTTCCATGAAATCAAACAAAAAATCAAGCAAAAACAAAAACACCTGCTGAGAATACAAAACAAGAGTAAAAGCACAGACATGGATACAGGAAAAAAAGGGGAAAACACACGTACATGATATAGCCATACAATAAAGATCAGAGATACGTCAAACTGGTCTTGAAAGATGTATTAATAATTTTCCTGGGCTCCAAGATCACTGCAGATGGGGACTGCAGCCAAGAAATTAAAAGACGCTTGCTCCTGGGGAGGAAAGCTATGGCAAATCTAGATAGCATACTAAAAAGCAGAGACATCACCCTGCCAACAAAAGTGCGCATAGTCAAGGCGATGGTTTTCCCAGTTGCAATGTATGGCTGTGAAAGCTGGACCATAAGGAAGGCCGAGCGCAAAAGGATTGAGGCCTTTGAGTTGTGGTGCTGGAGGAGACTCCTGCGAGTCCCTTGGACTGTAAGGCAACCAAACTGGTCAGTCCTAGAGGAGATCAGCCCTGACTGCTCTTTAGAAGGCCAGATCCTGAGGATGAAACTCAAATACTTTGGCCACCTAATGAGAAGGAAGGACTCCCTGGAGAAGAGCCTGATGCTGGGAACAATAGATGGCAAAAGAAGAAGGGGACGGCAGAGGATGAGGTGGCTGGATGGAGTCACTGAGGTGGTTGGTGTGAGCTTGAGTGGACTCCAAGGGATGGTGGAGGACAGGAGGGCCTGGACGAACATTGTCCATGGGGTCGCGATGGGTCGGACACGACTTCGCGACTAACAACAACAACAACATGCTTACAGCTATGGAAATATATATCCAAAGTTTCTGTTCCACATCGCTAATATAGGTTGAGGTAGGCGGACCAAATGTCGGAATGAGGTGCAAGGAGTCTATTCTCTCCTAGGACGCCAGGGCTGTGAGGTCTTCGATCCATTGCTGACTGAAAGTCTTTCCATCCCCACGGTATGAGTCTCTTAGCCACCAAGAGCTCCTGTATAGCCCATTTGTGGTGGCCAAGGGACAGCTTCCAGGATGTGGGAATGGAATTCTGCGATACATTACTGCCACTCCATGCAACTCTGGTGCGCCTGCAACTGGAGTATTGTGCTTAGTTTGGGCCCCTCATTACAGGAAGGATAGAGCCAGGCTGGAGTCAGTGCAGTGAAGGGCTACAAAGTTGGTGGCCAGTTTGCAGGGGAAGCTGTATGAGGCGGGACTGGGGGAACTGGGTCTCTTCAGCCTGGAGAAGAGGAGACTCAGAGGGGATCTGTTGGCGACATACAGGTATGTGAGGGGGTGTCACACGGAGGTGGGTTGAGACCTGTTCTCCCCTGCAGAGGAAGGCAGGACCCCCTCCCACAGAGCAAAGCTCAAGGAACCAAGGCTCAATTTGGATGCCAGGAAGGACTTCCTGAAAGTTAGGACCCCGAGGGCATGGAATGGGCTTCCAGGGGAGGTCATTGAGGCCCCATCAGTGCAGGTGTTCAAGGATAGGCTAGACATGCGCATGGTGGGCATGTTGTGAGTGGAGCCGGCTGGTGCCGGAGGTCAGACTAGATGGCCCGGGAGACCCCTTCTGACCCGCTCTGTTTCTATGTTTCTATCTTTAAACAAGAATGATGCATTTGAAGGCCCAAGTGAGCAAAAATGGCAGTTTCTGGAAGGAGGCAGATCAGGGGCTCTTCCAAAAGCCCACCGCTTCCGGAAAAGAGCATTTCTGCTTGCTCCAGCTTGTCCTAGCAGCGCTCAAGTACTGTTTCATAATAACGTCACGCGGCGTCCGAGCTTTGCCCAGGATGGAAGAACCTTGTTGAATTTTGCCCCGAACCCTTTACCTGACCTGAGCATGAAGAAGAGGCGGGTTGGTGATACTGCAGCTGCCGGCCAACATGGGCACGTCGCAAATGGAGCACCAGCGATACCCAGAGGAGAGCAGATCGCGCAGAAACGACACTGAAATCCGCAACGCATTCCCTCCACCCCAGGGCTGCAGAATTGTAGAATTTTGTCGCCTGTGTGTCGAAGGCGACAAAAGAGCCATCAAAGTGCTTCCACTGTGCTCTTAAACTGTTACGGCTGCCTTCCCCATTTACGGCTCCCCGTCAGCCTGTTTTTAAGCATTTAAATATATCTTTCTTTTTTTCCTTTCAGTCCTCCTCCAGTTTCCTTTACAATATATATTTTGTTCAAGTTGCACGGTGGAGTAGTAGCTACTCAGTGTCCTTCCCACCATCTCCCTCTTTCATTATTATTAGTCCTTCTGCCACAAGGCAAGCCAAACACAAAGTTGTGCTTAAAAAAAATTATAGGACTTGTAAATGGGGCAGGGAGGGGGAGCCCACAAACGGTTATTTTCTACCCGATTGGCAATTTCCTATTTTAACCAATTGGAAGGCATATAATTACGCACGCCCCCCTCTGGATTGCCACTCATTAAATGCCAACGTTGGAAGAGGGAACCTTAGAAAAGCGACACTTTTAACTCATTACCTGAACAGAAAAGGCCCATTTTAAAAATTTAGTTGTCGATAGTATTTAAATTATATTGAGGTGCTACTGGAAATATTTTCCTAAATTGCATGCCATAATAGCTATAATACATGGAAATGCACAGCAGTGGAAACGACCCACCGCCCTGAAATCCACATTTTATTTTCCAAATCATTTGTTCGTTCAAGTGGGGAAGGGTGGTCCGTGTTCCATCACTGGGAAGGCACCGAAGTGGAAAAACGAAAGTTGGTCGGCCGGCTGCATCTGCCGAGGGGTCCCTGGTCTTGCGATGAGTCCGGGTGTCCCGGGATTCGGACCTTCTCCTTGGAGCTCAGTCACAGAGGGTGAGATGTGAGTGATGCAAAAAACTGAATAATAATAGTGCAGTTGGAGTGGGGAGAAACTGGACACGGTTTCCGTCTTAACAGGTATGGGACGGCAACCTTGGCCCCTGCAGTCCAGGCTTGTCCGCACTGGCTCTCCCGGGATCCAGGCAGGATTTCCTAGCTCTGCCTGGAGGTGTCAGGATAGTCAGGGACCTTCCTGCCTTGCTCTGGAGCAATGGCTTCCCCAGGCAACAGTACGGCTGAGCAGTTCTGGGCACCCTTTCCAGCACGATTAGAGGGCCTGAACGATTGATGGCAAAAGGAGAAGGGGGCGGCAGAGGATGAGGGGGCTGGATGGAGTCACTGAGGCAGTTGGTGTGAGCTTAGGTGGACTCCGGGGGAAGGTGGGGGACAGGAGGGCCTGGAGGGATGTTGTCCATGGGGCGCGATGGGTCGGACACGACTTGGCGACTAGCAAGCAAGCAAATCACATCCCTGCCTCATCAGGGCTTGGGAATTTGGCCACAGGGGGAAAAGGCCTAACCTGGAAGTTTGGTGTGGCGCATCAGGGACCGCTTTGCTTCAAACTACACCCTTTTCGAAACCATCAGGGTGCCAGATTTCGGCAGGAAATGGCTGGTTTTTCCACTTGGGGAGGCAGGGCCAGCCCTGCCGGGAGGCAGAGCAAGGAGGCAGGGGAAAGAAAAGGTACCACCTTATTGGCGCATTCTTCAGGTGCCATTTGCCAACTTGCAATGATGCCCAATATTTCTTGCTTGTGATTCGGGAATCTCTACGAATTAACTTCTCCCCGCCGCCCCCCTCCTTCAAAAAAAAAATGCAAAAAGGGATAGTGGCAAGCAAGCCACTGCTTTAAACTGCTGGCTCCGAGATTCAGAGGTATCAGAGAGGAATGCTTGGAATGGACATCACAGCGTCGGAAAGTGGCAGCTGCGCAACTATGCGCTCCTTCGCTGCCCACAAACCCTTTCTGCCTCTGCCATGGCCAACGAAGAGAGCAATGCATCCGAACAAAGCCCCTTTCCCAGAATGCTCGAGGCAGCTTGGCACGCTTCTCCCCTCTCTGGTTTATCACCCTAACACTGTGCTCGTTTTCCTTTTAACGGAAGCAAAAACAAAACCTTCACCCGATCAATCGGGCAGGACCTGCTGGGCCTGCAGACACTTCAAACTTGCAGGATGCTTGGAGGCTGAAACGTCCAAGGCGGCCTGCCCGCTCGAGCAGAGCCAGACGACACCCCGTGCGAGACACAGAGCCGCGTTCTCCGTGGGGAGAGCGCAGGCAGCGTTAAGTGGCGCACCCTAGCAGGAGCGCCGCTTGGATCTTGGCCGTGGGGAACATTTCCTCTCTTCCGAAACGGCTTCAGTTCCATTTGAGCTTATCCCCTGCTGGAGCCACCTCGACACCGCGTTGTGGTTTTGCATTCTCAAGACGACCCATGGTTTTCCTGCTCCCCCCGTTGCCAAGGTCTACCTGCCCAACACCATCTCAATCCCACCACGGGGCTGCGAAGGGACCCATTTCTAACCCATGATGCACAAGAACTCATCACACGCCTCGGAATATCTGAATCACAGGCAGCTCTTAAAAATGTAAGTACAACACTGGGCTTACAGCGTGATCCTAGGCAGGTCTACTCAGAAGCTGCACCCTTGGAATTCAGTGAGACTTACTCTTCAGTAAACAACTACAAGACTGGACTGTAAATTAGGAGTAGCTCGCCGTTCATACTACCACTGTGCTGCCCACATCAACTCTCCCCAATCTGATGAAGTCCAAAACATCCGGATGACAACTCCCAGCAGCCCCAGATCAGGAATCCTGGGATTGCAAGTCCAGAACTTCTGGAGTGCCCCAGGTTTGGGAAGGCTGCAGATATTTCTCCGATGTATTTTCACGTGTGGCTTTTCTGTCCTCTCAAAGCACAAAGAAAAACAAGCTTTGTGTCATTTCGAAAACAGAAGTGGCTAACCCTTCATCTATTGAGCTGGAAAAGGCATTCCAGTGAGGCGGCTTGGTGTAAATGTGCAAACAGGATTCCTCAGTGCGGCGCCTGGAAGCTACATCCCATCCTGCTGCGCACTGCGCATGGCAGGGAACAGGAAAAGAGGTTCTGCCAACAGTTCCACAGGAATGCAGCCAAAACTCGGCGCATGTTCTGAAGCGAACCGGAACCACTTCCGGAGGAACATGTTGCTGGGGTGAGAAAACATGCGCTGGCCTTCCCCAGCTTGGGCCCTCCGGAAGTGAGAGACGGCAACTTCTGGTGAGGCACCAGGTAGGGGAAAGCAGGGCTAAACTGGGTGAGCTTTGCCCTGCTTCAGACCTCTGAAAAGGGACGAATTCCAGCAGTGGCGGGAACAGAGTTCACCCTCGTCACTGGCAGCCATTCTGCGCGCCCCGGGCTCCCTCCTCGGCACGGCTTCCACACCGACGAGAGAGAACCTGAAAGGCATTGTCACTGACCTCAGGCAGGGCACCCCAACCCCACTGCACCCCATCTGTCACGGCTCTTCCGACGGCTACCTAACGGGCACAAGTGGGGCATGTGACGTTTTTCCGTCCCATCGACGTGGCACGTCGGCACACTGGCCGGCTGCTGAGTTGCCGCCTATTACGCAGATGTCATGAGGAGTCCCGCCAGGAGAGACAGGGCTACCCCACATGCTGTTCCCATGCCCGGCATCCCAGTATGCCCAGTACACCATCGCCATGCCCTGCCAGGAGGATGCACAAGCCATCACAAGCACTGAACTGCCAGGAACGGCAAGGAAAGTTGGCCGCTCTGCAGGGCCAGGTGAGAACTGACTGGGCACGGCAAGCAGGGGGCAGAGGACCCCCCGAAAGCCAGCTGTGGTTAAAGAGGGGCGCTACCATCGTTGCTACATTATTCCCATTCTGCACTTATATCCCACCTTTTTTCCTGTTGCGGGGAATGCCAGGTGACTTACACAGCTCCATTACATGCTCACAACCATCACCCTGTGAAGCAGGTTAGGCTGAGAGGGAGAGACTGGCCCCAAGTCCCAGGTTCCCGGTCCAACACTCAAACTGCCACACCACACGGGCTCTCAGTGAGAGGCTGCCACACCCCACCTCGTCAAAAGCAACATTTCTCTCGCCAGGGAACACTATTCCTGATCCTTCTCAACCACAGCGGATTCCAAGTTTAATCAGGGTAAATGTTTATATGTGGCAAAAGCATGAAGCCATTTAAGGAACACCCATCCACACAAGGGCAGAATCAAAGGGTCATTTCCCTCTGCCTTCTACTATGGAGGGGCTGTCAAGTGTGGAGCTTGTGGTGTGGGGAAAGAAAAAAATAATCGGGTAGCATGAACCCATGCTCTTTACAACGAGAAATACCGAAACGCAAGTCATTCTGTTGGGAGAAAAACTGGAAGCGGCAGCACAGTATCGTCATGGACAACAGGAAGAGCTCTGGCAGAACCCCCATCTCCAGACGCCGCCTATTTCACAGGGATGACGAGAAGAGGAGAATGGAAAGGCTCGGTTTTAAGGGATGGCTGCGCGTTTTGCTCCGAGCCACCCAGCCCAGCCCAGCCCAGCCCAGCCCAGCCCAGCCCAGCCCAGCCCAGCCCAGCCCAGCCTCTCCTCTCCTCTCCTCTCCTCTCCTCTCCTCTCCTCTCCTCTCCTCTCCTCTCCTCCTCAAAAGCCGCCACCACTGTGCTGCGCCGTGGGCCGCGATGCTGGCCTCCCCATCTTCCACCCGCTCAGCTGAAGTGGCGGCCGAGGCGGGTGGATCGGTAGTCCAGGCGGAGCTGCACGAAGGAGTGGAGGATGTTCTTCTCCAGGATGGCCAGCTGCTCCCCCGAGCAGACCTGCTTCAGGTTGTCTGGAGCGACGACAAGAAGGTTGCAGAGCGAGTGCAGTGTGTCAAAAAGCTGCAGCACCAGCGCTATCTGCAGGCAGGTGGAGAAAGATGGGAAAATCAGGAGTAAATATCAGGTGATGCTCCGGAGATCACCCTGGAGGCCAGACAGAGAAAGCACAGGGGCTTTTTCTTCTTGTGTGGAAATGCCACAAACCCGGAAGGGAGGTCACCCAAACAGCGAGACCACCACTTCGAAAGGCTGCCTGCTCCAGCGCCCCGCCCAGGGGCTCCGCCGCATGCCGCCCCTGCCCGGCGCAACTCTGGCTTACCCGGAACTCTTTGGCACACTTCCGGTATTCAGCCACATCACAAATGGCCAGCATGCCACCCATGCAGCTGTAGGAATACTGCTGCAGGTGTTCGTAGATGAGCCGGTGGAAGCGGACGCCAAACTCCATCAGAACGCTGTCCACGTTCTTGCCGTCCATTGACTTCCTGATCTTTTCCATATGCTTTCTGACGTAGACACAGACTTTGGCACAGGCCTGAAAGGTAAGAGGGGAAGGTCCAGACTTTCTCAAGGCCCCAGAAACAGAACACTGGGGGTCTAAAAAGAAACCAGTACAGCACCAAGAGTTTGTTGGAAAGATGGAATAACCTTAATGCTAACAAAGGACCATAGATGGCAAGCTGTACTTATGACTGTGTTGTGTCTGTTTGAAGTGGGGAAAATACTGGCAATCTAGCAACTATTTGAAGTGTATCCTGTCCAATTTGTGGCTCCAGAGACATCCCAAAAATTTACAGAGCCGTCTCATCAGTGGAGCTCGACACAGGGTAGAGGGTTCTGCCGATTTCCCTGCCTGGGTAGGTTCCTGTGGCACAAAGGGAACATGAGCCATGGCGGCTTAACGTAAGGACCTCAAGAAAGCCCTGCTGGAGCAGACGAAAGACCCATCCAGGCCAGCACCCCACACACCTGCTGACTTACTTTCCTCCCCGTGTGGACACGTTGCAAGCTACCAAACGATTCACATAATTCCCCTTGCTGGGTGCTGGCTTCTGTGGCTCCCAAATCAGGCAGGGCTGGACAGCTCTGGAGGCTGACATACCATCCCGAAATATTTCAGAGAAGTTTGTAAGCCAGCCTGGCCAGGTTTGGAAGTCACGCTAACCAAAGCCAGAGAAGCTGCTGGCTCCCACTCGCCGCGGCGAAGTAAGCCGCCAAAACTCATTTTCCTTCCAAGGCTATGTGACCCCACCCAGCCTCAGTCTCAGATAAATCTCCGTGCAAGCTGGAATACTCCTACACAGAGGAAGTCACAGGTGCAGCAGAAACTTCACCTGGCCAGTATCGTCTCTCCTGTCGTTTAAAAGAGCACTCTGGCATCCCATTACGTACTCCGATTACCTGCACGGAACTCCCATGGGCATCAGTGGATTGTAACCCCAGCCAGGTGTGCTGAAGAAATAAACGTGCAGGCCACACACTGGCGCCTCCAAAGGCCCTTCTGGATGCTGAATGCTCCTTAGGCACTTGCTCCTTGTAGCGCACGACCGGTGCAGCCTTTGCGCAGGAAGGCAACCGCAAGTCACTGCTTAAAAAACGCTTCCGGGCAATTTGGGCAGGGTTCGTTCGGGATGTCTGACCACGTGCCTGTACAAAGCAGCCGCCGCCACCGTCTGTGCCAGGGATACACAACCCCTCCAAGGGCTGCCGGAATGGCTGACACAGAGGCGAGGGCCACACTGACACATCCCACCGCGCGTGCGACAGAACGTGCGTTCCTTGCTGGTAGCAGAGTTTGGGCAAGAGCCAGCCACAGGGGGCTCCTTGGGGGAGATGGCCGGGAGTTTGGAACGCCGTGGCCAAGCTGCTAGGGCAGCCATGGAGGGGCGGGGGTGGGGAGGAAGCAAAGGCCGGGGGGGCATATCTCTTTTCCTGGCCTAAGAATATGGGGCACATTTCTGCTATTGCTCTGGGTCTGCAGCACGCGATTGATTGCCGCGAGGCGAGAGCGGCTCCACAGGGTGGTCTGGCAGCGGCGGCTGTATAAATGCTCGATCGCAGCAACAAATAATAAGGCTTAGTGCATAAGAGACCAAGCGGCCCTTATCGCAGAGGGGCTAAAGCATTGGCGAGGCCGCCCTGGAACCACGACCCGCTTTTACAGCACACAACAGGAGCACCGCAACTCAAAACGCCAAGCGCTGAGAAGCAACGGGCAGTCTTCCTGGCTGAAACGGCACAAAGGAAATGCAGCAGAACTGCCGGAAGGGAGGGCGAGGAGTCGACCGTCGAGCGAGACGCACACGCCATCGAACGCCGGCTCTGAGCAGAGCCGGCGCCCGCGGGGAAGTGCGCCGGCGGCAGCCCGAGAGCGTGCTGTGCCCCTTGTCCCTGGCTGGTCTATATATAGCTACTCACATTAGTGTACTGAATGAGGACGTTGTTCTCGTCTTCGGGTTTGAAATCCGTCTTCTTTTGTTCCGTCGTCAAGATGTGCCTCATCTGTCCCAGCAAGCAGTTCAGCGTCCTTCGGAGTGAAAGAACCGGGGGCGGTGTAAGAAAGAGCACTTCGAGCCCCGCAAAACGCCACCCTCGCGACCTCCTACGGGGCACCCGCTCGCTTGCAGCGAGGCGCTATCACACCCCCATCCCCATGGTCTTCCAGACGTGGCGGACCACTCGATCGGATCCGGCATTTCTTCAAAGTTCACTATGTGTTTTACATTCGACAAATCCGCAGACCGGAAACAGTCCCTGGCCATGGGGTGCTATCTGCCAGAGCCACGGACGGACGAGCTGCCCACGAGCCCCTCACTTGCCTATCTATGCCCATGTCCAGCTTCACCTCCATTTGTTCCGAGATATCCTTCTTCTTCTGCAGGCATTCCGAGAGTTTAGGAGAGGAGCTGCGGGGAAGAATGGGAAGGGATGCCGTTAGCGCCGGCTGGATTCTGAGCGCCTGCTTCCCAGCTCATCCTCCCCAAGGCGGCCTCCATGCGCTGCTCTGCATGCTCAATCCAACCACTGTGAAAGAAGAAGCTGCAGGGGGCAGAGAGGACTCGATCGACCAGCCGGCTGCCTCTGGGAAGCCTAAGAGGAGGACTCCGCCCTGTGGACTTCCCCAGCAAGCTGCCTCTGACCCCGGAGGCACTACGCAGCCTTCCCAACTCGTTGCCATGGGCAGCCCTACTCTCCGGGCGTGTGCCTAATCCCATTCCAAGGCAGCACTTTCAGAATATGGGAAATCTCAGCCAAGAAGTCAACTAACTTTGACTGGAACGCAGGAGCAAGTTCCCAGCCCTCATGAGGGATGCTCAAAAGACATTACGGAACTTTTGGTAGGTCAGGGAGCAAGAAACACCATGCTACAAGTCTCCGTGCCGTCCGCCCAAAGCCACCGCAGAATTCTTGCCTGTTTCCAGTCAGTACTCCAGTTGCTTGCTACTTAAGTTTGTGCAGGAAGTTAGCATAATCACTCTTGCTGGTGGCAAAACCTTGGAGACGACTGACAGAAAATTGAGAGCTTGATGCGCATGCCATGATGCACAGCCTTCATGCACCAAGGCCAAGCCCGCAAGATGCAAGGGAGTTTCCCGGTGCATCTTTACAACAGTACAGAGGCTTGTTCGGCCTATTTTCTATGGCCTAATTCGTGGAATGATAAACCCTTTTCCTGCAGTGAAAGAATATTTTGGGGTACGGAGGCAAATTCCACGTGGCTTCTCCACTTAAAGACCAGGCAAACCACCTACCTAACCAGCGGCATCAGATGGTCGTTGAACTGCTTGTCAAAGAGATGAAAAATGGTATTAGCCTGGTTCACAACGTCCAGGAAATAAAGGTTTGCATTCTTGGCATCTGATGAAGGAATGCCTAGAGGCAAAAAAAAAACCAAAAAACAAACCAGAGAGAAAAAAATGCAGGCGCCCTAGAGTTATGAACCCCCAGGGTGAGAACAACGTGCGCTTACTGGCGAAATGCGTAGAGCCTATTGATTCTGAAACATCATTGTGGAAAACCGCCATCACCACAGAGAGGGAGGAAGTGAAAGGGTAGAGAGGGAGGCCTTTCATGCCTTGGAGGCCACCCTCTCTACCCCTCCCATCCAGAGAGGGAGCTCTCTCCAGCATCGCCTTGCTGCAAAGAGGAGTTTGGGTGGAGGGACTAGAGGATTTGCGTTTTGTCCACTTTCGGGGGGGGGGGTCCTGCTCCCCTGTTGCTCATGAATGTGGAGGGCTGGCTGATTCGTGATCCGGATTGCATACACATTCAATTTGAAGACAAATCTCCATTTTCGCAGGAACAGAACTTGTTCATGACCCAGGGGCTGCCTGTATCTGAATGGGGCTAAGAAAACTTTCCACCCAACTAGCATCAGCAAGCTTGAGCAAACTCACAAGAAAATTAACTTCAGGCTATACGTATACAGTTTTGCTTAACTCTTTTTAACCAATATGCAAGTGATGCACATAATACAGTCCTCCAGACAAGCAAAATGATTACCAATAGCTCACCCAATTCAAATATATATAGGTTCAAGAAAAACATTCTTAAAATCTTAGAATGTTTCACAGCTCTAAAATCATTTTTTAAATTATATAATATACTCCTATTTGTGACTGAAGTTGGTATTTTATACATTTCAACGTTTAAAATCTAATTAAAATGTTATAAAAGATAGTTAAAGAACTTTTAATTTTCTCCAATGCCTTAACATTTTTAATTTTCAAAATGTCAAATCTATATAAAACATATAAAGTAGATGTACTATGGGTGGTACTTTTGCTTTTTTAACTCCTTCTAAAAATACGTCAGACATGGAAATGGCCTAGTTTATTCCTTCAGCATGGTATATAAATAAAGTATGTATATGATACATGTATCAGCAGTTTTAAGAAGGGTGCTTGCGGATTTGGTAAGGTTTATATGGTTATCATTTGCTTGAGGTCCAATAAAAAGGGTTGGTTATAAATTAAATAAACTGCATTAGAATATCATGCGGCCTCATACTAAATGTTCTTTTACATTCATTCCAAAGATGTACAGTTATGTCGTTATGCTCTTACTATCAGGAATTAATTTCAAGAAATGAGCATGCACTGGCTAGTTCATGCGCATGGAAAGTAGGCATGCACTTACCAGCCAGGCCCGTTTCCAGCGCATAATCAATGTGCTCCATGCACAAGAATTCTACGAGCAAAGAGAATATTCTGAAGGCATTCTTCGGCAAATCAGACGGATCGGAAAGCTTGAAAAGTGAAAAGCATTTGTTAGCACTTGACAATAGGAAGAATTCTAGGCAACCTGTTTCAAATCCTACTGTGCATGGTTTCCATAATGCTGGTATAACTGTGTAGACCATCATGCAAGCAGCACATTCTTGCTGGTATCCTGAGTTCCCCAAATTTTATTTATGAAAAAAAAAGTAAATCCCATCCTTGACAGGACTGGAAATGCTTGACCCGTGTGGGATGCATTTATTAAGGCCGCAAAAATTCCAGTTCTCCTAAAAGCCTTGGGCAGCTCCTTGCCTCTAACCTCTCTAACAAAGTATTTCCCACCCTTCCTCTTGCCCATCTCTTTAACACCTTTGCACTAAGGATATGCAATCAGCAGAAACCCAGGTTGCTGCTAAGTTCTGAATTTGATCTCAATGCTCATTCCACGTTGCATCTGCATCAAACTGAGGGGCTTATTTTTTCATTTTGCATCATAATCCATGCAAATTTCCACACATGTTTTCCAAGCATGCACACCTTTTGACATCTGCACATTTTCTCCCATTAGTTAAAGAACGTGTGTGTGCATTTTTCAAAAGTGTGCAGTTTTTCATGCACATTTCTCAAATTTACACATGCTGTTAATTGCCTCTGCGTGCTGCAAGCTCAGAACTGTATGGAGTTTGCAGACTGCATCTGAGTCCATGCTCTATCGAAAAGATGCAAATTGGGTAAAACCTGATCAAAAATGGCTAAGAAATTCATTCCAGTTCATCCTGCTGTGCGCTTCCTTCTTTCCAGAACCTGTACTCTCATCCTTTCCTTTAACAACTTCTGAAAACGCTATCAAAAGCCTGTTTAAACGGCTAGAGTAGTGGAACTCTTGACTTCTGGAAGCTCTTGCATCCAGTTTAAATGCAAGTTGATAAAGCTGGGGAACGGGGACACAACCATACCACAGAAACACCCCTAAAACAAATGACTGTTTTGCAAAATTTGAAATATTTTGTCTACTAAAAATCAGTTCACAAAGCAGTTTACAAGTAAAGCAAAAAACAGGTGATGAAACATGTTAAGAATTTACGCAACCAAAAAAACCCCCCAAAATAAAGCATGCGATACAACTGTGTCTCCTTGCACATGCATCTGTGCGCATACTAGGATACCCAGAGGAGGGCCTTCTCTGCAGTGGCGCCCTGGCTATGGAATGCGCTCCCAAGAGAGGTCCGCCTGGCACCGACATTACATGCTTTTTGGCACCAGGTCAAGACCTTTTTATTTTCCTGTAATTTTAAAGTTTAAATATTTTAATTTCTGTTTTATTCTCAGTAGTGGATTATTACGGATTATTATAGGCTATTATATGTATTTATTGGGTGTTCTGTTTGTAAGCCATCCAGAGAAGTGTCGTATTTGGACGGGATAAAAATACCCAAATAAATAAATAAAAAATTACACACCCTGTGACACCTTTCAAAAGCTTGCTTTGTTTCTTGTAAGAGATTAACTACGACATCCTGGGAGAGGAAAGTTTCGCCATGGGTATCGATACTGGGGCCCAGTGGCAAGTTTGTTCGTTGCCGTATTCTCTCTTTGAGGTCTTGGATGCTAGAAAGAAATGCACCAATCAGGAAGTGACCCAAGTCAGGTATTACTTTGCTTAATTTTTCAGCCACACGAAGAGAGTGCTTTTACTCATTACATACAAATTAACACAAAAAACCTTCCCCCAACAAAGAAAATCTCCAACACGTACCAGCCACTAAAACCAGCCACGTCCCCCTTGTGCTCCATCACGGTGCCCTCGTGACCAAGAGCATTAATTAATTGCTTTTAAGGAATGTGGAGGTGGAATGGAATTGGCCACAGTCAGTGGGCCACATATCCATTGCTTTGGTCCCACTGTCATACTTGGTCCAACAGGTTGTGTAGGTTTTCATAGTGCAAAACCAGCCATGCCTGTTAGATCAGAGATAACCATGGGATAAAAAATGCAGTGTGCCCACCACAGACATTTGCCACTCTCTTTGCCCACTGCCTGACTCCAGTCTTGCGTTCACCATCCAACATGTGGGCCAAGCCATGTCTACACCACCAGTGCGGTAAACTCTTTTTTAATGGCATTTGCTGGAGCCCTAGTCAAAAACCCTATAGCACATATGGCCAATGCACATATGGCTAAAAAAGCGGGGGGTGGGTGCATGGTAAACATGTGTTATTCCTACTAATTTTCACATGCATTACAAAGAAGGCTTTATTCCCCTTTCTCTTCCCCCTCCACAGATACTCAAAAACGTAACCAGAAAATTGGAAGTAGACCAAAGAAAGGGTTAGAGGAGGATGAGATCTTGTGCCGCTAAGTTATTGCACCAAATGTCTCTGCAGAATTTTCAGCCTGGTTTTGCAGTGGCAGATCAGACACTCAAGCAAATGTTACGGTAGGTACACATCGGTAATGTTATTTGCTAACATCTTAAACAACAGATGAGCCTGTGAGGCGGCTGTAGAACAGCGAGCACAGAGGAGTCGTACTGCAAGTCGGAACTCACCCTCCACTCCCAATGGCTCTCTTCTGGTGGTTTTTTGACTCATAGTAGCGCTGCAAAATCATGGAGCTCCTGCTTCTCAAATAACCAATTTCCACCTCGATGAAATTCTCCAAGTAGGAAACGAAGATGGATTTGATAAGCTTAGACAAGAAAGTCTGCTTATCAGTGCCCAAATTAAACTCCATCAGTTTGCTTGAGAGATTTGTAGTCCTTTCAATTAAAGTCAGGCCAGGAGGAAGCAAGAGAAGGAAGCAACAGATTTGCAGGTGTTAAAATGCAGGTGTAGCGTTTACAATGTTCCCTTCTAACAAGGTGCAGTGCGGGATCTGGATGCACCTAGCAAATGGGGGCCTACTCAGTCCCTTGGACTGGAAATTACTGAGATGGTCCCATGCGAGAACCGGAGACAAGTTTAAGAAGGGCGTAATCCTATGCATGTTAGACAGAACTAAGCCCTACATCGCCCGGGGAGCCGCGCCAGCTTTGGGACTGCGCTCGTAACCTCTTTAAGAGCATTTAGGGCAGGACCCTAAGGCTCTGCAGAGTCTAGGTGGCCATGAGGGTTATTCAGCACCCCAGTTCTCAGCTCCAAAATTGGCTCCACGCTCAGAGCTGGGATGCCAGCACCTGTCTGGCTGCAGTGCTGGGGTTCTACTCGTAAGAGCAACCTCAGAGAGGGGCTTGAGGGGACAAGAAGCAGAGGGGTTGGGGCACCTTGACTTCACCTCCTCATGCTTTCAGGCAACACACTTAAGACAACCCAGGTCAGTGATCTGCGGGGCGAGGGAGGGGGCACAGAGGCGGCCTTTACCTCCGTGCACCTCCTTCCTTCGATAGGAGGCCCACTGTCCTCTGAGTCCAGAGTTACGGGCCGCCTCACTGGATCACACCATTCTCCATGAAAATTTGAGGCAGAAAAAGGCTAACAACTTCCAGCCGGCCCCAGCCAGGTCATTCTAAATTTGCATGGGATTGCAACCTTCGGGAATGCCGGGAACAATGCTTCCCAAATCATTTGTATTTGGCTGGAACATAAATAGCTTGTGATACAGTTAGGGCTCAACGATAAGTCTCTTTGGCGCAAAGGTTTAACACAGGCAGCAGCCTTCATGTGCAGAACAGTGTGGTCATCACTCATTCTAGTCTTGTCCCTGCTACTCCTGATCCATCATCCACATCCACCATCCTTCTTTGGGGCAGATGTAGTAAAACCTGCGCTGAATATATCCACACATTAACCTGGGGCTACCGGCAAAAGGCATGGTGTTTGCTGCACTTCTTCTGGCAATGAATTCCTTTTAAATGACTCAGTAACGGAGGTTCCGATTCTGACTTTCCTCTCTCTTAACGCAGCACAGTCGGGCACGTGTGGAAATGCACCGGTGTGCAGGGGTGTGTGCGCACAAGACAACCCAAAGAGGTGATGGCACTCAAAGAACCGCTCACCATTCTGAGGGGAGGCAGCACCTACTGACAGGAGATCCCCAGAGGGACTGACCAGCCAAACAAGCAGGCATGGACCTCACACGATTTCTCTCCCCGAAGCATCACAAAGCAGCACCAACCTTGTGTAGAGGTCATAGAGGCTCTGCAGGTACTGCTCTGCATCTGACTTCTTATGTTCTTCCAGCTGCTCTTTTATATAACTCTGTGAAGCAAAGGGCCAGGTGTCCGGTTATTTCCATTCCACACATCTTGCACACGTTCCTATGCATTTAGACCCGTGTGGGGAACTTCTTATCAGAGTCAGTTAAAGGTCCAAAAACACCCTGTTCCCATAAGAATTAATGCCAGTGTTCGCATCGCCTCCATGTACACATGCTGCCTCCAAAAAGGCTGTTTAATCCCCACTACACTTTCACCCTTTCATGTAAATTAACTGCAACTACTCATTATATTTATATCTTTACATCATTCTCCTCCTCTTGCCCACAATCTCATACCCTCAAGAATGACCCTGTCAGGTAGGTTGGGCTGAGAGTGAGTGACTGGCCCAAAGTCACCCAGTTGGCTCCATGGCCGAGCGGGGACTCGAACCCGGATCGCCTGTGACCCAGCCATGGGCTCTTAACCATAACACCACATTGAGCCTCTCGCCTTTGTTCTTCATAGTGGCAGAGGTGCCATCGGAGGTGGAGCAGGAACTGTGCCTTATCCTGATCTCCCGTGCATTGTTCCTACCAGATGTGCTGCACTGAACTATCCATCTCCGCAGCACAAAGGAAGGGGCAGCTCAGCTGGATGTTGCCCCCAGGTGTTAGTTCACACCTACAGAGCACCATCACAAGCACCCAGAGATGTTCCATTTTTAACAAGAGAACACTGCTCCTTCTCCGGCCCGTCCCCACAAAGATTTTGTGCAGCAAGTCACCACCGTGTTTGCTGTAAAAAAAATGCTGTTTCTGTGAATTGCCTGAGGCTGCCTGGAAAGACCAGGATCCAACACTATTCTCTACACATGGCTACCCGAGCATGCAGGGAGCCGAGGGACAGGCACAAAACAGAGCCATAATTACATGCCATATATCCAACACAACGCACCCTGGCATGAAAAAAGCTTGAGCCCTTAGTAATTAAGGTGTGAAAAGTTGGCACAGGTAATGGTGGCACAAAGGTGATGCATTACATAAAGAAGAAAGCCATGAAAGCCAGAGGGATTTCTGTATTTTAAAAAGAAATACTTAAGTAGCAGCAAACAGCTTTAAGTTCCTAAGTCACCTGAAGTCTGATTTCGAAGATATTCTGGATAAGTTTCGCCATTACGGTCTCTGGACTGCTAAATATGTCTCCAACTTGTTTGTTCACATTTTGGCAGAGAACAGCCGTTTCTTCAAAGATATCCATCCTCAAGAAGGCACCCTGGAAGACAGAAAGGTCGAAAGAGTGTTTCTACCCTGAAAATATCTGTACCTGTAAAGCCACAACATATCCAGATGCATCCTTCACCAATCTGACAACACACACACACACACACGTGTCAAATCCTTACCTCTTGGCACTGCTTTATGTACACATCGACACAGTGAGAATAGCCCTGTGGGGGGGGGAGGGAAAGATGTTGCAATTCAGTAATATTATTACTATTGTTCACGGATTCTTCAAATTATACTGTGGAATGCCAAACATCCTTCGTCAGCCTCTTGGGAGCTCTACACCGCAAAGATTCTGGTCATGATTCAGGATAAGGCCTTTAGTACGAGTTTCCAAAACGCTTTACCTTAAGAGAGGTTAGAGCAGAATTCACACATGGCCTTAAGTTCACGCGCCCACTTCATCTCCCTCCCAACAAGGTATAGCCACAGCCAACAAATCAAGCCCACATCTTGCAATCTCTCCCAAAAAATGCTCAGTTTTGAAGCTCAGAAACCCTCTAATACTAATGGGACCTTACCGGACATTCACTGATAATTTTTTTCGACAGGACTTGCAGGAACGTATAGCCAGGGGCTAAATCCTAGGGGGAAATCCTGCAGAAATTCGCAGTTCGGCACTCAGGAAAGAGTCTCACAGAAACCTGTAAGTTTCTGAAGCCCTGAACTGACACAGATTCCCGAGTGGTTGCGTGGAATTGCAACCACGTACTGAAACGAAATCCAAATTTGGAAAAGGGCAGAGCTGTCATGGATGCCATTCTTTTGAGGCAAGTGCCACAGCTCAGCTCTCGCTAATGGAAGAGAAAACTTACAGCCACAGTACATGGCATTTGCTTCAACTCAGGCCGAGTGTTTTAGGCCTATAAAGGCAGCTCATAAACTAAGATTTGGGTGTAGAGACGGTCTCTAAGGCAGCTATCACAGTCTGGCGCTGCGACACACAGAGTTCACTGTCGACCACACAGAAGAACCCTGCCTGAAATCCTGCAGAGCTGCTGCTGAGAGTCAGTGCCCAGCACACTGGACTCACAGGACCCGTGCTCAGACCCGCCATCAAGCAGCGTCCTGTGTTCTCATGCACGCATTTGCACCCGACTGAGAACACTCCTGAAAACATACTGGGAAGAAAGCAGTGCACTGCTTCCGAGGCGGGGCAAAGGAGAAGCCAAGGAAATGAAAGCGCATGTGCTCTCGCCGTACGCAGCACAGGAGAGAAGACAGGCCGTCACCTCTGCCCATGAGCGCAAGTGCCACTCCCACCCACAGGATGGACGTCAAGCTGCGAGAGGCAGAAGAAACCGCTTTTTGCAACTGCAAGAGGGATGAATTGGCATGCTGTGCAACGGCCTGCAGACGCCACACGGTCTGGGTGGTGGAACGGGGGCCACGCTGTTGCCCCACTCCTTCCGACCCGAGGAAAGCCGGCACCTACGGATGGCCGGCGTCTGAGATGACGTCAGGCAGCTATTCAAAGGGCGGAACCCT
Source organism: Varanus salvator macromaculatus (assembly GCA_023646645.1). Taxonomy (NCBI): domain Eukaryota; kingdom Metazoa; phylum Chordata; class Lepidosauria; order Squamata; family Varanidae; genus Varanus; species Varanus salvator. Next base: position 21,847,093 of record JAIXND010000624.1, on the reverse strand, counting down.
GGCCTCACACTGTGCCTGGTGCGGCTTTCGCGGCAGCCCTCCGCAGGTTTGTGTCCAGCGGGTCTGACGCCCAGGTGAGGGTACCTAGGACTACAGCTGCAGGCACGGACTCCTTACCTTAAAGTGAAGCAGGACTGCAGCGACTTCTCTCATCCTGTAGATCTGTCCCCTTCTCTGTGCACTGGTGAACTCCTGGATCAGTTGGCACTCCAAATCATGGTACTTACCTGCGCGCAGGGGGGAGCAGGTAGAAACAAAACGAGGGGTTAGCGTTCAGGGAACAGGAGCAACAGGATCCTTTCCCAAGAGAGTAAATAAGTGAAGGAGAGCAGAGAGATTCTTACTTGCGATTTTGGATTTTACTTCAGAAAACCTGCCAACAGAAAAGAAAATATTTAATAAAAACCCACATCTCAGCACAACAACCCTCCAGCACACATTATACACATTAGTGGCCACACCTTGGAGGTTTTTAAGGCCCATCCCAAAATGTAATGCATAAAAGTGACTAAAGCGTGCTCCATACAAGGATGCTTTTAAGAAGATCATAGAATCGTAGAATAGCGGAGCTGGAAGGGGTCATGAAGGCCATCCAATCCAACCCCCTGCTGTTGCAGGACAAAACATCATACCATCCCACTCAGAGGGCTGCCCAAGTTCTTTCTGAATGTCTCCAGTGTGGGAGACCCCCCACCTCTCCAGGCAGCTGGTCCCACTGCCGTGTTGCTCTCACAGTGGGGAAGCTTTTCCTGATGTCCAGCCTGAATATGGGTTGTCGCAACTTGGTTATTCTGTGTCCTGCACTCTGGCATCAGCAAGAAGAGATCTTTGTGACAGCCTTTGAGGTCCTTATAGAGGGATATCATGCCCCACCCCCCACCCGTCTTCTCTTCTCAAGGCTGAGCATGCCCAGTTCTCTCTGTCTCTCCTCACAGTCTTTCCAAATCCCGAATCATGTTTGTTGCCCTCCTCTGGACCCTCCCTGACCAAATGCAGGCTCACTGTGGCCCAGTGTGTGAAGCACACAGTTAGCAGGATACAAACCAGGACAACCCACCAGACCACAGACTGGACCTAGCAGGGCACTTTTCGAAGGTGCGACTCACAAGGGAAGACTTGAGGAAGCGGCCAAAGCGAAGCCACTCCTCACCACCTGCACCACCCTTACCATAGGCCCAACCTCTCCATCAGCCCTTTGCAGGGGGAAGTGCGTGTCAGCGCAGGCTTGGAAAGACTGCTGAAAGATGCACAAGGCAGAGAACCGTTCGTAGCTGAGCGCAATCCCAGTCCACTTCAAACATGCAAGTTTTCCCCTGGGGACAATCCCACCTGAGAACAAGCTTCTAGAGGACAAGCACCTGGAACGTGTTTGTCTTTCCTTCACTACAGTTTTCCCCAGAGGAGAATTCCCATGTTCCAAATATGTCAAGAGTCAGCCTGACAATAAAATTAGTTTCAGTGCATGGCCTATTCTCCCTTTTGCATCTTCGTGCTTTGTAGTGTGGCCCTCCTCCTGTTTGATGCTGAGGTTTTGCTTCCACAACTAGCCTCCATTACAAGGAATGGATCCTTGTAACTAGCCTCCGTGCAAGCTCCGATTCGGTGCTTGGCCTCAGGAATGGACTGGAGGAAGCTTGACAAACGAGACTCAGTCCAGACCAAATGAAGGTACATTTAGTGAGTGTTTAGCCTGCCTGGCTGGCTAGATGAAGCTCAGAATGCTCTGCAGTGGCTCAGACTGCTCCTGAAGGACCAAAGCCGCCGCCTGGGAGCACTCCTGGATCCAGCCGCCAAGGCCACAGTGACGGAGCGCTTCTCAGCAGAGACGGTTTCGTGACAGGTCTGCGGGCCCCGAAAAATGTCCTGCTGGGCGACTGCCATTCACCGTACGTGGCGCCGCCTTTCAGAACAGTCCAGAAACTTCAGCTGGCCCAAAATGGGCTAACCAAAACGCCGATGCTTTGCCACCTACACTGGCTGCCAGCTGGTTGCCAGGACAAACGCACCGTGTTGCATCGACCCTGAAACCCCTGAACCTGGACTGCGGCCACCTCCTCCTGAGTGCCTCTCTCTGAACCCCAAGGCCACCTCCTGGGGCACTTCTTGGAAGCTTCCACCAAAGAGGAGAGAGGGGTGGCTACTAGACAAGGGGCCTTTTCAGGGGTGGCACCCTGCTTATAGAATCCCCGCCCAAAATAGGACTGCCTGACACCGGTGCCACGTCCTTTCAGCACCGAAGGAAGGCTGCGTTGTTCTCTCTTGCTTTTTAATCTTCAGGCTTGGTTCTGGATGCTTGTCCGGCTGCTGTCCCCCTGGTTTAATGCTGAGGCTGTTTTAATTTGTTTTCATATTTGGTTTGATTATATTCATGTACTTTGTTCTTGTATTTAGTGAACCACCCAGCGAGCTTCAGCTAATGGGTGGTATAAAAATGAAAGAAATTAATAAAGTAGGATTAAAAACTGTTGGGTAAGGTGCCACTCTCACTGGCGGAGCAAGGAGCTCTGCAGACCTATGCATTTTCTTTGCGCATTAGCCCCATGACCATGGCAGAATGTACATCTAAGCATATCAGCACAGGACTGCACCGCACACTCTCAGCTAGGCTGACACCCACCACTAAAGTAAAAATGCCATTCAGCAGGGCGACTGGAACAAGGGCCACTCATGCCAAAAAAGAAAAAGGTATTCTGTTAATCAGGTTTCTTGCATAAAATCTAGCAGGCCTCCAAGGTTTCAGCTCATGACGCTTTCCCTCGCCCCGCCCCACTTCAAAAGTCCATCAAAAGGGCCAGCTGAAATCCAGCAGAAAGAGGCAGAAATCAAAGACAATTTACAGCTGTCTGTTGCTCTTCACCTGTCAAAAGGCAATTCCTGGGCGATCAGATGCAGCTTCTGGATAATATCAGCCGCTTCTTCAATCTATAAGGAAAAGACACACAACTGACTAGAATGGAAAATGGTACCAGATGGTCATGTGCTCCCGGAAACTGGGAGCATTTCCCGGTGTCCTCTCTAAAATGCGGCAATATCTGCCACATAGTTTTTGAAAGTCTGCAATCCTTCCATGAAGTATTTCCATAATGCACCGTGCGTCACTCAGAACCTTCGTTCGTAAGGGCAAACTCTTCCTCAAAACCAAGTTGCAAGGAGTACATTCAAAGCTTCATCCAGCGAACCTGCCCTCTCCCCGAGAGCCTGCAGGCGAGCGGGCTCTCCACCAGACCCACAGAATCTGGGGGAAGCCCCCAGCAGCTCCTGCAGTGAGGAACAGAGCTGCTCCTTTTGCACAAAGGCTGCCTCACTGGCACCACGGCGCACGATGGGCCAGCAGGGACCGCGAGGGCCTCCTGCAGCCAGATGGCCAGGAATATTGTCGCCTGAGCACGCAGCTCAAGGGCAAGGACACCCTGTCCTCTGGGTGGTTCCTCCACACCTAACGCCAGGCCAAGCGTGGCACAGGAGTTCAAGGACAGGGGTCCCGTTTCAGGTCCCCATGCAGCCGTTCGGCACCTGTTTTACACGTGGCGGGTCACAGGTCAGCCTCCAGCATCTAAGTACAGAGCTGTGAAGCTCCGGGATCTGCTGCCAGTCGGGGTGAGACCACGCGAAGCCAGGTGGGCCAACGCCTCGGCTTGGCGTGAGGCAGCTTCCTTTGGGCCCTCGGGGCATCGTCTCCCTCTGCCTAAGGTACATCAAAGGCTTGTGGTGAAGCACAGCGCAGCCCACCCTGAGCTCCTTCAAGGAAGGGCTGGATTTTTTTTAAAAGAGGAAACAAACACACATCATTCCAGTTCTTCGGGAAGGAGAGACTGCCAGCTAAATTAAGAGTAATCCTCCGGTAACGCACACCATTTGCACAAGGTCCTGGCCCTTCACAAAGGAACGCTTCAACTAACGCCCAAGCAACATTTTGGTGACAAGACCTTCCGGGTAAGCAAAGAGGCTCCGCTAAATTCTAGTCCGGGTGGAGCCGAGCCGGAGCCGAGCCTGACGCAGTGAAGCGAACAATCTGTCCGCTCAAGACCGCCTGCCCTGACAGGCGAGGACGGCTGATCACCCAGGCAAGTTACTTGCAGGGAGATTTCTCAAAGCCTGGTTAAAAATAGGCAAAAATTACGGTTTTGAAAACTGCTAAGATTAGTAAGGCAATCAAAACCCTTTGAAGTATAAAGCGGCCCTGTGAATACAGTGAGGCATCTGCTTGCGGACATGGACCTCGGGGACACCCTGCTGGAAGCAGCGCACGCTGAGTGCGCCCTAGAAAGCCATCCAGGTGCAAGGCAGAGCCGGTCCCTGGCCGGCCACGCTTGGTCTGGGGTCCAGCATTTTTCTTCTGCCCACAAACCCCGGGGGGGATGCTGGACGAGAAGGCGGGCTACACAGCCCTCCGGCCATCCCACTATGCTGCCAGGGCAAAGGCCCATGCGGCAGGCTGAGGTTCGAATGAGCCCTGCTGAGAGTTGCTGCATGTGGGCACCAGGCCGCAGGACAAGCAGCTCTTCCCTGCAGTCAAACGACACACAGAAAACAATGCAAAATATCGAGGAAGGACAGAGATTTCTGGAGGGTGCCTTCAAAGGCCACCTCCTAACTTAGAGTCAGTGGGGTATCCCTGCCTGAAGGCCCCCCGAGCGCTTTTCAGCAGGACATCCAGCATACACACGCACCACTTACGCCTTGGCAAGGGCACGGCAGCAGAACCGCGTGGCGGGCCGGGCACACCTGGGGAGTATGTCCCCAGTGCCTTCAGGACGCGGCAACCGACATCTCTAGAGCAGGCAAGGGAGGTGGGGGGAGTGCCGCTTTGGCCCCTGCACGACCGAGGGGCTCGAGCTGCCTCGGCTGCGCAAGGCGCCCCCGTGTTCCTCTCAACAGTGGTGTTGGCGGGGGCCCGGCAAACCACAAGGAGGGCCTCTGCCCCCTTCCGCAGCTTCCACTTTGGGAGAACGGCTGCCCGTGCGGCAGAGGGCAGTGCCACCCTCCCCACAGCGAGTGAGCGGAACTGTGGATGCCTTCCTGCGGCATCCAGCCGCACTGACTTCTGCGCGGACACATCCACAGCGGGAGCCCGTACTCTCGCTTTGCTTTTTGAGAAGGTTGTCAGGCAGCAGCTACGCCGGGAAGACTGCGATTATACTTTTTTCTCTTGTCCTCATGGATCATGCTTCAGAACTTACTTTTTATGCACTACAGGATGGTACATATTAGAAAAATTGTGAGTATTACAGATTCCATCCTGTGGCAGGCCTGCCTTGCCAGATTTGCAGACTGAGCATGCTCAGTCCTCACTGGGCTGCTTCTGGGAGGTTTTGCCCCATCAGGATTTTTCCAGAAGGGTTTTTGTGCAGCATGGGGTGCCTCTTGGGCAAGGATGGGGCTCTTTTAGCTGCACAAGGACCAGAACTCAGGAAATGAATTCTCACCAGTGCATATGACGCAGAACAAGAAAAAGGAATTAAACCCTACTGCTTTTCAGGATGGGGGAAGCATTTGATTGCATGGAGTGGGAGCATGTTGGTCAAGGATTAAAAGCTTCTGACTCTGGAAGAACATTTATTGACATTTATTGAACATTTATTGATTAGGAGAAAATTATGCATGTATCGCTCCCTGTTGGTGAGGTTCTGAATGCTAATTTGGCATAAGCTGTTGGAGCTGGATTGGACTGCCCCTTGTCACTGCTTTGGGGTAAGTTTGGAACCACTTGCTGCTATAATAATAAACAACCCTAAATATCAAAAGGTTTTAAAGAATCAGCAGGAATGAATTAAAATGAACAGGTAGGTATGCTAACAGTGTTTCTGTTGTTTCCTTGATTTTCCTACTCATTTATCAGAAGTGACAACAATGAGAGGAAAACTGGGGGAATTGGAAAATAAAGAAGATTAAGTCTGCAACATGATGTTTTCATCGTACTAATGATGAGAAGGATCCCATACACAAAATAGCTTACATAAAATTTCAGAAATAACCAGTTAATTCATTTCTCTGAAGAAAACTAGTTCTTTCACAGAGCTATGTGGATCTGATGGGAGAAACAAAATCAGATTTAGATAATTGGACTCTGTTCATTTCTCTTTCTAATGGGAGGATAACAACAGTTTAAAGGCTCTGATTGGTGAAAAGGTTCCAGCTGCATCGGTGAGAAAACTGTGGGCAGTATCCAGTGGTATTCCTGCCTTCCCACTGACTGTGGTATACCAGTGAGAGCCAGTGAGACTGGTTGTGCAACTGGGAGGGGGTGTAAACCTATCCTGAGAAACAGACAGGTTGGAATGGATCAGCCAAACTCCTTCCTGTGAGCTTTGCTGAACCCAATTCAGAAACAAATGTTGTTTGGGCTGCTTTGGCCCACAGACACTGCTCAATGAATACCTGGCAAGAAATGACTTCACACTTAATTAGAGACACAGCCCAGAAAAGACATTCAGACAACGGCTTGGGCTAGAAGCTCCTCCTTCCCCATGATAAAGAGGGGGTCATTTTGCCAAATCCCCCTTTCATCCACAGCTCCTGCACCCGGACACCTAGGGAAGAATTTCGGGGCTGCCCATTGGAAAACTGTGTTCTAGTCACAGGAGGGAAGTTAAGATCCAATCTATTGTGTAAAAGAGAGCCAAGTAAGAGGGCAGATCCTATTTAGAGAGGTACAAGAATTTCATCCCTGTTCACAAAACACCCAAGAGTGTCCGATTCACTATCCTCATCCAAATACAACCAGGAAACAATTCTAGGGAAGTATGTGCAGTTGCCCATGCTTGCATTCACATTCAAAAGCACACACATGTGCAAACGGGCACCTTAGAAAATGTGCATGTGCCCCCTTGTGCAAAGCCCCTCAAATTTATGTCTTCATTTTTAGCATATGTTTTAGACAATTACCGTATTTTTTGCTCTGTAAGACTCACTTTTTCCCCCTCAAAAGTAAGGGAAAATGTCTGTGCGTCTTATAGAGCGAATATGTGTGTGCAGTGAGTCTGTCAGATGTGCAGCCCATGGGGAAGTGATGGGGAATGTGCCTGTGATTATGTGCCCATTGGATTCAGAATATTGTTTTTCTTGTTTTCCTCCTCTAAAAACTAGGTGCGTCTTATGGTCAGGCGCGTCTTATAGAGCGAAAAATATGGTATATAGAAAAGCAGGACACAACTTTCAAAACATTAGAGGAACCCTTAATTGGGATGATATTCCCAGCCTTATTGTAGTGAAAACATAAAAAGATAAATCACCAAAAGGAATAAAGAAAAATGCAACTCTGGCTTCCTTACTGAGTGTCCAGATTAAATTGTCACAATTCTATGCAAGTTTGGACAGAGGAAAGGCCTACATTTCCCAGCATGCCCTAGACAGCTCTCTCCCCCCCCGCCATCTAAACTTGCACAGGAATGCACATTTGTCATGAGTATTATTTTCAAATAACATTCCCTTGACATTCATTTTCAGTGAATTTGAGTAAAAGATACTTTAAAATGTTGGGATCTTTTGGAATTAATAAGTAAACAGACTTGGCTGAAATGTATGAACTATATAGAAACATCTAACAAAGCAATGGGAGAATAAAGGGTGCCTTTCTTTTAGTAAATGCTCATTTAGTAAACTGAGAAAGCTCACAAAACATAAAGGAATGATGTTAAAATTGCAAAAATACTGTCAGAGTTAAAATGGACAAAAACATACTGAATGTATCAAGGGGGTGGAGCTTGGAGACAGTGTTGGAGAAGTGACTTAGAAATATGTGCAGAGGAAGGTAGAACTATCGTCATTTAAGAAAATTGCTACAACAGGCCAGCATGATGGTATTTGAAGTTTAACCTGGAAAACTGTGGTTTAAGCATGGCTATCAAACTAGGATCTGGTTGGACATCATGGGAAACTGTGGTTTAACAAACCATAGTTTTTACCTCTAAGCCAAGTGCATCAGGCAAAGAGAGGACAAAGTTTATTCTCAATCCAGAAAATGGTTTATGAAACCAACATTGATACAACCGAAAAAGGCAACAGTGGGACTTTACGAGTAATGGCTTGGTTTTAAATTACGACACCAGCTTCAAAAAGAGAGAAACGCTCCTTCATCTGCCCAGTTTCTTTAACAAAGCACCTCTGTGTTTATTGTACTCCCTTGGGAAGAAACAGTTTCATGGAACCTAAAACACACGTCCTGATAATACTTACCTCTATAAATAGAGATCTTCTAAAAGTCATTTAGGGGAAAGCGTTCATTCACAAATAAGAATGAAAGTAAGATGCTCAGAAGAAGAAAAGTGCACAAGAGATTTCCAAAGAATTCTAAAGAGTTACTCTCTCAGCATTCTTCCAAGTCGCTTATGATTTTGCAAAAGGGGTGGGGGGAGGGAAGTGACAGCTCTGCCACATTCGGAATGGCTGAATCTGCAGGTAAAGGGAGTTAAGCTGCACTCCAGAACAATGCAGTTCGAACAAGACGCTCGCTGGGAAGCCAGACCAGGGAAAAGTTAGAGCGAGAGTTGTAATTAGGGCAACTGAGCTTATGGCGAGCGACTTCTTTCAGTTCTGCTGACTGGCCTTACCTTTTCAGGGTTGGTGAAAACATCGGACTTCAACTCTCCATCTAGGAACTCATTAAAGTACTTCATCAGTTTGTGAGCCTCCACTAGCCGTTGCCGTGGCGTGTTGACCCCCTCCAGCAGGTCGCCAAGGTGACAGACTTTAGTTGCCACATAGCTGACATGCTCATCGAGCTCTTGGAAGTGTTGGAAGGCAACCTGGGAGAGGGGCAGCCAGACAAAGCAATGATGTTTGTGTTTACTGTAATTAAGAAAAGTCAAGCTATTCAATAACATTCCAAAGAACGAAAAGTTCCAAAGCCCATCCAAGGAAAGGTCCAGCACCCTGGCCAGTCTCCAGCAAAATGTGCAAACACCAAAGGAAATCAAAAGCTAGCTGATGAAACGGCAGCGCCCGAAGTAGCACGAGCTGAACCAATTCTATCGCCGTCAAATATGCGGATCTTAACAGATTTCGTATGGGTGGTGCATGAAGTATGCTCCTGCTTAAATATTTGGGAAGATTGGTTCGAATAGTTTAGCAAAATATACAGAATGCTGCCGGTCATTCGGCTTCAAATGAAGTTTCTCTTATGCACATGCGGTTCTTTTTGCCTTATTCATGGAACCCTGGAGGTTTAAGCACAGAGCTCCATGGTGGTTAACTCCAGCACAGCCTGGAGGACTGGAAAGTGGCTGCAGATGGGTAACAGAATAAGCCACCACGGTGCGGAAGGCAGTCAGACAAGGGACCTGGGAAATCCGGGTTCTAGTCCTGGACATGAAGGTGACTGGGCGACCTGGCCACTCTCAGCCTCAATTCCCTCACAGGCTGGTTGTGACGAGGAGAAAACGGAGCGATCTGCCTATGCCACTCTGGGTTCCTCACGTGATGAAAAAGGCAGGATATAGGTGCAATGCAACAATAAACAATAATGATGTAACCAATGCAACCTGAGATCACATGTATGTGCAGAATAATATTATAAGAATTTTTTACAGATTTTAAGGTAAATTGACTTTGTTGTTGCTGTTAGTCGCGAAGTCGTGTCCGACCCATCACGACCCCATGGACAACATTCCTGCAGGCCTTTCTGGCCTCCACCATCCCTCAAGTCCACTCAAGCTCACACCAACCGCCTCAGTGACCCCATCCAGCCACCTCATCCTCTAACATCCCCTTCTTCTTTTGCCGTCTATTGTTCCCAGCATCAGGCTCTTCTCCAGGGAGTCCTTCCTTCTCATTAGGTGGCCAAGTATCTGAGTTTCATCTTCAGGATCTGGCCTTCTAAAGAGCAGTCAGGGTTGATCTCCTCTAGGACTGACTGGTTTGATCGCCTTGCGGTTCAAGGGACTCGCAGGAGTCTCCTCCAGCACCACAACTCAAAGGCCTCAATCCTTCGGTGCTCAGCCTTCCATATGGTCCAGCTTTCACAGCCATACATTGCAACTGGGAAATCATAGCCTTGACTATACGCATTTTTGTTGGCAGGGTATTGTCTCTGCTTTTTAGTATGCCGTCTAGATTTGCCATAGCTCTCCTCCCCAGGAGCAAGCGTCTTTTAATTTCTTGGCTGCAGTCCCATCTGCAGTGATCTTGGAGCCCAGGAAAATTGACTTACTGTAGCTCGTTCCTCCTTGGTGGGGGCGGATGAGAAGCACAAGGCTGAAGGCGGCCACCCATGCTTTCCACCCAGGACATCAATCCCCCCGAACGTAACCAATGCCTTCCCCTAAATGTATGTCTGCTTTCAAGTAAATGGGAAGCATGTGCCAATTGCTAAGTGACAACCAGTGTGCCTCTACCTCTCCCGAGTTCAAATTCCAGAGACGAAAATGACCAAAAAAAGACCAAAATAACCTGTCACTTAGAACTGGCACATAAACTTAAGTATACAACCCAGCAGGAAGTTCTCTCATACTCACAGGGCAAATGTCCTATTGCCTTACCTGGTTGCTTTTCTGAAGCTCTTGAACTTTCTTGGCAAACTCCTTGGCTTCTCTCTGAACTTGCTGCTCTAACCTTTCTACCCTTCTTTGGATTCGTTCATCCAGCAATTTCAGTTCATTAATATGATTCACAAATTCTTCTTGTAATCTGATGAGGTTTTGGGGGAGGAAATATTTGAGGTCAGTACGCAAAAGCTTATTTCGTGATAGTAAAACCAGAACATGGTGTTGCAGACTATCACATGTGAGGCTCACAGTGATGTTTCACAAAGCAGCTGAAGGAAGCACAATTATTTATGTGTGGGTGCTTCAAAAAGAACAGTATGTAGTATATTATCATTTTGCTAAAAGCCTTTCTCTCCTAATTTCTTCCTCCACCAACTGAGAACGGCAGTTTTTAGTCTAACACAGAACACTTGTTGGGAGTACGATCCAGAAGTCCATATGCTCATCCTGACTCAACCATGGAGCTCACTGGATGACTTCGGGTCAGTCACTGATGTTCAGTCCAACCTACCTAACAGGGTTGTTGTGAGGATAAAATGGAAAAGGAAAAAGGTGGGATACAGATATAATAAATAATACTTTTATTGTATTTGGCCAGAATTAGCCTGACCGTCCACCAGATTTCTGAACCAAACCATGAAAAAATGGCAAAACGGCCCCATTAAAAAGCAGACTTCCCCACTTAGCCAGTACTGAGGCAGCCACCAAGAACCCAACCCCAGGAGGTCCCTCTTGATGTGATCAAGGAACAGCCACGTAAGCTGTATGTGTCTGCTGGTACACCAGAGGAATCCCACAGGAATCTCACATCGGGACCCAAGCTTCAACACCAATTACAAAATGTTAGGGAGACTAAGAAAGAGCTCCACCCAAGAAGAGAAGAGCTAGTTTCAGGTCTCAATGTCATCAATGGCCGAAAGCTTCTTATATTATCTTTTTCCCTGTCAGATACCTCAATACTTCACAGTGATGACCATAAAAACTACAAAACCAAACTCTAAGGAGATGGACCAATGAAACAGCCAGGAGAAAACTGAGCTGCTTATTAAAAGGGATTAAAAGGCATTCATTCAATGACAGATTGGCTAGCAAAATACAACAATTTGTTCTTACTGAATGGGACAAGCATCTTGCAGGAATCCATCCTGCATAGCAGCCCAAGGACCGATCCCCAGAAGTACTTCCCCAAGCTCTAAATGTTACTTGTGAAAACCAAAGTGGCCCCCTCATTAAGTCACATTAAACCGCTCCTTCTCCAAGTTGGGCTTTCAGAAGAAAGCCAATGCCTTCTACCCTGTTTCCCTGTTGCTTTCCACTTTCCTGCCTCCCTCTGCATACCCCAGCACACCATTCTGAAAACCTGCTTAGAAGCTTGCATTGGGGGTGGTCACAGAAATCCAGCAGCCGTCACAGCTGGCGTGCTTATTGGATACTCATTTGATTTGCACAATGCTTGCTCTGTGTTAGTGATGGTTTAAAAAGTGTTCATTGTATTGTAGGATTATGCTGCTGAATTTTACCTTTTGGGATCAAAAGCTTCCATGCCACCTCGGGAACCTCCACCAGGAGTTCTCCATGCCAGGCGTTCAATGTACTCATCTGCCACAAAGGGTTCCTAACCACAAAAAAGAGACCCTTTTACAACAAGCCGCAGTGGGAAGTGCAAGATACACATTGTTTACATCTTACTGGAAAAGTGGTTAGCAGCTTTTTTCTGTAGCGAATGATTTTCAAAGCATCAACGAGGGGGGTCAGTGGAACTTTTCACTTTACGTACCTAATCTAAAAATTAGACATTTGTACGATGGTGAACATCTCGTTCGAGGTTCGCAAAGCTGGCCTGCATAAGCGGCGATTCCCAGCTCAAGGACGTGCCATACACTAAAAAGGGCCCGACGCTTTTAGCAGCACCCTCGCACGACAGTGAAGCTAACATTTTCTGCAAGGGCACTTCCCATCTAACAGCCCAGAGAAGGGCTACCCCAGGGAAAGCAAGGCACAAGTGGTTCCGTGACTTCGGCTCATCAGCCTCAGCCTCCAGCATCTCTTCCCCATGCAGCTGCCTGGCTCTTCCTTGCCATATTGCTCCCCTCAGGTGGACAGCCGTTGCTCAGTCAGTCACAAACGCCCAGGAACCATCTTCAGCTTCTCCAAGTATCAGGACTGCAGGTAGCCAGGCTGAAGGACCCTCTGCCGAAATCCAGCCCCCAAGCCACCCCCCTCCAGTGAATTCATCAGGTGAATCCCACCTAAGTGCACAAGAATAAACTGCTTCAGCAGACCAAGTGTCATTCAACACCTACTGTTTCCATGAGTGGCTAGACAGATCCTTCCAGGAAGCCCACAAGTGGTCAATTCCAAAACCCATTTTCTGCCACTATCCTTAAATGCATGGAAACATGGGGAAAAAGTAAGTCAGAAGGGACCTCCCAGGCCATCTAGTCCAACCCCCACCTCCAGCCAACTCCACTCACGTAATCCCCAACGTCTGGGGATCCCCCAATCTTTCCCCCTCACTGATGGGGCTCCCTTGGAAGCCCATTCCGTACTTCCTGAAATCCAATCTGAAGCCTGGTTCCTGGAGTTGTGCCCCACTGGAACACGTCCTGCCCTCCATTGCCGGGAAGAACAGCTTACGGCCCTCCTCCACCTCTAAGACGCTAAAAGATCCCCTCCGTCTCCTCGTCCCCAGGCTGAAAAGACCCAGTTCCCTCCATCTCTCCTCCTATGTCATCCCTCCCAGCCTGGGTACCATTCTTGTGACCCTGCCCTGAACCGATTCTAACTTAGCTGTCTCTCCTACAATGTGAAGCCCAGAACTGAACACAACACTCCAGTTGCGGGCACACCAGAGTCATTCATATATAATATTTATATGCTATCCTATCGCGAAAGCCTCAGATGAAATAATATAAAACATAACACGACTGAATTACAGACCCACACTGGCTGCAGTTAAAAACATATAAGAACCAATATTAAAACTTATTAAAATATTGCTGAAATAAAAAGGCCTTAACCTGGCGCCGAAAAACAAATAACGAGGTGGACCTCTCTGGGGAGCGCATTCCATATAGAGTGGCAGTAACACCTGCCTTGCTCTAGAAGCCGCGCTTCTGGCTATGCATCCAAGGGTGGTGCTTGCCTTCTTAGCTGCCACATCACACGGCTGGCTCACGTTTGGCCTGCTGTTGACAAGTACCCCCAAGATCCCTTCCACAAGTGCTGCTCTCCAGCCACTGGTCCCCTGTCCTGTACCTGTGACACCTATTCCTGTGTCCCAGGTGCAAGACCTTGCACTTGTTCACACTGAACGCCATCCTGTTGTTCCCTGCCCACTTCCACATTAGTCAGCAGACTGGATGTAATTAATTAAAAAGTATGAACAAAATTGGTCCCAGAACTGAGCCCTGGGGGACTCTGTTCATCACCGGCATCTTACCTGTTCCTCCACTGTGACCACTCTTATGATTCCTATCTCTCAGCCACTATAAATTTATAAATCCAAAACCCTGGATATATCTATGTTTCATATTGTTCATGTGGATAACAGACCTTGCAAGCAGTCTGCATCTCTTCTGTAGAGCACCAGCAACACACGTTGCTGACAATACATCACTTTAAAAAATTGCTATTATTTTCAAATTGACAAAATAATATCACTTAAGTTAACCAGTCCAGTTCTATCCATAGTTGTAAAATTCATCTAGAATAACCCTAATGAGTAGTTAAAATTAAAAAGTGCAGTATTTTATTTGTAAAACAAAAATATGAAAAAACAAATATAGACAATGCAGAAACATTAACATTACTTCTAACTATAGTTTGCCAGAAAGAAATGAGATTTTTTTTCAGCTTGAGAACACTACTCATAAACTGAGTAGCCCCAATTCACCCAATTTAAAGTGCTTAGAGAACACAACAGCCTCCGGTTCTGAGAATTTTCAACACTGATGACAGATATAATATCATGGAATATAGTAACTGACCAGGTATATGAGTTATTTAACAGCTACACAGCACCTACAGCAGCAATTCAAGTTTGGCCTGTTTCTTGCCCAAGCTAAGCTTATCTTTGGTTTAACCCATCTAGCTTCCCACAGGTAAATTCATTTGTTTGTAATGCCATTATCACATGGGACACTGACTATCAAAATACAACCTACCACATGTGAGCAGCACAAAATTCCACATCTCACATCCAAGTCCCTATCGTAACCTCTGCAACTGCTTTCAAGGGACCTTAAAGACGATCTATAATGTCTGGAAGAATCCATGTCAGTGAAAGGTGGTACGCTCATTTACAAGTAAATGCAAGTGCAGATAAACTGGAAAGGGTTCAGAGGAAGGCAACTAACCAGGCTGAAGGCAAAGCCCTAGGGGGAAAGATTGAAAGAACTGAGCATGTTTAGGGAAGGGAAGGGAAGGGAAGGGAAGGGAAGGGAAGGGAAGGGAAG
>JAIXND010000624.1:21777852-21832145 GCA_023646645.1 Varanus salvator macromaculatus | reverse complement strand
AGGGAAGGGAAGGGAAGGGAAGGGAAGGGAAGGGAAGGGAAGGGAAGGGAAGGGAAGGGGGAGACACACTAGCCCTCCTCAAGTACTGTAGATGAAAAGCTGTCACCCAGAGGATGGCCAGAAACTCTTCTCAGTCCTCCCGCAGTGCAGGGCTTGGGATAATGGGCTCAGGTTCCGGGAAGCCATATTTTGGCTGAACATCAGGAGGAACTTCCGGAAGCATTATGTCAATGGAACCAATGACTAAAGGAGGTTGTCGAGATACAGTTGGACAGTCATCTTCCAGGGACGGTTTAACTAGGAGTCCTGCACTGTGCAGGAGTGGCCTTCTTGGCCCCTTCCAATTCTCCTATTCTACAATTCTACACCCATCCATTTCTAGGCACAGTTCAAAGTGTGGTGTAGTGGTTAAGAGCATGAGACTGGGACTCAGGTGATCTGGGTTCTAGTCCCCGCTCTGCCATGGAGCCAACTGGGTGACTTTGGGCCAGTCACAGACTCTCAGCCCAACCTACCTCACAGGGTTGTTGTTGTGGGGATAAGATGGAGGAGATGTAAGCTGCCTTGAGCCCTTTGTAGGAAATAGGCAGGATATAAATCGAAAAATAAATAAATAAAATAAATAAAGTGTTGGCGGTTATTAAAGCATGCCTTCTGCAACTGAAATCTACCAGAAGGGGTTTGCTCATCGTCAGAAGGGGTCCTCTGGGTCCCCATGCCATTTCTCAGTGCTCTGCAAGGACAATGCCTCAGAGAAGCCTGCCCAGCACCAACCAGGAGCATTTTCAGCACTATGCATATAAAAACAGGGAAAGGGGTATTCTAGCATATTTCATAGCTGTCAGATGTGTTTTTATGGCTTACTGGATTTTATGGACTTACTGGTTTTGCTGGTTCTCGGCTGCTGCTTCTGGGATTTGTAACTAATAGATATGGCATTATCATTTTACTGTTTTCATTATATGGAACCCTGGGAGACTTATAGCATAATCATATACCACAGTAAACTTCAGAATTTACAATGAGGGTGGCTTCCTGGTAAGTGTATATGTAGGACTGCATCCTTATACCTAAAGGACAACTGTGAATTATTAAATGTGAATTTTTATGTGGCAGACAGGAGCAGCTTGCAGGGTTCATTAGGTTTTACGCTTTCTGACATTCATATTCTTGTCCCTGTGAAAATGTCCTTCTCATTCAAAAGGTTAGGATGGGAACAGAACATTAATTCTTCTAGTTCGTACAGCAATACTGAAGCTCATCTTTCTTTCTGTTACATGTGCAGCTAAGTTTAGATTACCGCCCCTAACAGAGTTGCTGTACCTTGAAGAACAACAGACAAGTAGAAATTCAGAAAATAAAATCCTATCTCCATAGCAGCTAAAAGATATCTATTAAAGACACAGCAGCCCTGTCACGGGGAAAAAAATGGTAGCATTTTTATAACAAAGTGGGATGATACTTCTTCAGCAGTTTAGGATTGCAATGAATGTGGTTCTCAGCACCCAAGCGTATGGTACTGTACCTCTCTTTTCAATGAACCCCAAGCCTAAGAGAAATTACTGGAGAGGGCTGGCATCAGAAGCCATATATATATCAGTAAGTTTTGGGTTCCTTGCAAGAGAAAGAGAGGAGAGGTATAAATGTAATCTAGTAACGGGAACACTAATGACCCCTTTCCTAGAAAAAGAGCCATAGCAGCAAACAAAAGCAAGTTTTTTAGACCAGCAGCATCGGTTCTTGACAGCTTGCCACACAAAACAGGGAAATCGCTCCTGATGCCTTTCACCTCTCCAGACAACAATACCATTCCAGACGCTTCTTAGCTGCCCTCCTGCACCCCCTAACTGTTCTGCCCCCACTGCATTTTCCCACGACTCCCACCCATAAGTGCATCATTCCCATTTGCAGTGCCAAGCGAACATGACACCTCCCAGTATTGCAACTGCTCTTCTTATCGCTCGTTTAACAAGCCACCAGTGCTTTTTAGGAGCTGCATGACAAGCTGACCGTTCCCTGGCAGGAAAAGGCTGGTCTGCTGAATTATCCTTTTCACGTGGCTATTAAGGGAAAGAAAAACGGCAACCCAGCTCCACATCAGTGTTTCCCCCTCTCTCATGCACAGCCCATCCTCTCCCCATCTGGGACCCCACAAAAACTCTATTTTCTATGAACCCAGGAGCACCCTGTACACACTCATTGCTTCTCCCTCCACATTTTCGGGGGCCCTCATCTTCTGTTGCTCCAGGGGCAGCTTCGCTCCGTACCCTCAAGCCCTTTCCCCTGCAACCCCCCATTTTTCCTCTATCTACACCTTCCCCATGCTGCAGTCAATAGCTTATTTTGCTACCGCTCCCGTGGAAATGCAAAAGGACAGTCGTGAAGGCAAGCATGGCCCCACACCTGGGCCCACAACACCCCCCCCCAGGGTTCTCTCCTCATATACACTACCCCCCTTTGATCAGGATCACCTCCCTTCCCCACACCTGGCTTACCTGAATACTTAACCCCTCCATTTCCAAGCATACTGCATGCACCCCCACACCAGGGGGGCAACTCACACCCCCACGCCCCATCAACCCCCTCCAGCCTGCACCCCATGGCGGCCCCCTGCTCCCCTCTCGGCCTCCTCACCCCACCCCGCAGACAAGTCGGGGGCGCCCCCAGCCCGGGGGGAGCAGGCCAGGAAGGGGGCGCCCCTCCAAGACCACAGAGAGGCGCTGCCCCCCCAGGAGGGCAGGGGGAACCCCCACCAGGGAAACAAAGGAAGTCCCCCCGCAACGGGGCGGCGGCAGCAGGCCGGGCCGCCCCGCCCGCCTCACCTCGAAGAGCTCGGCCGTGACGGCCGCCATGGCCGCGGAGCCGCCGCCCTCGCCCTCCTTGTCGCGCGGCCGCCCCCGCAGGCCGCCCGCGCGGCGCCCCGGCCAGGCCTCGTCCATCCCGGCCCGGCCCCGCCCCGCCCCGCCGGCTCCACCGGGCAGGCGAGCGAGCGAGCGAGCGGGCGCCCTCCCAGGTGGCGGCGGCGGCGGCTCCTCCTGCTCCCGCTCCCGGTGCGGCGGCGGCGGCGGCGGCGGCGCTCCCCTCAGCGCACGGGCCTCCCGGCGCTCCGGCCCCGGCCCAGCCTCGCCGGGCCTGCAGGCGGCTCCGCCCAGGCGCCTCCGTCAGCCGCCGCCGCCTCTGCTCGCCGCAGGCCCAGGTCGGCCCGAGAGGGGCGGGAGGCGCCGCGCCGAAACGGGGCTCCGCCGGAGAGAGCGGGCGGCGGCCCTCCGAGGGCCTTCCCGGGGGGCCCGGAGCCGCAGCGTGGGAAGCGGAAGGGCGGCAGGCGCCCTGCGCTCCCGGGCAGGGGAGGCTTTCCGCGGCGGGGCTTGGCGCGGGGGCCCCTAGCCTAGGCCTGGGGCTCTGGCCTGGGAAGCGCGGCTTGGGGCGCTTGCTGCTGGGGGCAAGCCGGTTGCGGGGCGCCCGAGCCTGCAGAGCCGGGAACGGGGGTCCCCCGCTCGGCAGGAGGGGCGCCGATCTCGGTGGGCGGGCGTTGCAAGGACCGCGTGGGCCCTCGCCCAGCGGGGCCAGTTCTGACCGGGGCCCCGATCCTTTGGCCCAGGAGCAGGCGGGTCAGCGGAGGTGGAGGAGGACGGCTGCACCGGACCCCCAACGGTGCCTGCGGCAGGGAGTTGCTCAGCTGTGGGGCCATCGGCCGAGGTGATCGCCTGCCCCGCTAGCTGCCCGCGATGGCCTTGCGGGGACTCTGGCTCATCAGCCACGAGCAAGGGGCCCGTGGCACCGTGCTGTTTTCCAGGTAATGCGTGGCCCGGCTGTTCCAGGTCCCCCACGAGGGGTGCCTTCCCAGTGGGGAGTTGCAGGCTGGCTCCGGCAGGCAGAACTCTTGTAGGATTTCAGGCGCTGCATCGAAAGCGGCCTTACCATGTGTCTAAGCAGTGGCGCTCCAGGTTTTCCAGCCTTACCTGGAGATGTCAGGAATCGAATCCAGGACCCTCCACTGGCAAAGCCTTGAAGCTGTCACCTTTCCCCTAAATGAGCTTCAGGTGCTCTTGAGGGGAAAGCCCACCACTCAGTGGAAGAGCAGATGCTCCATGTTGTTGGTTCCTGGATGGGGGATATCTGGCTGAACAGTGTTTATTTTTTCAATTTACATCCTGCCTTTTTCTTTTATAGAACTCAAGGCAGTTTGCATCATTCTCCTCCTCCTGTTCTCAGGCCTTTCCCCATAACAACAACCCTGTGAGGTAGGTCGGGCTGAGGGTCTGACAGACCCAAAGTCACCAGTTGGCCCCCAGATTGCCTAAATCCCAGTCCCACACTTATAACCACTACACCACAATGGCTCTCTATAACTACCTGCAAGAAGCATCTTGGAATTGATATAGATCATGAGTGCAGCCGGGGGTCAGACTAGATGGCACGGGAGACCCCTTCTGACTCACTCTGTTTTTATGTTTCTATAAGCTGAATATGAGTCCAGCATGTCTGTAAAAAAGACAAACGCTGTTTCGGGCTGCGTTCTTAGAATAGCACTTCCAAATCATATGAAGTATACTCGTTCCCCTCTGGTTTGGCTCCATCTTGAGTACTGCCCAGTTCTGGGCTTCCCACTTCCAGAAAGATGCAGAACTGGAAAAGGACCAAAGGAGGGATGATCCGGGGACTGGAAACACAGCTTTGTGGAAGAACTGGGTGTGCTTGGCCTTGAGAAGACTAAGGGGAGATAGGCTAGTCCTCATCAAGTACTTGAAAGGTTGTCACCCAGAGCAGGGGCAGGATCTCTTCTCAGTCCTTCCAGAGTGCAGGACATGAAGAAATGGACTCAGGATACAGGAAGCCAGATTCCAGCTGAACATCAGGAAGACTTCCTGGCCTTTAGAGTAATGTAGCCATGGAACTACGGGCTTGGGCAGGCTGGAATATTCGGAATGTGGCCGGTTGCCGTCTGCCGGGGATGCCTTCTTGGCCCCTTCCAGCTGTTCCGTGATTCAGCAGTTCCCAGCATTACTAATTTAATAGGGTTCATGGAGCAAGGGGTTGTCTCCAAATTTTACAATTCTCTTTTAAAAAGGGGTTCCCGCCCCCAAATCCCATTCATGTTTTGCTGTTTTTTTTCCAGACTGCCACTTTTCTGCCATTTTAGGAACAAATTTAGTCTGTCCTTTCCACAGGTTGCTGTCAGATGAGTAGGGATGAGTAACTCCCTACTTATGAGCAACAGTTTAGGGATGAGTAACTACTTTCCGCCATGGCCCAGAGGTGCAGAACTGCCTTGCCCACCCTCCGGTGGAGGCCGACTCCAAAGTAGCGACCCTTTCAGAGGGACAACCGGAATCCCATCTTGGGTGGGAGAAGTGGACGGGCTGTTCTGCTGCTTCTCTGTCCTGATTTGATTATTCAGTCCTATCTAGTGAAGGGGAAGAGCAGGCCGGAGCAATTATGCCTGCAGAGACATGGTGGACGGTCTGTTGTAGGATGGTAAATTGTTCTGTGTCGCAGAATGAATTGAAAGAGGACAATTGCCTAGCACCAGTGGCGCATGCATTGGCTACTTCCTGGTTGGATTTCTGTAATGCGCTCTATGTAGGGCTGTCCTTGAAGACAGTCCGGATACTTCAGATGGTGCAAAATAGAGCAACCAGGTTGCTGACGAGGACTGGGCGTTATTCTCATATAACCCCAGTCTTCTACCAGCTTCACTGGCTTCCCATCGAAGTCCGGGCTCAATTCAAGGTGATGGTTATCACCTATAAAGCCCTTAACGGGTTGGGACCAGGATACCTAAAGGAACGCCTTCTTTTATATTTGCCCTCCCTCCCCCTGAGATCGGCAGCAGAGGCCCTCCTCCAGGAACCCTCCGTGAGAGACATCAGGAGGCAAAGTACCCGGAGGAGGGCCTTCTCTGCGGTGGCTCCCCATCTGTGGAATGCACTCCCCAGAGAGGTCCGCCTGGCACCATCATTATTTGTTTTTCGGCGCCAGGCCAAGACCTTTTTATTCAAACAGTATTTTAACAATTTTTAGCATCATCTATAGGTTTTTATTTTGCAGCCAGGGTGAATCTGGATTTTATGTGCGCTATTTGCATTTTGTTTATTTATTGTATGTAAGCCATCCCGAGGTTCATGTGAACAGGACGGCATACAAACATTCTAAATAAATATATAAATGTGGCAAAACTGGGGATCCACTCTCTCCCCCAGCAAAGACTACTTCCCGGATGATGGTGTGCCGTCACGGACGCTCAACTCCGCGTACCTCACAGGGCGCTTGCTGGAGAGCAGGAGGACCATGTGGGCCTTCTCGGACACCTTGTAGGAGAGGGGAAAGGTGGGGGAGAAATGGAACAGTGCCTACAACAACCATGAGTGGTATAGCCAGTCGTGCAGCATCATGGGAGTTGTAGGCCTAAGTATCTGGGAGCCTGAATTTGTCCACTCCTGAGAGTGGATAGGAACTTCGGGGCCTTGCATTTATTTCTTGCAACCCATATGCAGCTGGGAAAACACTGGTCCAAACAGATGGCGGCTAGAAATAGGGTGCTGCACCCTCGCACCCAGCAGCCCTCGGCAGACGCCTGGTCGACTCGTGCAGCTTGTTGCACAAAGACTTGCTCAGAGCAAGTGTGCATGAGACGGTTTTGTTGCAGCAAGTACTCGTAAAGCCAGGCACCACACTCTGCTGCTCCATCCATAGGACACACCATTCTCACACCCCTTTCGGGGCCCATAGGCTTTGCCTGGCCTTGTTCACCCAGCAGAAATCAGCGGAAGCCCCAATGGGCGGAGCCTGCCCCCATTTTTCGGCGCTGGCTGCCACTCTTACGCCAAGACACTCTGCGCATGCCGAAATCAGCGCGGTGGCAAAAGCCGTAACACGGAGGCCGTTATTTCGCAGCGCTTGCTAAATGTGACGTCTGGTCCCGAAACAAGCCTCTTCGTCCACCTTGCTGCGGGGTCAGAAGCGTTGGCAGCTCTGGAGGAGCCGCTGCCCTGGTCCTTGGATGGATGTGGTGGGAGCGAGTCGGCCCCTCCGCACGGTGCGTGCGAGGTTGCTAGGAAGAGCGCAAATGCCTAATTAGACCACTCAAAAAGGTGGCAGGGAATTGGCATGCGGGGAAGTGAAAAGGGCCCACTCATTTGTCCGCAGGTCTCCCATCTCTACGAACTTTGAGAGGGTTAAAAAAAGAAGCATATACTAATTGTTTAAAATCTGTACACAAACTGTGATGGTGATTATTGAGGTATAGCAATAATTGTAGTTCTGCTTTGTAGATTCAGGAACACTTCAGCCGTCCTTCAGCCAAAAAGGGAATTACAGACAACAAATAAAAACCTTCTCCCATGCCAGGTTCAAACACCAATTCCTCATAATGCCAATTATCCCCTTTTGTTCATTCCTACTGTACTTTAAAGTGACACTGTCAACTTGACATTTTGGAATTAAATTAATTTTGAAAAAAAAACCCCTAGTTTCTGACAGTGGCGTCTTTTAAAAATAATTGCCGTACAACATAGTAGTTAAACCCATTTGTAAAAAAGAAAAAAACTTCTTCTTTTTCCCTGCTCCCCTGTTGATACTGCAAGGGTTTGATATTTCTTTTACTCCTCTGAATAAGGGGAGAATTCACTGTAGGACTGCACTATAGGGGAGACACAGAAGCTGCTGATGAGCAATTGGCTAACTAGTGCAGGCAAACAGAAGTAACTTTTTCTCAGGTTCATGGGGGATGCGTGACGGACAAAAGTGACGGAGCTCCCATGATTTGCCTGTTGTATTCGTAACGGTCCTACGAACAAGGCTGTCGTTTTTCCAGCCACGACCTTTCAGGGATGACTAAAAGGAACAAGCCCTTGAGCATTTCTGGGGAACCCAGTATGCATATCTTGTGTGTGCAGGAAGGGGTTCAGCCCGTGTGGGGCAGCCTGATTCACACGGAAGTGCCTCTTCAGGAAGAGGGTGCCAAACGAGGCACGGCTCAGAGGTCTCCGCATGGAGCGCCCGCTTCTCGCAGGATGGCATCTTGAGGTGCCGGCATACAACTTGGAACAGCCCTTTGGTGGCGTGGGCTTCCGGCTTGGCCTGCTGTGGGGCTGTTTTTATGCCATGTACTCATGCAGGAAAATGGCCGGCAGGTGCGCAGCAAGCACCTCTCTCCCGCGAGTACCAATTCGAGGCGTGCGGACACACAGTTCACGATGTGCCGAACCATTTGCAGAGCAACAGAATAGTAATGTCATTACTCTACTTCTGTCTCCCCGCTGCAGGCGTTACCCTACAGTGGAAAAGCGAGCCAAGTTCTTCAACGGATCAAGCTACGTGCCTGTGCCAGAAGACGGCCCTTTCCTCCAAGCGTTACTGTTCGAACTGAGGCTGACAGACAATGACACAAGCTTTGTAGAGCGCCGGGACGGCTGCTCCCGAATCAGCAAGACTTCCGTCTACGCGCTGCAGGCCGAGAGAGGGGAGCTCTGGCCCGTGGTGGCCTTCCAGAAGAGGAGACTGATCTACGCCGGTCTCCCTTTGGTCGAGCAGTCCATAACGCCGCGCCCACCCCTCTTCGGCATCAGCGGGGTATCCCAGACCTTTGACCTCTTGTCCAGGCTGCTGGTTTTCATGAGCGCCAGCCAGAAGGGCGAAGGGGAGAGGAACGCCAAACTGCGGCAGCTCCCGAGCTTGCTCACGCAGGCCTGTCCGCTCGGCACCCCGCTCGATAGCAGCCTGAGCAGCCCGGAAAACAATGCAGCCGCTCCAGGCGGCCAGCCGCCGAAGCCGCCTGCCTGGAGAAGCAGCACATACAAGGGAAAACCCCAGGTTAATGTCTGCATCACAGAAAAAGTCAAGTCTGTCCAGTATGACAATAGGGACCTGGCAGACGTGTGGCAGGTTTACGGGACTGTAACTTGCAAGGTGAGGCGATTTCCTGCGCAAATCTCTAACCTATTTGTCACATGAATGCACCTGGAAAAGCAAAAATTCAGCTCATTCTTATCTTGGCATATGGGGAGGCTGAACTTAATATTTTTAATGCTTCAGCATGCCGCCGAGAAGATCCTGTTTCTTTAGATTTGTGAATTAAACGAGAAGGAAAATCTCCCTTTACGGTTATGCGCTTGCAAACCTTACTCCTAGTTTTGCGGGCTTAAATACGAGCTAAAAGATGCTGCTGCTAATATTTTATCGTTTCTGTGTACAGCCTTTAGCATGCAATCTTTATGTTACTGATCCCCATAATAGCCCCTGGGAGAGGTTAAGGCTGTTTATTCAGAAAGCACACCAAATCTTAACTATCGCTTGGCATGATATCTGAATCGACACGCCACGAGGTCGTGATCAGCTAGCAAACCAGAATTTTTGAAAAATACCGTGGGAAATGCGTTTGCAAGTGGCGGTCCATCGCTGTGCTCCACAGACCCCTGCAAAGGATGTGGAAGAGCTGAGCAGGTGGGACGCAAAAGCGGGAAGGGTCCCCAAAACGGTGCCTGACTGTTCATTGGGGAGCTCCAGCCCTGGTTTAGATTCTAAATGCTGGTTAGTGGAACCCACAGTTCACTATGATGCAGATGGAAACTGTAGCCATGTGTATGTTTACTCGGAAATTAAGTGCCACTGTTTCAGTGTAGTTGGGGCCTTAATAAGCGTGTTTAGGAAGGCAGCCTGAAGAACTTCCTTGACTGAGCAGTAATGTGGTCCCAGGAAATGTTGCTGCTGCTGCTGTTGTTACTACATTGAATTTATGTCCTCCTGTTTTTCCTCTTGTGAGAAAGCCAAGGAGGCTCCATTTTGCCCTCACAACAACAATCCTGTGAGGTACGCTAAGCTGAGCAGGAGTGACTGGTACAAAGTCATCCAATGAGCTTCATGGCCAAGTGGGACTAGAACTTGGATCTCTTAGCTCTGCAGTCCAGCACTCTAACCACTAAACCACACTGCCTCTCAGTCTTTTTAAGGAACATAAATGAAATCACAGGTTTCGAGCCAAATGTGGATCCTTTGCTCAGCCTGATGACAAATACAAAGCATTTAAAATATCAAGATTGCAAGCATATTTATTTATTTATTTATTTATTAAAACATTTATAGGCCGCCCCATCGCAACAAAGCCTCGGGGCGGCTTACAACAGTTTAAAAAATTATTTATTTATTTATTTATTATTTAAATATTTATATGCCGCCCCTTGCAACAGCCTCGGGGCGGCTCACAATACAAAAAAAAAAAAACAATTTAATAAAATACAGTAAAACTATAAACAATATATCCCTCCCCCCCTCAGTGTATCTCAGCAACTAAAAAAAAAAAAAGCATATGCCATTGCTACAGTTAGAACATTTTATGGAAAGCTTTGGGAGAGAAATAAGCTCCCAGACATAAAAGGAGTTTAAAAATATAAACTGCTGGAGCTGCGCTGCCAAACTAACCAATTATGCAAGTCAAAGAAATGTGGAAAGTAAACTACCTCAATTGTGCAACTGGTTTTGTGGTTGTACTAAGCTCTAAATGTGCAAATGAAAATGTTCTATACCACAATTCTAGTACTTCAACAACTTCATCCGAACCAAGTTTATGCAGAAAAAAGGCCGCATTAAATTCGGTGGGCCGGCTCCTTAGCAAGTACGCTTAAGAAGGTGCAAGCGTTGGAAATGTATGAAAGAATTTGCTCAAATACCGTGGTAAAAACGTATTCCTTTTGTTTTTGCACGCTGCTGTGATGAAATAAGAAGAGAGGGCTGCATGCTCAAAAAAAGAGAGAACCCACCCAGCCCTGGCCTTCCCCTCTTCCCAGGAACTGGGGAGGGTGGCCGGGAATGCCGCAGGCGTTGCAGCTGGCCCTTCGCAGAATCCCAGGGATGGCCGCGGCTCCCTCCCCAACGCCGAGCCGGAAAGGAAAGCTGAAGCTCTGCCAAGGGGCCCCAGGGGTGGCCAGGGCGGCTGTCCCAGCGAACGCCCCTCTGTGCCACAGCGGTTGCCAGGAGTGCTTTCCGCCAGCTGTGGGCCGATCTGGCTGCTGCAGCCCCGCTCAGGGAAAGCTTTCCAGCACCAGTGGTGCAAGCCTTTTGGGACCGTGTTATCTGAAGAACTGCTCCCACCTGCCTTCTGGCCTGGTAGCAGCATGGCTTTCTCGGTGGTGGCCTCACACCTTGGAGGGCTCTCCCCAAGGAGATCCATGTCTCCCTTTCAGTGCTGCCTTTAAATCAATCTCTGAATAGCCATTGATCCCAGACTGCATTCCACGCACTTAAAAATGCCTGGCTGATATTGTTGGGAGTGAGGAGGGGAGCTTTTAAAAATTGTGATTGCGTTGTCACATGCTTTGTAATATCTTAGCTCACCTTGTGAGAACAGGATGTTCTGGAAGGCATGCATGCTTTAAAAGACATAAATAAACAGATGGGAGGCTATAATTCCCCGGTGAGGCCTGTCCCCATAACAGCGGCGTCACTCTGAAGACTGTTGGTTGTGTCTTTGCAGTGCGACATCGAAGGTGCCGCTCCCAGCGTGACCATCAGCCTCAACCTCCCAGCCAACGGCTCCCCACTCCAGGACATCCTTGTCCACCCGTGCGTCTCCTCCCTGGACTCGGCCATCCTGACCTCCAGCAGCGTGGGCATCACGGACGACTCGGCCTTCAGCGGGCCCTACAAATTCCCTTTAATTCCGCCTGCGGACCAATTCAATCTGTGCTTTTATACTTCCCAGGTGAGCAGGGCGGATCTGTGCCGCGAATGCGCATCACGCCGGGCAGGGGTGGTCTTGCATCTGCCGTAGTCGATGCCCCAGCAAGGAGGGCACAGGTGGGACGTGCAAGGACTCCATCTGAGGGTGGGAATGCACCGGATTCCCTGGGCTCGGGGCCGCTTCCTCTCTGTGCAAAGCTTGGGCCTCTGGCGCGCCCACTGGTGGCCCCTTTTCTCGCATGTGCCGCCACCGGCAGCGGCAAACGGAAGATGGAATGCGCTCCCCAGAGAGGGCCGCCTGGCGCCGAAAAACAAATAACGATGGCGCCAGGAGAAGACCTTTTTATTTAAATCATATTTTAACTGTTAATTCGTCTTTTGTTGTTATATTGTTAATTTAGATTGTTTTCTAAGGGGTTTTGCCGAGATGCACCGGGGGGATGGGTTGGTTTTTTTAAATGATGAGTATGTTTTTCATTTACTGTTGTAAGCCACCCCGAGGCTTTATTGCGATGGGACGGCATAGAAATGTTTTAATTAATTAATTGATAAGTAAGAAAGATGGTTGCTCGCTGGAGTGGTGGCTGGCCGACCGGTCGCAGGACCCTTTTCCACATCATGCAGGAAAGGTTGCTGGTCATGTGGCCATGGGCTGCAAGCATTTCCCGCCCTGCTCTTGGCTCGGGTTGCTTTGCAGGCCTGGGCTGAGCATGGCGGCAGGTCTGCGGATGCAGGACGGAGGGCTTCCGAAAGGGTCATCCCAGCCCCTGAGCACCGGTGGGTGTCCCGGCCCTGCCGCCACCTCCGCCTCCGGTCCGGTGCCCTGTGCATGAGGGCCTGGCCAGCAGTGACGTCCAGGACATGGTGTGGCTGGCACCAGTGGCAGCGAGGAGAACACAGTGGGCATCTTGCCCACAGGCCCGTGAACCCAGACTTGGCGCTGTAATCAGGCCCAGCTTTGAACCACTGGGGCATTTGGCTCACTCAGACCAGAGCACTCGTCTCTCTCCGTGGGGCCTTCCTACCATCAGCCGCACGGCCTCCTCGAATGCAAGCAACGTTTGTGATGTCAAATGGCTCTGCCATAAGCATATTGAAACATAGACACGGAGCGAGTCAGAAGGGGCCTCCCGGGCCATCTAGTCCGACCCCCGGCCCCAGCCGGCTCCGCTCACGACATGCAGGGAAGACTGCGAAACGCCTTCTCGGTGTGCCAGGCGGAAACGCCGCACAAGCATGCGGCTGGATGTGGAAGCAGCGGAGCGCCTGCACACGCCACTGGCGTGCTGGTTTGTCTGGGCTTGGTCCCAGAGAGTCCCTTGCTCTGCCTTCTGGAGGGCTGGGGGGGGGGGGGCTTTTCACGGTCTGGTGCCCACCTGTCGTTGCGGGAATTGGTGTGGGTCCTACAAACGGAATCACCAGGAAGGCCAAAGTGCAAATACTCC
Organism: Varanus salvator macromaculatus; assembly: GCA_023646645.1. NCBI lineage: Eukaryota > Metazoa > Chordata > Lepidosauria > Squamata > Varanidae > Varanus > Varanus salvator. The sequence continues at coordinate 21,819,027 of JAIXND010000624.1, read as the reverse complement.
GTACCTGTTGGGTGACTCGGCCTGATTTTTGATGGGGCCAGCAGTGTTGATGGGGTGGACAAAGAGGCGAGAACTTGGGCTGGCCCACTTAGCTCTGTGAAGGACAGAGACGTGAAAGAGCACCTGGCCGTACATCTCCCCATGTCACGATACTTGTCTCAAAAGAAGAATTGAATGGATACGCAACTTGGCCGTGGGGTCACTTTGCCAAGGTTTCATGTACAGGAGCCCAAGCCGAGGCCGTTTGTAACCATGGCCGGCTTCTGCTCAACCTCGTGATTCTGAACGGCATCTGCACGTTAGCAGCAGCCCTCCAGCGCATTACACGCTTTGTGTGTGCCGTTGGGCGAGTTTTTGGCCTTCATCCTAGAAATATTTCCAACACCCTGCTGATCGCTGGTTTAGAGAATCTAGCTTGCAAATGAGTTGTTAATTCCTTTTTTCCATCAGAATTAAGCACTTTCTGCCTAATTATCTGACTGTTTAGCAATCAGAGAGTTTATATTTGACATCTGGAAACTGGTGTCCCATTTTAATTCATTTTACTTTATTTTGGAATTTGTACTCTTATCACATGCCTCCAAAGAAGCTTCGGGGTAGCCTGTGACATACGAAAGCAGGAAGCACCAGTTGATCAAACACATAAAATGATCTTAAAATAGGAATGTGGCAAATTCATCTCTTTGTTCCATCCTGCCCAGGTGCCTGTGCCTCCCTTTTTAGGCTTTTACCAGCTGAGAGAAGAAGAAGCTCAGTGGAAGTTCAGTGTTCACCTTAAGCTTCATGAGAGTGTGAAAAATGCTTTTGAATACTGTGAAGCCCGTGTTCCCTTTTTCAACAGGTGAGACTACCACAATTTTCCTTGATTTATGGTTATGGTTCCACCCAAATGTCTTCAGTACAGTTCACCAGTGTATATAGAAAGACAGCATTGCCTTGCTAACATACAAAGATTGAACTGCCCCAAACTGAGGCATGAGTTCCCCAACATTCCCCTGTGGGAATTTCAAAAATCAGCCTCAAGAGGTGTTGTTTTCTTCCTTGGCAAGAGTCAAACCTTGTGCGGACAAGCCTTACAGAATCTCTCTCTGTAAAAGCCCCTTTTCAGTGGCAACAACCAACACAGCAGCAGAGAAAGGAGGAGGAGAAATAAGACCCAGTTCCTTTTGGTGGCTGTCATAGAGCTTTCTCACGAGGAAGCCCATTAAGCCTGCTTACGTGCAAGCTGCTCGTGCCTAGTCAAACTGCTGAACATCTGCAGCTAGCCAGAGAGCCTCCCCACTCCGACCCAAGGAGCAGGTAGTGTGAGCCCTTCCGACTGGCTCAGTGGTGCGCACCTTTGGGCCGCACCTGGCCACAGCCACCTCGGCTCAAAGCAGCCATGGCAGCCAAGCTGGCAGAAAATGAAGGGCTGCCTGCCAACTTTAGCGTGACAGAAATGACAGCTAGTGAAAGCACCAGTATGGACACATAGCACTAAACATTGTTCTCAGCGAAACGGCACGGTGGAAGAGAGGAGGCGGCAGTGGGCGTGGGCCCTGGGACACCGCTGGCGCCCTTTGAGGAAGTTTTACACACGTCGACTTGCATTGGTGTGTTTAGTTGTCACATCTGCCACGGGATGCTCAGAAAGGCCCCCTCAGTGTCGCCACAGTCCCCTACACTAAAGCCATAACATGCGGCTCTTTGCTGCACATCACGGGGAGCAGTGGATGGGCCATTGTTTCAGAACGGATCTTCAGTCTGCATTTGAGAGAGCGCTGCCCCAAGATAGGACAGCGGGAAGTGTCTCTATAGTTAATAAGGTGGCCCCCGTGGGCCTGCTGGAACACGATCATGAACTGTTTACCGCAGAGAGGCTATAGCCAATATCAACCAAAGCCTATTTCTCTGAACGGTTAAATCATATTAAGTGTTTGATCATATCAAGTACTCTGTGTATGAGAGAAGTCCGTAACTGTCTCGCCCGTCCATCATTTCACAAAACGGTTTTGGTAGCTCATCGATGGGGCAACGTGTTGTAACTGCCAATGGTGCGCTGCTTGTGTCTTGGTGACAGGGGGCCCATCGCACACCTGGAGTACAAGGTCAGCTACGGCCAACTTGAAGTGTCGAAGGAGAAGAGTCTGCTGGTTTGGGTCATAGGTAAGAGGAACCTCTTCTTCCCCTTCGCTTCTAGGCCAAGGGAGGGCAGGTGCTGGAGGGTGTGTGGAAGGAGCTTGCTGGCCACCATGTTTCTGGTGAGGCCAAGGCACCAGGCCAAGTCTTTACTGGTTTCTGCCACCAAGGACCTCTTTCTCCTCCGGTCTGGAGTTGGTGCTCAAGAGGATGGGCTGCGAGCGAGGCACTGGCTGGTTCTCGCCACCACTGTAAGCGGCGCACAGGCGCCCTCTGGCCACCACTGTCCCTCAGGTCCCTTGCCAGAACAGGATGCCCTGGCCTTCCTCGCGTTCTGCTCCTGGTTCAGCTCCAAGGACAGGCACCATGATTATTCGCTGCTCCAAAAGTGTCGTCATTACTGTTGCCACAGGCGTCCAAGTCATGAATTGCTCCACAGCCTTTCTGGAAACATTTCTTGCTTCTTCTACAGGACAAAAATTCCCCAGGTCATTGGAGATTTCCCTGACCGGGACAGTCGCTTTTGGTCCTGTAAGCCAGGAGCAGCCAGTTGATCCAGTGTGTACTGGCGGAACTGCCTACGTCAGAGTAAGTCGTGGACTCAAAGAGTCCTTCGGTAGCTTTGCTACCCAGCTGTGGCAGCCCGCGGGAGGAAGCAGGTGCCCTGACCCCGAAGGATAGGCATTTCTGGGCGTGTCGTTCACTCCAAAGACTTCTTTGGAGGGGAGGGAGGTCGGAGGGTCTTGCCGGTGGAACCCGTGTTCCATTTCTGGCAGCAGATGTCAAAACACTCAGACCTCCTGTACCAGGATGCCCACACAGCCTGCCTGGAACGACTTCTCCAGCCACAGGAAGCACTGCAGGGCCAGCCATACAGCCTGGTCTTTATGCCCAATGAGTTTTGGAAGAGGTTCTTGCATTTACTCCTAAGCAAAGACGGCATTAAAAAGGACAAAGCCCATCAGACTGCAGCTAACCTAGCTCGGAATCCTGAACAGACCGTGGGAGAGTCAGCCCCATTGACCCCAGTGGGTCTTGCTCCTGAGGAAACACATAGGAGCCTGTGTAGGGGTGTTGTGGGAAATCGTGGCGCACAGGGGCTCAGCAGGACTGCGCCGGGATGGCTCACAGCCACGTGGGAAGGCCAGAATCCTCTCAGCCACGCGCAAAGGGAAGCAGCCCCCTCAACTCCCCAGGCTGCCCCGCATGAGAGGCCGACCAGAATGCATGTCATTAGTTTGCTTAAGTTAGCAGAGCATTTTTGGCGGCCGCTTTCTTGTGCAAGGACGCCGTGTAAGTTGCCATTACTTCTCAGCATCGCTGTCCGTGTTTTCCGCTTGGTTGTCTTCAGCTTTATTTTAGAATCCTCGATTTCACGCTCACTGGGTGTTACACGGAGCAACATTCCATCCAGGTGTTTGCATCAGGAAAACCAAAGATCAGCACAGGTGAGTAGGTCCCAACCTTGTCCGTTCCACCTGAACCAGAACACGTTGAAGCGATGGGCCATGTCAGAAGTAGGTTCTGCAGAATTCAGCTTTTAACAAAACAGACTTCTAGGAAAAAGTCTTACAGACTGTTACGATGTCTTACAGCTCAGTTTTTTGAATGATGATATTTAAAATCTTAAACATACTGACTTGACTAATTTGTGTTACTTCTGTGTTTTAATATACTACTCTAGGATTCATTTTCTCACTCTCTTTCTCTTAATTTTAGCTCGGGAAGTGCTGTCTTCAGATTACTACATCTGGAATTCCAAAGCCCCGGCACCTGTCATGTATAGAACCTTACTTTTCTAATTTCTCCTCAACCTTGTACTAGGAATGAAAAATAAATTTTCTGAAACATTTTAACCTGTGTATTTTCTATGTAAGCTCCCACTTAGGCAAACAAAGGCATTAAATACAGGCACAAACCTAGCCATGTTTATGCTAAATAGGCCACATGTGCCGGGAGCGAGCAGACTTATTCCTGTTTAGAGATTCTAGAATTGCAGCTTAAAGCGTCTTTATCTGGGAGAATGCTCCCCTCTGCACACACCCCAGTTCGGACAAAATTGTGTTACGCAATTGCCATAGTCCGACTCTTGAATAGCCAAAATTGTAGTGATGTTCCATCAATCTGTCTATGACTTACGGCGATGCTGTGAACGAACGCCCTCCAGAATACCCTGGCCGTAGCCCTGCACAGCTCTTGCAAACAGTCGAAATTACCTGCAGCCAAATTTCATGGGTGGAGACGGGGGTCTTCTCTACCGCCAGAGCCTCAATGCTATCTAATTGTACTCTTCTTTTCTAAAGTGCTGGAATGTTTTCAACAGGAATGTGGGCTGGGGGAGAAAACCCTCGTGCGTGTGCTCTTGGTTCCAGTTCTGTAGCCCCTTTCCCACTTCTTCATCCACCCATTATTAAGTGCCACACCCTCCCATCTTTGGCCAAGCCCCTTTTTTAAAGGACAAATGGATAAAGCGATATGATTTAGAGTACCACTGGGCACGTGCAGAGTTCTTTTCACTACAGAGCTGGCCCCTGCACCCTTACAAGTATGATGCGAGGCTTTCTTCCTGGGCAGACGGCAGGTTGCACGCAGTCCCAAGTCGTACCGACACACGGAGCCCTGGGAACACAACGCAGACCTCAGGCCGATAGGTTAGGGTGGTACTCCTAGGCTGTCTCTAACCTTAGCACCCCATATCTCTGTCCGCCATTGCTTCCAGTGGTTCACCAGGCCATCGAAAGAAAATCTGGCAGCGCTGGGATAGAGGGGGTGAAGTTGTAGCAAATGCAGGTTCTACTTTTTGTTACACCTGAATTTGGGTGGGGGGCGGGGGGGGGGGACAGGACATGCTGGGCATCATTTCATCCTATTTAATATCCCAAAGTAGGGCTTGCCATCACATCAGGCGAGTTCTGGGGAGCTCAAAGTCTGCCCTTTAGGCTGAATCGAGCCTCCAGTCAGAGCTAGCTAAGAGCACAAGAAGAGCGGTGTTGGGTCAGGCCCAGGCCCACCTAGTCCAACATTGTGCTCACACACTGGCCACCCTCCCGCCCATGTTCCCCAGCAACTGATGCACAAAGCAGACCGCTCCTGATCCCGGAGGTAGCACGGAGCCCGCTGGTCTCCAAGAACTTGTCAGATCTGTCTCTTAAAGCCATCAAAGTGGTGATCCTTGTGGAAGTGAATTTCGTGTGCACGGAAGTCCTTCGATCTGTCCTGACTTCCTCACCCGTCAGCTTCGTGGGGTGACCCCTTTGGGCTCCAAGGAGGAAGGAAAATCTCCCCCTTCGGCTTTCTCCACGCCAGGCATAAAGTCACACGCCAGCACGCCTTCCCTCCCTCCCAATTTCCCTCCAGCAACCACAGACGTTGCCATCTCTTCCTGGGGAACGGCTCCATCCCCTTGATCGTTATTTTATTTATTTTATCTGCCCGAGTTGCCCTGCCCTGCACTTCTCCATGCTCTGCTCTAGCCTTTCTTGGGTGCAGGGCCAGTGTAAGCGAGCCAGCGAGCTTTGGTCCCTGGACTCCCCGCTCCTCGTTTGTCAGGACTTTAATTCAGGACCTGGTCGGGTGAATCTTCCGCAGCACATATAAATCTGTCCCAGTTCTTCCGCATGAAATGGATTCGCCAGTTCCTGCCAGTCAGGTTTTCTGTATTAACACAGTTAACAAGCCGCATTCTGGTGTAAAAATAATTCGGCTTTGCTCTGGGTGGAGTCTGAGCCGTTGTGTCTCACCTGCCTGTTGTGAGCAAGGCTCCTGCACAGGTATATGTTCTGGGCAGGCTTGGATCCCTTGCAAGCCCAGTACCTATTCAAGTGCCATATTCCACTACTTCCTCCCAAGATACCTGCAGGCATCTCGCTCTGTTATTGCACAGGAGCCGAGAGATGCTCAGATGGTGGCAACGGAGGGGGCGGGGGCTTCTCAGTGGTGGCCTCCCATCTTGTCCTCTTTTCGGTGCCAGGCTATGACTGCCCTTAATGCAGAAGCTTTTAAAACTACCCAAGGGCTGGAGGGGATTTCCCTCCCAGATTTTATTTTCCTTTTATAGGCCAGTTTGCGTGTGTTTTCGCTCTTTTAAATTTATTTTGATGTTTGGTTTTTATGAGATTTGTATTTTGATTTTATGCATTGTTGTAAACTTGGGGCTGTATAGAAATGAATGGATAATAAATGCTCGCCCGTGTTGTTGCACAGGAAGTTGGATACTGTGGGTTGAGGCACATGGGTGCCAAGTTAAGGGGATGGATAAGCGCTGCCCAAGGAGTACCCCAAAACAGTATAACTCTCTGCTGAGAATGTCTATGCAGCTCAGAACCCAAGTACCTTAAGGACCATGTCTCCCCTGATGAATCTGCCGGGTCCCGGGGGCCAGCTTCAGGGGCTCTCCCTGCTGGCCCTCTCCCCAGCAATCTCAGACCGGGGGTGGTCATTTGGGAATGTGCTTCTTCCACAATAGCCCGACCCCGAATGATACCCCCAAAGAAATCTGCATGGTATTCGCACAACCACCTTTTCGGTGCGAGGCAAAGACGTGCTTATTCCCCCATTCCGGCCTTAGTTCTGACCTAGTTTTTGCAGGTTGCTTTGGTGATTCCGACTGCAGACCGTACGATGTGGGGGTGGAGAGGGGGGCTTTCCCAAATTTTGGACGAAGACTCCATAGTGCACAAGTTTTACATCATATTGAATTGGTGTTACTGTGTTGCTTTTGGTTTGCATTGATGTGAAGCTCAGTCCTGACAAGACGGAGGTCCTGTTGGTGGGTGGGTCGGGCTTCGGAATGGGGGACCTGGGCCTTGTCCTAAATGGGGTTGCACTCCCTCTGAAAGACAGGGTCCGCAGCCTGGGAGTGCTCCTCGACCCGGAGCTGACCTTGGTAGCCCAAGTGTCCGCAGTGGCAAGGAGCGCTTTCCATCAGCTTTGGCTGATCCATCAGCTGCGTCCCTTCCTGGAGTTCGACTGCCTGGCAACTGTGACACATGCGTTGGTGACTTCCCAGTTAGACTTCTGCAACGCGCTCTATGTGGGGCTACCCTTGAAGACGGTCCGGATACTTCAATTGGTGCAGAATAGAGCTGCCAGGGTGCTGACAGGGACTGGGCATGGTTCTCATACCACCCCAGTTCTCCGTCAGCTACACTGGCTTCCCATTGAAGTCCGGGCCCAATTCAAGGTGTTGGTTCTTACCTATAAAGCCCTCAATGGCTTGGGACCTGGCTACCTGAAGGAGGTCCGCCTGGGGCCGTCGTTGTTTGTTTTTCGGCACCAGACGAAGACCTTTTTATTTAAAAATTATTTTAATTGCTTATTTATATTTGTCTGTTTGTTTATGTTATTTATTGTATTTTATCTTTACCTCGAGATGGGCCAGTTTTTAATGTTAATATTAGTTTTAAATGTAACTGCCTGTTGTTTTATTTATTGTTGTGAGCTGCCCCGAGGCTTGGTCTCAAGGGGGCGGCATACAAATTTGTAAAATAAAATTAAATAAATAAATAAATCTGGGTTCCCACCCTTACCAGAGCTGGAAAGGACGCAGCCACGAGCAGAGTTCATTGTCTCTTAGCCTTTGGCCACACTCCCCTTTGCATCCTCAGCATTTTGTCATGCACGCCTGTAAAGCATCGATAAAGAAATTTAGATGTTCTTCTGAAAGTTATGTATTTCTCAGCATTGGACAAGAAGCCTGGCACACTCCAGCCAATACCGAACCATCTCCAAATTCCCCAGATAGAAGTCACAAAAGCTGCTGCGCATCATATGCCCCGTTTGCACAGAGTTTATGCCCTTGGCAACCTCACTTCTGGGATCAGAGATCCCAGCGATAATGCGCCTAAGGGGTGGTTTTATCACATTGGGTGGGCAAACAGGAAGCGACACACTTGCTCACTCACAGTCATCTTCTCAAAGACCCTGGGCTCACCAAGTGGGCTGCTAAAAAGTCATAGCCCTGGTATTCGCATGCTGGGTTGTCGCCTTGCCCAGAGTTTACCCATGATTCGTCTGGAAGTTTTGTCTGCAGCACGGCTGTCTTTTCAGTCCTTGGGTTGTTGATTCCCTCTTCCTTTTCCTGTTGCTGTTAGTCGCGAAGTCGTGTCTGACCCATCGCGCCCCATGGACAACACTCCTCCAGGCCCTCCTGTCCTCCACCATCCCCTGGAGTCCACCCAAGCCCACACCAACCGCCCCAGTGACCCCATCCAGCCACCTCATCCTCTGCCGCCCCCTTCTTCTTTTGCCTTCTATTGTTCCCAGCATTAGACTCTTCTCCAGGGAGTCCTTCCTTCTCATTAGGTGGCCAAAGAATTGAGTTTCATCTCAGGATCTGGCCTTCTAAAGAGCAGTCGGGGTTGATCTCCTCTAGGACTGACCGGTTTGATCGCCTTGCGGTCCAGGGGACTCGCAGGAGTCTCCTCCAGCACCACAATTCAGAGGCCTCAATTCTTCAGCGCTCAGCCTTCCTTATGGTCCAGTTTTCACAGCCATACATTGCAACTGGGAAAACCATCGCCCTGACTATACGCACTTTTGTTGGCAGGGTGATGTCTCTGCTTTTTAGTATGCCGTCTAGATTTGCCATAGCTTTCCTCCCCAGGAGCAAGCATCTTTTAATTTCTTGGCTGCAGTCCCCGTCTGCGGTGATCTTGGAGCCCAGGAAAATAAAATCTGTCACTACCTCCATTTCTTCCCCATCTATTTGCCAGGAAGTGAGAGGACCGGATGCCATGATCTTAGTTTTCTTAATGTTGCGTTTCAAGCCAACTTTTGCGCTCTCCTCCTTCACCCGCATCAAGAGGCTCTTTAGTTCCTCTTCACTTTCTGCCATGAGAGTGGTATCATCTGCATATCTGAGGTTGTTGATATTTCTCCCAGCAATCTTGATTCCAACTGGTGATTCATCTAGCCCTGCCTTTCTCATGATGTGCTCTGCATGTCAGTTAAATAGGCAGGGCGACAGTATACAGCCTTGCCGAACTCCTTCCTCAATTTTGTTGTTGCTCAGACTTGTCCTAGTCCTTTTTCTAGTCCCTTGCTGAATCCCAAATGCATTTGTGGTTTTGTGCTACTGGCATGTACAAATGTGGAGAGCAGTAATTACTTTGTGCGTTGCCACCGTAGGCTGGCAAAACAACCCATAGTTCAGGGTTCACACATAAAAACAACCCCCTAGCTGAACAAACTGAAAAGTTCACCACCCAACAACAAAGCATCAGTTCTCTTCATGGGCTGTTTGGTTAGCAACCTGTTGTTCACCCATAGTTACAGGTTTGTGTGATACAACAACCGAGGGTTCGACAAGCCACACTTTGAAGTGTGGTTCCATGTGAACTAAGTTTACAGACATGCCTTGAAAGGAAAAAGTCTAAATGAAATGGAGGTTTCCAAAATTCCAGAAGATGCTGCGCTTTCTCACATGGAGCTGCCTGTGTTTATGGCGACTCATCCAAACACATTTCCAGTGTCTCCAAAACTAACTCATGTTTTTATTTTGTGAATTCAGTGGCTGGATTCATTATGAGGGTAGAAGCAGGTTTCCTTTCCACAGCAGTCCCCTGGCAGCATGATCATGGCAACATTTTGTACGGGTGCAGAGGAAAAGCTTTTGCTACTCTTAGGGAAACCTATTGGACCATGGCCTGGGACTCAAGCAATCCGGGTTCTAGTCCCTGCTGAGCCATGGAGGCAACTAGGTGACTTTGGGCCAGTCCCAAACTCTCAGTCCAACCTACCGCACAGGGTTGTTGTGAGGATAAGATAGAGAGCAGGAGGAGGAGAATGCTACGAGCCGCTTTGAGTTCTTTGTAAGGAAAAAGCAGGAGATAAATCTAATAAACAAATCAGTAATGAACGCATCAGGAGATGAGCACAAAGGCAGGCAGGAAAGTGTCAGAAGACATGAGAAAGCCGGAGCATCTTTCCAAAGAGTCTTTCCAAAGAGATCAAAACAGAGAGCTTAGCCATTGTTTGTGGCTTGTTGTGATGAAACCCCTCGCCCCTCGAGAGGGGCAGAATCCCCACATTTTTCCATGCACTTCTTTGCCTCAGACACAAAGGTTTTGAAAGGCAAGTCTCCCAAAGGGATGATTTTCAGAACGTGCTTTGCACCAATGTATTTCCTTTGTTGTGTGCGTTTTTAATTATAATTGGAGAACTCCGTTGCAAAATTCGGAGAAGTATGAATTGTGAAAGCTGGGATTCGGTTCACAAATGAGTTCAACATTGCAAAATTAGGTATGTTTGCATTAAACCCAAATGGATTTCTCCACCGGCCCTAGTCAGTCGCTCTCTCTCATACACACACATACAGAGAGAGCAAGGAAACAGAGTTGTCTCTAGCACACAAGCATCAACCTTTCCGAACGGGTTAGCCCACATAAGACATATGGGCCTCCTTGCATGGAACCCGCTCAACCCTGTGACTGTTTCGCCTTTCCTTGCCTCTGCGCCTCATCTCTGCAGCCTTCCTCAACTTTGCCACCCCTGCTCCGAGAGAGCAGGGGCAACGGCTCAAGCACGATGGAACGGGCCTTATCAGCCGATCCCCCAGGAAAAGAATCGGGATGCTGCAAGGATCCAGAGGGCCCCTCCCCGGCTGTGGATGCCGGCCACAGAGAAGGGGCGAGGGGTTTGTTGGGGGAAAGGTCCGTGCTCCCCGTAGCGAAGTCCCTCGCGTCGCAGGGCAGAGACTCCGTCCGTGTGCATCCCCTGGAGATCAGCCAGTCACCCTGACGCAGCTTTTGAGTCCGTCTAGGAAACCTATCTTTTCGAGATAATTTCTGTCACAAAACAAAAAGAAAGGGAAGGAGGGGGAGACAAAAGTCTGCTTCCCGTTTGGTAGGTGACCTGTTTAATGTTTTCCCTGTGTCTGGGAACTCCTTAGTGTAATTACCGACCTTTGAACTCGCCAACTAATCCAGAGCTATTTTGTATTCCTGACTCATCTCGAAGGGTGGACCTTTCTTTTCTTCCAAGTCCGTTGCCACAATTAAAGAAGAAGCAGCTGCATTTCAAAGGGATTCCAATTCCAGAAGCTTAATCGTGATTGACGTGTTCTTATTCTAAGCTATAAGAAACTCTAAGAGGCCTTTCTTGGGTTAAAACTTCAATCATTTTCTAAAAAATTATCTCAATATGGATTTTATTCATTTTCTTTGATAGCCATTCTTTGCTTTTTTCCTCCTCCACACACACACACACACACACACACACACACACACATCTTGAACGCTGTTTTGCCTTGGCGACGAATATGAACTGCTCACAGAAGCAAGGCTCCAGAGTGTCAGGCCATCTTCTAGAGAGTGAAGCGGGTAAATGCCATTTAGTGTCAAAAAATATGATTAGGAAATCAGACACCTGCCATCTAGACTCACATGGTTTGGGATATCCAAAAGATGAAGCGGGGGGAGGCATTCTTGGCCACCAACGGGGAAGCTTGTCATGAACCCAATGATGAAAGGCAGCGATTGAGTCCTCTTTTTTTTAACCACTCAAGTAATGCATAATCTGGTATCCCAATTTAGCACAACGTTCAGTTCTCTAACCCAAACAGCCAAGGGTTCCGCAAAAGAGCGATTCTTTGCTATGTTTCGGAATCGACAAATGCCTGTTTCAAAACGATCAGCAAAATATGTAAGACGGAAAGTTGTTTTTAGGACACACTTAGGAAAAATCAGGCAACTGTTCTGGACTGCACCAGTGGTCAAACTGGGCTTGAAACTCGGGATGGCACCAAGATTATTGTAGAAGTAAACCTTTTAGGGAATGGAGATCGACAATCCAAACATCATTCAGTTAAATTTACTTTCTAGATCTGTTTGGAGACAACGCATGTTTGTTTGGGGTTCACAGACACGGATTGTGTTGCAGCTGCAAGAACATCGTGCCAAAGTGAGCAAATGACTCCATGAACTAACCTTCAAGTGCATTTTCACCTGCGCAATCTCTCCAGCGTGTTTGGTGAATGACACAGAGAGCTTTGCCTTTAGGGCAGGATAGAAATGGAATAAAAAGCAAGCACGGCCTTTGCCAGAAATCCTTCTTCAACACACTGATCCTTGTCCCATGCACCCAATGGAGAGATATGGCCGTCACTACGAGCATCTCCATCTACACACCCCATCAAATGCTCCCTTGAGCTAGAAGCAGGTTGCCACTGGCAGGCTAAGCCTTGGTCCTTGACATATCATGCACCTTGACCACAAAACCCATGTGGGACAGGAACGAGTCCCACTGAACCAGCCCCAGTGGATCCGTCAGGTCTGGGCCCCTTCCATGAAGGCTCTTGAGATGTGTGTCACAAGGACCAGAGCTAGGATGTCTTGCAAAAGGCTCGCGTTGAGCATGAGTGCAGCACATCATCCGCCCTTCCATGGATGCTTCCAGACATGTGAAAGACACAGCGGGAAGAAACCTGTTAATCGAGTATACTTCATTCTGCTTTGCGTCAGCCGGCAGTAGATCCCTTTGGACCTAGAGATCGTACCCTCCAGGACTGGGTTCAAGAAGGCTGCCCACAAACCTTAATTCTGCCTCCCCAGGTCACAGACTGTCTTCCAGAATTTCAGGCCAGGGGTCTTTCCCACAGCCAGCCCAGCGGAAACTTCTAGAACCACGCCGAGGAGGTCTCGGTGTAACGTCTGAGGATGCTTAGCATCGGAACTGTACAAGATCAATAAGACCATTCGATATCTAAGGTCAGAAGAAGATATCTCTTCCTGAGATGTATTTCTCTGAAGTTATTTCTAGGCTGCCTTTAAGGGAAGAGCAAGGCATTCTGCGAGGTAAAAGCCATACAGCATAGACACCATCAACATTCAATAAATATGAATTTTGAAAAGCTAGCAAGCTGCTACAGGAGGCCAGCTAGAATCGCGAATAGGAAAAGAACTATCCTCTTTCCCAATTTCGCTCTCCTTGATCCATTTAAGCCTCCCTAATTGGCAGCAGTCCTATTTAGTGCCTTGAGACTTACTCCTGAGTAGACATACATTGCATTGCATTTATATCCCACCTTTCTTCCTCTTGCAAGGAACTCAAGGGGCTCACAAGGGTCTCTTCCGCTCTATTTTATTCTCACAACAACCACCCTGTGAGGTAGGTTGGGCTGAGGGTCTGGGCCTGGCCTTGAATCACCTATGAGTTTCATGTGGACTAGAACCCAGATTTTTGGAGTCCCAGCTCAGCACTCTTAACCACCAGACCACCCTGGCATGCCATCAGTGCTCAAAACCATCTCCATAAATCCCGGGACCTGGATGAGCCAGGCTGGTGGCGTCCAGAAGGCTGCCACTTTTTTGGAGAACGGTACAACTTTATTTATTTATTTATTTAGTATTTATGCGGGGATGTTTCCAGTTTTTTATGTATTTGTATAGCTATTTAAGGACTGCAGGTGGCGCAGTGGTTTAAACCGCGGTGCTGCTGGGCTGGTTGATCGGAAGGTCGCCGGTTCGAATGTGCACACGGGGTGAGCTCCCGTGCACCGTCTCAGCTCCTGCCAACCTTGCAGTTTGAAAGCATGCAAATGCAAGTAGATGAAAAGGTACCACTTCGGTGGGCAGGTAACAGCGTTCCCTGCACCTCGGTGTTTAGTCATGCCGGCCACACGACCACGGAGACTGTCTGCGGACAAACGCCGGCTCCCTCGGCCAGGAAACGGAGATGAGCACCGCCCCCTAGAGTCAGGTATGACTGGACTTAATGTCAAGGGGAAACCTTTACCTTTACCTACCTTTATAGCTATTTATTTGTATTGGAAGCCGCCCCAAGGCTTTTGCGAAAGGGGCAGCATATAAGTATTCCAAATAAAATAAATCATAAAATAAAATAAACGTCTTACTTTCAGATTTCAAAGGGCGGAGTTTCCCATGAAGCATGAAAAGTCTTGCATATTCTGGGACCCACATAGCCATGGGTCATCAGCTGAACCTTCCGCCCCACAGAATATGCTCGAGCCTGACTCCGCCTTCCAGTAAATGCAGCAACGCCAGGGGCTGGGAGAGGATCTTTAAATACCAGGACGACAAAGGGCCCGAGTTTTATTTGGACTGCCCCGTGACGGGAGGGTGGTTTGCAGCCTGGTCCTGGGATGGTGGTGTCTGGACCCCAGAGCGAGAGGGACGGCTGTAACCATTTCTGCAATTTGGGTAAACATTCCGCGTTCATTGGCAAGCCCCCTCCGAGCAACCCATGTCACGTGGCATGCAGCCAGGCGCTGATCCGGCTTCCTTATTTGATCTGTCCGCACAGCAGGTTCAGAGGATGGTGTGTTGGACTTTAGCAGGGACCGAGATCCCCGAAGAAGGATCCAGTGGTGCCGCGTTGTCCCCGGTCCGGATGTTCTGTCCACAGCCTGTCCTGGACAGCAAAACGCTCCCTGGGGCAGAGCAGGCCAGTCACTTCCAGCTGCACCCATGCGCGGCATGGGAAAACCCAGCAACATCAGTACAACTTCCCGGCTAGACTACTGCAGTGCTCTCAACGTGGGGCTTCCCTTGAAGACCGTCCAGAAGTTGTGGCTGGGACGGAGCGGTGAGCAGAGCAGACCCGTTCTGGACTCTCTGGACTGACTTCCAGCGAGGGGGCAGGCTGGCCTAGCAGGCACCCCATGCAAGGCGTTATTCCGTGTGTGCAAAACCCTCGATTCTGTAGGATCCCGACTGCTGAATCTCCAATAGCAGGCCACCCAGGGCTGGAAATAGCCCAGGAAGGTTTTGTTTGGGTAGCCCAGCTCTGGTCCAGTCTTGGGGTAAAGGAGGGTGGCTACCAAGCGTAGGGCCTTTTCAGCTGTGGCTCCCCATCTGTGGAATCGGCTCCCCAAAGAGCAGCCCCTGGTGGCCATGCTTTGTTCATTTTGGTGCCAGGAAAAACCCTCTTTATTTTCCCAATGATTTTAGCAGCTAGATTTTTTAACTTCTATTTTTACTGCATCTTATCACAGTACCTCTGAATTAATTTGGCTGCGGTCACGGTCATAGGTGCCTCATTATTGTCTTGAATTATTTTGTCTTTTTGTAATTTTGGATTATGTACTTTTATATCAGTGCTTTTAATCATGTGTATTTTTATGGTCTTTTGGCATTTTGTGAACTGCCCAGGGAGCCTCTGAGTTATTAAGCAGTGTATAAATATACATATAAATAAGTAAATACCATATTTTTTGCTCTATAAGACTCACTTTTCCCCCTGTCAAAAGTAAGGGGAAATGTCTGTGCGTCTCATAGAGCGAATATGTGTGTGCAGTGAGTCTGTCAGATGTGCAGCCCGTGGGGAAGTGATGGGGAATGTGCCTGTGATGATGTGCCCATTTGGTTCAGAATATTTTTTTCCTTGTTTTCCTCCTCTAAAAACTAGGTGCGTCTTATGGTCAGGCGCGTCTTATAAGCGAAAAATACGGTAAATAAAGACTAAGCTGTCCATGTGGTGCCATTTACTGGGACTGGCTTTGACAGATTAGCAAGTGCTATCTTTGCTTGTTGATAAATTGCTTGATTATATTGATGTCAAAAATATACATTTGTATATATTTGGCTTTTGGAGGCATGATTTTAATGTTTCAGTGGTGTATTATTACTATCAATAATAATGATTGGCCCCAAATTAATAATATTATTAATAATGATGTCATGTCTATACCACCTGTAGCCAAAGCTCTCTGAGCAGTTTCCAACGGAGTACAAAAACAATAATATACAATACAACATTAACAAGAAATTAAAATTAATTTAAAATAGCATAAAATGCATTAAACGACAATAAAAGACCTGGCCAAGAAGAAGAGAAGGGCAGCTGGGTGTCATGAGGTCTTCAAAGGCCTCTGCTGAGAGAGCCACTTTAACCTGACACCGAAAAGATAGCAAATGTCGGGCTAAACAGGCCACAGCAGGGGGACTGTTCCAAAGATGGGAAGGGGCTCTATGTGAGAAAGAAGATAGTGAAGGGGAGTTTCTAAAACTTCGCCATTTCATCAGGCCTTTAAGTCACAATTTAGAAGCTTTGAATCTGCTCTGTTTCATCTATGTCCGTATTTCGGTTGCTAATGGGCTTTGTTTTGTTTCTTGCAGGATGTAATCCTATAGTCTCCTGACTTTGTCAAAAAATGATTTTTTTGAAGCCCAGCACCAAGGTCCTGCAAGCTCAGAGCTGGGAATCTGGCGAGGAGCGCTTTCCTCCAGCTTCGGCTGATCCATCAGCTGCGTCCTTACCTGGAGGAGAACTGCCTGGCAACAGCGACACACGCATTGGCAACTTCCCGCTTGGATTACCGTAACGCGCTCTACGTGGGGCTGCCCTTGAAGACAGGCTGGATACTTCAGATGGTGCAAAATAGAGCTGCCAGGCTGCTGACAGGGACTGGGCGTTATTCTCATATAACCCCAGTCCTCTACCAGCTTCACTGGCTTCCCACCGAAGTCCGGGCTCAATTCAAGGTGTTGGTAATTACTTATGAAGCCCTTAATGACTTGGGACCCGGATACCTGAAGGAACACCTGTGGCCATATTTGCCCTCCCACCCCCTGAGATCGGCAGCAGAAGCCCTCCTCCGGGAACCCTCCGTGAAAGACGTTAGGAGACAGAGTACCTGGAGCAGGGCCTTCTCTGCAGTGGCGCCCCGTCTATGGAATGCGCTCCCCTGAGAGGTCCACCTGGCGCCGTCATTATATGCTTTTCCACGCCAGGTCAAGACCTTTTTATTTAACCAATATTTTAATATGTTTTAATGGGAATTAGATTTTATTGTTTGTATTTTATTAATTGCAGCCAGAGTGGAATTGTCAATTTATCTATTTTATTTTGATCTATGTTGTAAGCCATCCAGGGACGCAAGTAATGGACGGCATACAAATTTTATAAATAAATCAATCAAATAAAATTCTAAGGCCTGAGCTCCCATCCCATAACACTTTCCCCACCGCAGCCGGTGCGGAAAGAGCCATGCTGGCTGCCTCTCCAAGGTTGGAAGCTGACCTCGGAGTGGAGGAAAGGGGGTGTGGCTTGGAGGGAAAGGAGGCGGGGTCAGTGCCCCACAACGTATCCAAGCAGTTCCCCCTCCGCCTCCTCTCCCCTCCACGGGATTGAGAAGGCCAAGGACAGCTGCCTAGAAGAAGTGCAGGGTGTGAGTCGCAGAGTGACGGAGATCTCCAACTCTGTGCCCACTGATGAACTGATTAAAAGATCCTGGATTGTGCAGAAATGGATAGACTGACTTTGTCATTGAAGGAGAAAGAAGATACTGACTTCTATCAAACTTGGGACTCTTTTTATTACCGGCTAGAGAAACGGGACTTCGCATAGACTTAAATATGTTTTTAAGTTATTATAGAGGGAAAGAGAAAGGTGGGAGGGGGGCTGACCCAGCGGGCTCGCTGTTTTTTTGATGATGGATGTTGTTTGTAGTCTTCTTTTTGTTGTATAATTTCCCAAATAAAACTTATTAAAAAGAGAGAGAGAGAGAGAGAGAGACCGCCAACTCTGCACCTTGCACCATGTGTGGGGTGCATATAAAGCTCATGTGCCTGAGCGCTGAGGGCGTTGGGCAGTGCTCTCGGTCTCGAAAATTTAGCACAGACTATTTCCCTCTTCTGGAAAATAGAAATAGATGCTAAGATGCTTCAATAAATAATTTAGGGTCAGGTCGGGTCATCCTTGTGAAAGGGTCAAAGGACTGCGAAAGGTTTTGTCAATTGAATGGTGCTATATAAGTATTCTGATAATTTCAGTGGACTTGTAAAAGGCAAAAGGGAAGTTTCTGGCCCTCTTGGCTATGAAGCGAAGGATGTTTGTAATTCTAACATGTTTGAGAGTCAGATGTTTGTATTGATGAGTTTTGCCTAGTCCACAAAGCTTGCTGTTTTGTTGCGTTGCTGCACAATCAAATCCAATCGGAAAGTGTGGCACAGGACGTTGATTGTCCGGCACAAATTGAGTGTGCCGTATGTTCTGTGTAGCTCCAGAGGCGGGTGTTATATACTCTGAAATCCCCGGTCATCAAAATGACAGGGAGCCCCTGCACTCTCCGGAGAGCCCATCAAAATCGGCACAGATCCTACACACCTGCTTTGGTCATCGCAGGACAGGACTGAAGGACCCGTTAAGGGAGCAGATCCCCCCTTCTGGCCCCAGTGCACGGGGGGATCCCTGGGTCCCCAGCTGAAGCACCCGCTGGCGCTCGGACGTCACTCGTCACTGGC
The DNA here is from genome assembly GCA_023646645.1 of Varanus salvator macromaculatus. Taxonomy (NCBI): domain Eukaryota; kingdom Metazoa; phylum Chordata; class Lepidosauria; order Squamata; family Varanidae; genus Varanus; species Varanus salvator. Next base: position 21,800,707 of record JAIXND010000624.1, on the reverse strand, counting down.
TTTTCTCAGCAGGGAAAAGCCCAGGCAGAGTGAAGGCAGCGGGACGCAGGCTTCGCTGACTAGGAGCAAAATCCTCCAAGGCTCCAGCGCTGCTCCTCCTTGCAGCAGCCTGGCTCTTCCTCGGCCTTCCCTGTGGGAGGAGAGTGAAGGGTGAGGGCAGCAACGGGCCTCAACGAACAGGCCCAGGCCACAGCCAACCTTTCTCCTCCGGCCCACCGTGGGAAGGGCAGGTGATGAGCACAGGTAAGGAAGCCACCTCAGGCCCACACCCAGTTGCTGTCCCACCCTCCTCTCCCTTCTGAAGGGGCAGAAGAACACAGACCAGAGGTTCCCCTTCCCCGTCATGAGGACTAGAAACACGGCTTTAAAAGACAAGAAAGCTTAGCTCCTCCCAATTCTCTAACCTACTTTGCGCCCTGCCATGGCAAAAGAATTATGCTTGCATTATCATTGAAGCTACAACTAGCTTTTTTGGGGGGGAGGGGGGGAGCGACAATCTCACCTCCCAGGCTGTTACATGAGGACTACGGTACAGTCATACCCTGCCTTTCTCCCTCTTGCAAGGGAACTCAGGGCAGATTACGAGGTTCTCTTCCTCTCCGTTGTCTCCATTTTCTGCGAGCGAGGTTGGGCTGAGAGTCAGCAAGTGACCCAGAGGTGCCCATGGCTGCGTGGCGACTCGAACCCAGACCTCCTGAGTCCCAGCCCAGCCTTCTTAACCACCGCACCAGCTCCCGGTGATTATTCCTTCATCCCGAAGCTCTCCGACTTTCTGCATCTCTCCGCCCTCCTTTGACCATCCTTGCTCTTAGCCAGCCAGCAGGACCGAGGCCCCAGAAGGAGGCTGCCGGTCCGTGCGCGCGGTCCAGCTGGCAGTGAAGCAGGGCCCTGACGCCCGACGCGGCTGAGGGAGACAAGGTCCCATGAGGCTGGGCTCGCTGACTGGGCATCGCACAACTTCCTCAGCACTTCCGTCTTCGCATCGTGGACCATCTCTGGAGCGAAGGGTGGTTTCCATGATGGTACAGAAAGATTGCCAGATGCGTCTGACTCCAAATTTACCTGGAAAGACTCATTTTTTTATTTAAAAGTTACTTTAAGTGTTAATTTATATTTGTTAATTTATTTTATTTATTGTATTTTTATCTTTACCTCGAGATGGGCCAGTTTTTAATGTTAGTGTTTAATGTTCTGAATATTGTATTTTTGATGTTTTATTTGTGGTTGTGAGCTGCCCCGAGGCTTGTTGCAAGGGGCGGCCTACAAATTTTTAAATAAATAAAAAATAATAAATAAATTTAATCCCCACCAGCACGACTCATTATACATATTGCTGGGTATAGGTTCTGTTCCGTTCTGTTCCGTTCTGTTTTAAGAATGCTATGAATCTCAGAAATGGGGACCTGGCACTCCTGTAATATTCCTCCAAAATAGTTGTTTGAATGAAGACATTTCGTTTTAGCTCCAAAATGTCCACACATGAGCAGGATCTATGGCAAAATACACACCTGTGCTCAGCCTTTGAGAAGTTACTGCCTCAAATCTTCAAGTGCTCTGCCCCAAACTTATCCAACTTTCTGCTGGATAATAAAATTAGTTTTGCTGTTATTAATATCGATTTATTTTTGTGATTTGAACACAGCCACAAATTCACTTAACAAAAAGTTAGAAACAAAAGGTTTCCAAACATTTCCACAATGTTCTCCCTTCTTAACCTAATCACTACCACCCTAAAAAAAAGCCCATATTTTATCCTCTGCCCATGAGAACATCAGATTCAGGGAAATTTCAGAGAGTAAAAATGAGTGAGGAGACAGAAATGAATGTGTTAAAAACGAGAGAATGTACAAATATGAGAGGAGTGTAGAAAAATATGATCCGTCACTGGAGATGTTTGGGGCCTTCAAAAGATTTCCTTAATCTTGGCATAGATCAAGGAATTCCTGCCCATTCTTTTCACCAGAGAGTTCGCCTTAGGATAGCATGCTCCATCTTCCACAGCCAGGGCAGCCTCTGTTCCTGAATTAGCTTCCAGCCCCCCAGGGCTCCGCCTGGGGTAGCCATTCTAATACTCCTTTGGTGGGCTAAGCTTTGCATAGTGTATTTAGGGTTATTCACATCTGGCTCACTTTCCGCACATCTGTATCTCCTCCACTGCAGAGCCAACCCAAAGGCCTGGGTTCAAGTACCCCTAAGGGGAAGGCACAAACAGGAGGAGAAGGGCATGACCTGTACCAAGACTGCCGTCCCCATTGCAAAATGCCCAAGGGACATAATCTCTGCATTCCAGCCTAGCCTGATATGGCCTTGCTGCTCATTAAAAAAACAAAACAAAACTTATTTATTTATTTTTCGATTTATATCCTGCCTTTTTCCTACGAAGGGCTCAAGGCAGCTTACATAATTCTCCTCCTCCATCTTATCCCCACAACAACAACCTTGTGAGGTAGGTTGGGCTGAGCGTCTGTGACTGGCCCAAGGTCACCCAGTTGGCTCCATGGCTGAGCGGGGACTCAAACCCAGATCCTCTGAGTCCCAGTCCCACGTGCTTAACCACGACACCACACTGGCTCTCCTGGCGGTGTGTTTTCATGTTTGCAAAAGCATGGCGGTGTTTTTGCAAAAGCAAAGCGAAAACACACAAACCTGCCCTTGGAGAGGCTGAGATGGTGCAAGGAAAGAGACGCCGATCAGGCGGAGGCACTGCCGAAAATGCTCCTAGGCCAAAATGTGCTCCCATAGGCTGCAAACATTGCTGGATAACCATAGGTGCTGGGGCGCATTCTATTAAGAGGGGAAATGCCATGGGCCGGTGTGGTGTGAGGCCGGAGTCTCAGAGTCGGACTCGCATGCAACCCCAGAGTTCGGGGGGGACGGGGGACATGCCATGGCGGCCCAAAGCTCCTTAGAGCAAGGATTGTACAAAACGCTACTGAGTGATTGCGCGAATGATTTTTTTCAAGCCTGTTAAAGTGGTATCGTTTCCAAAGTAATTTCCAAAACGGAGACCATTTGGAGGGACCAGAAAGAGGCGCCTCACAGTCCTCAGTGAGGGATGAGGATATGAGCAAAATCACATCATACCTCGAAGCAGGTTCTGACTCGCGTGTGTGTCAGTTTGCAAGCGGTGCTTTTCACATCAGAATGCATGTGGGTTTCCTTGCACATTTTCCCACATTCCTGCTTTCCGATTGTATGCTATTTTAATAAATGCATTTTCCTTCCATTGTTGAAGTATATCTGTTTCCGAACTACACGTTTTTTCAGATGCGATTTCAAAGAGCTTCGTTTTTCAAATAGATTTGTTTGCTTTTTGCTCTACGCATGGCATTGCAAGCTCAGAAATCCTTGGACTTGGACCAAAGATTGCCTTGGTGAGCATGTTTGGTTTCTGTTTGGCAAACTGAATCAAATTCTGGTCAAAAACGCATGGAAGAAAATACTTCATGCATCTCTGTCCTACGGAGTTGCTGGTTTCATTATCTGAAAGGCCGGAAAGTGTGTGTACACGCTGCAATTCCAGCCATTTATCCAAGCAATGGTCTAAAGATGTTGGGAATCAAATTGGAAAATAAAAGCATCCCATTGTTCCCCACACCTCCAGCTACACACAGAGACGAACAATGGTTTACAAAAATAGAAATCTCGCTGCCTTTCATGGTACCCCCTCCACCTAAAAAACCTCCTCTCAGAATCAAGCTCTTTTACTCTGTCTCATTCTAAAACTGTTTTTTCCTTCTCTGAAAAATATACTTACCTAACCTCTTTGCTTCATGGATATCACTAAAAATGTGGTTTTGAATGTGACCGTGGAAGACCCGGAACAAGCCTTTCTAAGACAAGGGTCACATAAAAAGAGAAAAAGAGAAAGGCGGAGAGTGTTAATAAACAGTCTTTGAGTTTAAAGCGCTTTCTTCTCCATCTTTTTTTAAGGATTACATCTTAAATTCCAACAAATCAGATTTAGGAGTTACTGAAACTGAAATTGATCCATCTCTCATCCAAACTTTGCCGTTCTCGGCTGTCTTGACATAACTTAGATAGTGAGTCGTATTATCAGATTAGGGCAACGCTTGTCCGCGGCTGCTGAAAGGGAAAAGGGAGGCGAGGACCTCAAAACCTTGGGTGGATTCGGAACCTTTTAACCTGGCTGAAGCGTGGTGGGCCCCGCTATGCAAATACCGCCGATCCTTTGCTAAGTTCGCTGGAAATAATTTTCTTGAATGGCAGGTTTATTCAGTGGGGATTCAATGGGTGATTAATCCCCCTTTGATCTAGGGTATTTCACTTAACTAGCAGTTACCTCGTTCTGACAAAGTGCAACTGAGATTAGGGGGACGACCAGGATGCCACCAGGGTGTGCATTTCATTGTCCCAAGCCTCCCCCCCCCCACCCCCCACCCCCCGGCCCGCCACCATCACAGGAAAGGGGCCCGGGACTCCGGCTCTTCACAGCATTTGGAGATGGCTTTGGCGTTGGAAGTCAGTGGAACAGCAAATGAAGTTTGGCTCCCCAAGAAGGGACAGGTAACATCTGCCCTTGCTTCCTGAAAGGTGTGTGGGGGGGTCTTTGATTCAGGGCACCTTGGTCTTCCCTGTCCTTCCAGACCCCCCACCACCACCCCCTTGCTAACAACACCCCAAAATGGGTCCTTCAATATTTCTGCAGCAAAACTGATTAGCAGATTCGGCACACAACCAACACCCTTAGCCACGGCTAGTTAGCAGCTGAACAAGACAACAGTTTTTTTCCTTTCCCTCTTGCCCCCTGCTAGGTTAGGTATTATTAGCACTAATTACATTCCCCAGCAATGCTGTCAAAGCAACTTATGGTGCAGAAAATGCAGTGGATTAAAAAGCACACACCATTCGGCCTGGAACATTGAAACGTGAGTCTGAAATCCATAATAGGCCCGCACTAAAAAACCCAAAACTAGGGAACAGGTTTTTCTGGACCCAGGACTTCCATGTATGGGAGATTAGGATTGTCTGGAGGTTTGAAAGAGATGGCCAAATCAGCCTCTTTAAGCATGAGGTTCCAGAGAGGGGGACTTAATACCGACAAGTTTCTAGTCCTCATTGCTGCCCAGATGAATAGCGATTATTTCTGATCATGAAGGCATCCTTGAAAGAGACTTCTCTTGTGATTTTCGTAAAGGACTGGGTAGGACAGAAAGGTGAAGGCATTCCTTCAAGCAGTAGGTCATAGAGGGCTTTGAAGGCTAGAAACAAATTCAGTACTTTGTCCTACCTGCTTTATTGTGCTATTATGGGGAAGGGGAAGGGGAAAACCCCAAAAGGGCTGATGCGGATCATCTCCATCCGTTACAGACGTGGGGCTCTTTAAGCATTGCAAACATCTCAGTCATCTTTATACTAACCCTCAAAGGCAAACCACAATGCTTATCTCCATTTTGCAGATGGGGAGACTGAGGCTCTGGGAGACGGGGCGTCCAAAAGGCCATGAACGCCGGAGAAATGCAAACGGAGCCTGGAACACGCGGCTTCCCAGCCCTGGCTCCCAGCCGCAGCACTGCAGGGCAGAAGGTCTCACGGAGAGACCTGAGCGTAGCAGAAAGCAGCGAGAAGATTCAAGCCCTGCTCCATCGTGGGCGATCCATTAACTCTCTGCCACGGAGCTCCGTGCGGCAGACTTTCACTGGGATAAAGACCGGGTCTGCACAGTGTGTGGTTCAGCGTGCAGTTCATGAGCCATGGATTGGGGCCGTCAGATGCGTGATCGATCCCCCCCCAGCACCACCCACCTCCTCGGGAGGGGAAGGAACGCATCCCGCGAGCATTTCAACGCAAACAGTACAACCCTAACTTTGTAGCGCTTGGAAACGTGCCTATTTGTGAAAAGCAGGCACGAAAAAGCATCTGTTCATGAAAGTCAAGTACAAAATGGGAATTATTGAGGGAACTATTGAAAAATGGGAATGATTGCAGTCACTTGCAAAAAAAAAGAAGTATTTTTTTTTTATTTTTGGATTTATCTCCTGCCTTTTTCCTACAAAGGGCTCAAGGCAGCTTACATCTCCTCCTCCATCTTATCCCCACAACAACACCCCTGCGAGGTAGGTTGGGCTGAGAGTCTGCGACTGGCCCAGAGTCACCCAGTTGGCTCCATGGCCGAGCGGGGACTCGAACCCGGATTGTCTGGGTCCCAGTCCCAGGCTCTTAACCACTAGGCCACACTGGCTTTATTAGTCAAAACTGGCACCCAGCGTGCTTATCTTAGGAGACACTGCGTATCAGCTTTCAAAAAAATACTCCCAAACTTGAATTTGTAACTGGAAAAACGAGAAGGAATGGAAAGCAGCAGAACCTTCGATTCCGCCGCATCTTCAAGCAGACCCAAAACTCTTTCTGCGCGAAGGAGTCCCAACCAAAAAGCGAGCTGCTGCCAGCCGGAGGGACTCCCTTGGCCGGGCCCCGTGGCATTTTCTGCAGGTGATTCAGCTCGGTGACGCCTCTGGAGAGGGGATGGAAGGCCGGAGGGAAGAGTACAGGTGTGGCTTGCAGAAAGTCCCGGCTCTGACTTCTGGCGCGTCCAGAAGCTCAGGTGGGGTGGCAGGGAGCGACAGCCTTCCCCGCCAGTGCTGACAATACCTGGCCAGATGGGGAAGGAGCGGGCGCGATAAGCTGTAGCTGCCTCCCGCCTCTCTCGCCGGGCTGCCCACAAAGCCAGTCATTTCGTGTTGCCACAGAAATCTCCCGAGGATTTCAGCCCACCTGGCAGCGGGGTAGCGTCCGGATTGATGCGGGAGGCTGGCAAAGGTCCGCAGGCCCGCTTCCCGTCTATTGGGTCAATAATACATAAACTAAGAAGGATTTACAGCCTAGGCAGAAACAGCTTAAGACCTATTACAGTGTAGTGGGCTTTGCAAACAAATCCCCTTTTCAGAAATGCCCAAATCGGGAGTTCGTGTGACAGTTTGTAGAGGAGGCTGCCGCAGCCAGGAAATCTAGGTGGCCGTGCGGTCCAAAAACTCGCCCTTCGGATTCCAGGGGAATCTTCCCACGCAGGTGACTGCCTCCTGTATTGGGACCATGCGTGCTGTGTCTCTTGGCCCCGGAAGCATCTTATGCTACAGCAAATGCTCTAGTCCTCAAGGTGCCCCAAAACTTGTGTGGATTTGGGTGCTTTGCTCTGAACCTCTCCAAAAGCTCTGCTGTGGGAGCTTCGCGTGCCAGCAGAAGATTCTGCCCCTGCATAGGCACCCAGTTGGCATGGGGCACTGGCCAGACTGGTGGGACTTCAGCTCCACCCCCACCCCCGAAGAACTGAGAATATTCTTTATGTTCCTTGGCTGTTTTAACCACACTCTTCAGCTGAAAGAAGCTCCCAGAGTGGCTTGCAAAAGCAGTAATAAGACAGCCCCCACCTTCAGACTTATAATCCAGAAGACATGACATGAAAGGAAAATGGGATCCGGAGGGCAGAGGAAAAAGAGGCAGCCACGGACTTCACTTCTTAGTGGGGGAGTAATGGCTGGTGTTTCTGGCCAGGCGAGGGAGATAAGCCCCTGCTTTTCCTTCACTAGCCCATGGATGGGGTCAGGCTGGTGTTCCCCTTGCACGATATTCTTCCTGGGAGACAGGCAGATCAGCTCCTCCTCTTTGCCATCACAACCCGCCTGCTCATGTGCCCCTTGCTCTGGCCCGGAAGGGAGAGCTGTGGATGCTGGGGCACTGTGCTCCCAGGCTCTCTGCTGGCCAAGCAGTGCTTGCAAGGATATGAAAGACGAGGAGCCGGGCAGGTGGCAGGGAGCAGCCCGGAGGCGTCTTGCCAGGACTGGAGCAAGCAAGGACCCCCTGCCGCCGTGGGTATTATTACAGGTCATCTGAGCAGAGCCCCTCCCGGGGAGCATGATGGGGGTAACAGCTGCACCCCCTGCCTCACACGAAACCTCAGAGAGCAGCGGGTTGGATCAGGAAGCCCCAAATCCCGTGAGCAGGGATGTCAAGCATTACCGCAGGGCCCTCGCCCCCGAAGGTCGCCTGCTCCGGAGCCCCCCACGAACGGGGGCCAGCATGCAGCCCCTCTTGGGGGCCAGCCATGATCAGCCACCCCACCCTCCCCAGATGCATCTTTTCCCATCCGATCACTGTTATTACTAGTCCTGGAACAGCAATACGTTGCTGTCGCTCTTTAGCATTTATACCCGGCTTTTTCTGCAAAGAACCCAAGGGGCCTCCCCAGCCCTCCTCCTCTCCACCTGGACCTCACAGCAACCCCCCTTGTGAGGTAGGCCAGGTTGAGAGGGAGTGGGGGTCCCAAGCCACACAGGAGGCTTCACAGCTGAGCGGGGACCAGAAGCGGGATCCCCCGGGCCCCTGTCCAACCCTGACGGCCGCAGCACACCTGGCTTCCTTGCCGGACAAGCCACCCTCAGGCATCCCCCCCGGCTGACGGCACGGATCGGGACCCTCAGGTTGGGGCTGGCCCAGCAGGTGATGGCGAGCAGAGCGGAGAACGCTCGTCACGGGACATGCACAGCTGACCTCTCCGAGGAGGCCAGGCTGAGCTGCTGACCACAGGGGCCTCCTCTAACGGCGGACCTGCAGGGCTGGCAGCAAGGGGAAGTCTAGCTGGTCCCCTGCCCAGGGGCCACAACCCAGCAGGGGCCCACCAAGACGAGCCCCCCGGCTTGTTCGTCTCGTCCCCACCACAACCTGCTTCTTCCGGCCCCGAGAACAGAGGGGGGGCAGCGGGAGGAAGGCAGGCCCTCCGCCAGCCGAGCAGCTGGAAGCCTTTGAGAAAGGAGTTGGGGGGCGAGGGGGGGCAAGAGAGCAGCTGGCCACAGTGGCGGGGAGGGAGGGCACCCAAGGATCCTCAGATGTGTCCGGCCACCTGCGATACCTCGTCCTTTCTTGCTCTCTCTAAATTGTCCTCTTCCACCACCCTGTCCAGGAGGGAGCAAAGCGAATGGACCCTTCAGTGTCCTAGAGTTGCTGCTGTAGTCTTTCACTCTCGCAGCTCAGATAGACTGCTCCTGTTCAGGGGGTTTTGGGCATAACTTTGCAGCAGACAGCAGAGAACCGCAGAATAGTAGACTAGGAAGGGGCCAGAGGGCCGCTGGAGTCCTGGACTCTGGATGAAACCTTCCCTCTCGGAGGGCTGTCCAGCTGCATCTTGAGTGCCCCCAGGTGGGCGAGCCCGCCACCTCCCTAAGCCATGGCTTCCATCGCTGAACTGCTTCAGCAGGCAGGATGTTTTCCCAAATATCATTTTCCCTCACATCCGGTGGCTGCAGGGCGCTTGACTGTGGTAAACTGCACACAGAGCCACGCAGGCCCTGGGAAAGCGCTGCTCAGCATGATGGGAAGCGTTGTCCAGGTTCCGAGCAGGGCCATTCTCTGGCCACTGTCGTCTCCAAAGCAGGCCAGACTTATTCCGACCTGCAAAGAAAGCCTTGCATGATCTACGGTGACTGAATGTAAGGCTATGTTGCCATGTTGGCAAATTGGATGCCTTCCAGGGAAATGTGTGTGGCCTAGAACTCCCAGAATTCCTAGCCTGCCTGGCTAGGAATTCTGGGAGTTCTAGGCCAACACCTCTGGAAGGCACCAGGTCAGCCAAGTCAATAATATGGCTGTTATATTGTACCTGTTATACATGGTGCCCACCATGGTCCCCCTGTTCAAGCTGCGCCAGGGCAGTGCTGGGAGCGTTGAGTCACCAACCCATCGGATGAGGACGGCAAAGACGGGGAGATGGGGAAGAGGGGATCCAGGGGGCAGAAGGGGGTGAGGCTGTCAAGGCCGCCGGCCCCAGATCCTCAGACAGGCCGGAGGAACTGGCAGGGCTTGGAAGAGGAGGGAGATGGAAGACGAGCCCGAATCCTGCCTAGTCGGCAGCATCGGGATAAACAAGCTACTGAGTTAGGCACCAGTGTAGATCTCAGAAGAGGGGCCCACCCAGAAGGGCCCAGGCCAGCACTGCTGAAAAGGAGGCGTTTTCCAAGTGGTTTCTAGTCTGGGGTCCACTAGCCGCTCTGCTCATGCACAGAGACTAGTCTTTCTGTTGCTAGCTGTGCTTTGATAATAAAGCCCAGTTTTGCAAAGAGCCTGTCTGTGGTTTCGGACGCTGATAACGAATAAGGGGGAGCTGAGCTTCGGACAGGCAGTTGCTCCATCACTCTGCTTGGGCCCTGATCCGCGGAGCTGGCACCTCTCGTACGCGATGCAGGCCGTCTCTAACCTCGTGCAGAAGTCTCGGCAGGCCCCGTTTCTTTTCGCAGAGCATAACAGGTTAACCTAATGATTTGGAGAACTGCGGGAATAGGAAAGCAGGAAGGCGACAGCTAAAAATAAGCAAATAAATAAATAAAGCTGGAAGCCTTGTCCAAAGGCCATGTCTGCCCCCTGGTGGTCACAGAATACCCATAAACATTTCCTCTATTTCCAGAGTGCAACGGCTAGAGGACCAAACGTGGCCCATCCATGCACAGCCGTGCATGGCTGTGAACCCCAAGATTGGCCCAAAATAGTGGTAAACCCATAAGGGGACCCGCCCCCCTGAGGTCCCACGGACAACTGCTTGGTGGCTGATAGACCGTGTGATGCAGTGGCTGAGATGTTGGACTGGGAGTGGGTAGACCTGAGCTCTAATTCCTGCCCGCTACAAAGCTCGCTGGGTGACGGTGGGCCAGCCAGGGACCCTCAGCCTCTCCTACCTCACAGGGTTGTTGTTGTGAGAATAAAATGGAGAAGAGGGGCAGGGGTGTCCTATAAGCCACCTTGGGTTTTTCGTAGGGAAGATGTAGGGTATCAGTCAATTGATTGCTCAATAAAACCGGGAGGGGCAGAATGGACTTTTTGGGAGCAAGTCCTTCCGGCGGGAGCGATTCACTCCATGATGCTTTCTTGCAGGTGCCACGTTACGCCTTCCCCACACCCTGCGCAAATTGATCTCACGGCCGGCCGGCCTCAGGGAGCATAAGGCAAAACCCCTATGAGTGTCATCGTGTACTGGGCCACCCCAAAACTCCCCAGCGTGTGTACGGTGTTGACGTTTTCAGGTCTCTGCAGCAGGAGGGATTACAAATAGCAGGTTGGAGGGCACTGCAGTGGGGTGGGGCGAAGACAGGAAGGGAAACGTTGCCATCCTGGGGTCTGTAACCTGAAGAGATCGGGAGATCTTCAATATTTGTGTGTTACTTTTCTGATCTTTGAGTTGCTATTACAGTATAGGGATTTTGGAATTTCTAAAAGACCATCACAGATACCTTTGGTTTGACTCCTTCTCCTCCTCCTCCTCCTTCTCCACCATGTTCTCCACCATGTTCTCCTTCTCCTCCTCAACAAAAATGAGACAGAGTTGTTTTAGCTCACTGTTGAATCCCCTGATAACAAGGGCCACCTTTTCCTGAATTAAAGTCAGAGGCAGGTTCTTTGCAGATCCTCAAGGCCTCACTCGCAAACTGTGAAAGAGGAAAAACTATTCCACGTTAGAGAAACAAAGAGGTTTGTCTGTGACTGGCCAATTCTGGACATTCCTCCCAACTGGAAGGAGGCAAATGCAAAATTGTTCCTCACACAGAGATGCGACAGGGATCCTCCTTCTATTAGAGGGGAGCAACCTCGTTGTGCGGGATGCCAAGACAAGAATTCCCTGGCCCAAGAGAGAACCTACTGAGAGAGGAGGCAAAGCAGACGGAGGTGCTGCTCCTTCTTGCAGGGTGGGTGGGACAGGTGGGGGCTTGCTTTGGGCTTGCCAGACGAATGCCCCAGTCCTCTCAGGTGAGGACCAGCCACTCTCTCCTGGAACTCAGGGCGGGGATCACTGCTCCCGGGTGCCCAGAAAAGACTCCGGTACAGTGGCACCATGGCTCACGAACTTAAACCGTTCCACGACTCTGGTTGCGACCCAAATCGGTCGCGAGCCAAGTCAAATTTCCCCATAAGGGTCAATGTAAATAAGGTTAATCCATTCTGAACCATAATTTTATGTTATACATAAAGGACAGCATATAAGTTTTAAATAAATACGTCATTTTTTTAAAAAAATATGAGCCACATCCCTGGGCGGCAGGCCAAGCCGCAGCTGCCCTGCTGAGCCTGGGGGCAGATGGGCCGAGGCGGAGCAGGAGCAGGGCCACGGCTCCTGTGTCTCCCCCACGGCCTTCTCAGGACAAGCCTCCACCGCCGAGCGGCCGCCACGCTTCTTCCCCCCACGGTGGTTATTAGATTTATATCCTGCTTTTTGCTTACAACAAACTCAAGGCAGCTTCCATCATTCTCCTCCTCCTGCACTCAATCTTATCCCCACAACAACCCTGTGAGGTAGGTTGGACTGAGATTCTGGGACTGGCCCAAAGTCACCCTTGGGCTCCATCCAAATGGCCCGAGTCCGCATCCTGTGCTCTTAACCACTACACCACACTGGCTCTGTTCTGCTATTCCTCCTAAAGCGTAGTTTCTGGGAGAAAGGGCTTTACGATGTGCAGCCCCCAGCATGCCCTGGCTGGCTGGGGCATGCTGGGAATTGTAGGCCTTCCTTCTGTCTACACATGCACAAGGTTGCAGCTTTAACCTACACACCCCTTTGCCTCAGGCTCCACCCATTTTGTTTTCAGCTCCTCCTGCTACTGGAACCTGGGCTCCCAAAGCTTCTCTCAAGAAGAATTCGGCCGTGGGCTACAAACAGTTATACAGTCCATTTCTAGGGAGTAAACTGCACAGAATTGAATAGGACTCCCTTCCTAGGAAACGAGGTTGTGAGCCGCCCCAAGGCTTGTGGCAAGGGGCGGCCTATAAATCTGTAAATAAATAAATAAATAAATAAATCGCACTTAGATGTTTAACCTGCAGCATGCTAGCATCTTTGGTATTTCGGCCTTGCTCCATTGCCTCAGCCCGATCTGCCATGGAAGTGTGGCCCCAGAGAGCCCCTCCAAAATGAAATTTGGCCCACGGGCTACAGGAGGTCGCCCAGCTCTGCGGCAGGGTTTGGAGCCAAGAAATGCTTAGTAAGTCACCCTAGTTTTCCATCGGATCCCCCGTGAAAACTCATTCCTGTGTGTTTCCCATTCGTTCTCAAAATAGATCAACCGGGCAAGTACCTGCTTCTCAAGCATTCTCCTTCCTTCGTGGAAAAACACATGGAGAACATGCTGGGGCAAAGGGGCAAGGTAAGATTTGGAACTGGGGAGAACAGTTCTGGCTCCTCGGCCAAAGAGTTCGCCGCTTCCCCTGAAGATCTTGAGAAGGTTGCTGCAACCCTGAGATGTCCTGCTCAGGCCCTGTGAGCTGGCAACCCAGCTCAGGGGGCACCCAACACTTTCAGCAGTGGCTGGGGATGATGGGAGCCACAGTCCAACGCCTCTGGAGGGCCCCATGTGGGGGAACACTGCACAGTGGAGCAGAGGAGCTAAAGAAACTATTGCATGGAGAATGGGACCACGAGTCCATCTAGCCCAGAACTGCCAACACGGACCGGCAGCAACCACTCTCCTGGATTTCATGCGGCATGTTTTCCAGCCCATCTTGGAGAGTCGGGGATCGAACTCGCAATGGTCCACAGGCACAGGAGTCGTCCTGCCACAGCCTTTCTCTGGAATGCCCCGGCCCGGACAGATGAGTCCGAGAGGGAGTCACACACAGTGCACCATTGTCCTGATGGGGATGCCGGGATCTGTAGTCCCACTCCAGGCTTTTGGTGAGGAAGGAACGCCTGCCAAGTTTAGCAGAGCCCTACGCTACTTCTCCTGCTGCACGAGGGTCACGCCTGCAGGTCCCCAGGTAGGCGGCCATGCGGTTTACCAGCCGAGGGCAGGCACCAAACCGGGATCTGCAGACGCCCCGGACTGAGCGCTTGGGCACCCCGTCTTCCCTGCCTTGTCCAGCTCAGGTTGGGGTGCCCAGGCTGAATCCCTGTTTCAAACCAAACAGAACCTGCTTGTGTCAGGACCGGGGCCCGAGTGGCCCGGCAGAGCCAGGAGGCAGGGGGCCACTGAAGAGCGACGATGCCGTGCAGCCGGAGGTCCTGGAGAGCGGCATAAAAAGCTTTCCGGCAGTGCTGCTCTTTGCCACAGCAACAAGGCAGGTTGTCCCGGTGACAGCTTTTGCTCCAGCCTTGCTCCAGCCGTTCCTGCCCTGCTTCAGCCCCCTCTTGTCTGGGCCACCTTTCTGTGACTGCTCCCTGGCATCAGACCACCGGACTGTTTCTGGACTGTGCTCCCTCTCTTGCCTGTATCTTACTGGACTGCCTGCTGCCTCGGCCCTGACCCTGGACTGCTGACCACACCACCAGTCTCTAGCCCTACTGAGCTGCAGGACCTGGCTTCACACCAGCACCCTGGACCCGGAGTTCTGCCTGTCCCAACCACCGCCCACGTCCTGGCCCTTACACATTGCAGGTGAAAGATGGCCATGCTAGGGAGGAAACGCCTGAGAAGCGAGCTCCCTCCTCCTACAGAGCTTGCTTGGCATGCTGGAGGCACCTCCCCATGTGCAAAGGGAAGAGGTACAGTCCGCACTCCACCCTCCTGTCTCACCTGCACCATAGCTCAGCAGGAAAGTACACCTGTAGCATGGAGCATCCCTAGCAGAAGGCCGCCACCACTGCAGCCAAACAATGCAGGGCTATGCAGGTAGTTCAACAGGCACGAGACAGCTTCCCCTGTTTGACCCCCTGCCTGCATTCTGGGGCCACGATCAAAGGGACGCTCTTCAAGGGTCATGATCAAAGCCAGCCCTGCCATTAGGCCAAGTGAAGCTGCCCCCTCAAGCAGCAGGTACTGCGGGGTGGGGAGCATGGGATGGGCTGGTGAGCCCAGCTGGGTATGCCAGACAACCTCCCTAGACTAGCTGGTGTCCTGTCTAGGTCACCTCCAACTTCCCAGGAGAGCCAATCCAGAGCAGAAGCAGAAGGCCAGGGCCTAGGCCTGTCAGGATCTGGACAGCTCCAGGCTGGCTGGAACAAACTCTAGGAGAGCTGTTGTCTCAGCAAGATACAGAGGCCTCCTGATGCTCAAGGAAGGCTGGCTGGCTGGCTGGCTGGGGGCTGCTCCAAACTCCACCCCTCTCAGACTCGACCTGCCTCTTAAAGGGCCATTGCCTGAGTCCCAGCACTTGCTCCTCTGGCATGGGAGTGCTTTGGGACATTGGGGGCTCGGAACCCAGAGAATCCAGGAAAGCCACATTCTTTATCTTGGAAGAGCCAAGAGTTCAGGTCGATGGCTCTCCTCCACCTTGCGCTCTTCCTCTGAAACTGGACAGCCATCTGAGTGGGATGGTGTAACTTGGTGTCCTGCAAGGGGTTGGAGCTGGTGGCCTTCTTGGCCCCTTCTGACTCTGCCATTCTATGGACAGGGCCAGAGACCACAGCACCCTGCCAGGCGTGGGTGGATGTGGTCCCATCACCGGTGCTGAACTGCCAGTTGGGTTGGCTTTTGTCCACGGAAACAGCAAAGGGCCCAGCTCATCCGCTCAAGTGGCAAAATGTCTCAGGGTGGCCCGGATCTGGGTCTCTCAGGGGATGCCAGGGAGGTACTCATGAATGCCCACAAAGCACCCCCTTGGTGCCCCCAGGCCTCCTGCCCCTCGCGACTGTTATTTGATTCCAAAGCGGGAGCCCATCCCATCACCATGCATGTGAGTCACAGCAATCACAGAGGCCCCAACTAACACACTTACCTGCTCGCTCTGATGTTAATTTTCTGCATCCGGAGTCTTCTCAAGAATCTCTCCTGCCTTCACAACACACCCAACGGTCTTCTTTCCCATCGGGCCTCGTGGACCAGAAAATATTCAAGGCCCGAACAGCTGCTTCTACAGGACAAAGGTTTGGTCTCACCAAATTGCCAGCTGGGAAATGGCTGTGTGGGGATTGGCCATTCCCACCACCGGGGCTTTTTTCCTAAGAAAAAAGGTGCCGGAACTCATGAAATTATTTACCTTTCGCACATGGCCAATCACTGAACACACACCCACACACATCAGTTGTGTAACGAAACAGAACGGTCACCGCCCGTAATTAGCACTCGGTGCGTGACCACACAACCGAGTCACAAGCTGAGCAGCGCCACAAGCCAAGTAGCGCCATCACAACCAGTGTGGACGAAGTGCGCATGCATCGGACTCGACACACAAGCAGCCCACATGCGCCGTTTTAATGATTTTGCGGCCAACCTGCTACGCTCGACAGGGCGATTCAAATCCACGTGGACCAAACACCAAATTTTCAAAAGTTACTTTTCAAACTTGGAAAATCCGTCAAAAAAAGGTGCCGGAACTCCATTCCGGTGCGTTCTATGAGAAAAAACGCACTGCCCACCACTGAAGCCATTTGGCAAGTGCACAAGTCCTCTCCTCCCACCCCACCCCCATGGCAGCCATTTTGTGACAGTATCCACAAGACCATCCCAAGACCTCGGTAGCTGACAGTATAGAAAAGTTTTAAACAAATAAAACCTCTCAAATTTCCAAAGGTGCCCACCAACCCAAAAAGACCAAAGGCCCCCGAAAGAGTTGCTTAGAGCTCCCGGCGCCATCTTGGGATAGTTGATCTTGGCATAGTTGGTCCAGGTTTGGTGGCTGATGCAGTCTCTTGGGCGAGGTGCTGGGCAGTTCCCAGGCATAAGATGCCACCGCATGTATTTTCAGGCAAATGAAAATACAGCTCCTCCACCCTCCGATTTCCCACCCACTTTGAGCAGGGCTGATGAAGGATTTTGGTAATTCAATTCACCATTTTCAGGTCTTCGCTTCCCAGACAAAAGCATGTGGCAAAAAGCATCTCTCCTTCCGTTTCCTTCAAATGTTGGGCTCAGAGAAACACAGTGAAGATGAAAATGTGTATGTGAGGTCAAACCGCAAAGACAATTCTTGCGTTTGCGTTCGGCGTGTATTAAAATGTATTTTGGAGGGGCAGCATTAGAAAATAGCACAACTTTGTGGGCAGTTTGTGTGTGTGTGTGTGTGATTGCAGGTTGATGCAGTTAGAAGGCAAAAGAGGGTTCTAGCTGGTCATATGTGAAACTGAGAGGGAGCAGAACTAGCCCCCATTCCTGCTTTGAACCCATCCCTTTTCCCTCCAGCTTTGACACATCCGAACGGGAGGGCTTGCCTGCGATCTGAAGCATCCCGGGAATTTGCAAGGGCCTCTGAATCCAGACTTCAGCTGAGCCAAGCTTGCACAGGAGTTTGGAAAGCAGAATCTCTGAGAAACGGCAAACCGTCCTTCGACTTTTGGCAATGGGGATGGTATAGAAGAGCTTTTAATAAGTAATACATAAATTTCCCTCCAAACTCCAACTTTCCTTCGACATGTTTGCAATTCCTTCTTACTGGAGGACCCAGTGGATTTTTCATGGCAAGGGAAAAAGGTGGAAGGCAGAAAGTAGAAGGCAGTGTGGTCTGTCCAACCCAGTGCGTGTTCAAAACCTTGCTGGAGACCAGCTAGATCAAGAATGAATGGCATCAAGATGAACGGATTGTGTTTCCCCTAGAATCAAAGAACACGTCCACCGACATGCCACAAACTTGAGGGTTAGCCAGAGGAGCATGCTAGGTAATTTCAGGCCCCACCTGCATGATCCTATGCAAGATTTTTTTTTAGGGGGGGGGGGGGGAAGGCTACAACTCCCACCATGCTTTGCAGCAGGGGCATTCTGGGAGTTGTAGGCCTTTAAACATGTGTTGCACCATAAAGTGTTTCAATGAGAGCCCTTTTAGGTAGCTTTATTATATTACGCAACTCATCCTTCTTTTTGCACATCCTGCTGCTACTATTCTGAACTACTTCTACTACTGCTGTCCCTTCTACAGTTTGCCAACCTTGACTTTAAAAAGAAAAATATTCGGAGGATATGCAGTTTCATGTTTGAGTTTTCTTTTTCTCTCCTGCCCGGATGCTAAATGAACTTACTTGGGAATATGCACCATTTTATTGTAGTGGGAATAACATTTTTTTAAAAAATAAAAATGAAAATGAAGGTCTATAACAACAACATCTACCCCTGGAATATAAGGTGATTTTTAAAATAAGAAGAAAGGGTCAGTCCAGGTGGGCCGTGGTATCTATCCAGTAATAATTCAAAGTTTGGAAGTGAGAGTTTTTTCCAAGTCTGTTCTGTAGGAAGGTTTTCCAGGAAAGCTGAGGATCTACGCCTGTTACAGAAAGAAGGCGGCCACCGCCGCCCCACAAAATTCTGTGAAGCAGAACCGAGAAGTCCCTTCACCCCTCGCCCAAAATAGCCCTTGCCGCATTTCTTCACCTTTTCAACAGGTGTAGCATATCTGTTGCCGAACCGCAGCTGAACTCGGGCCTGGATGTGAAATCGTAGCCTCGCACGCGGGACCCGACGGAGAAACGCGGATTCACTCAGCTCACCGAGTGGAACTGCCAGTGAAACTCAGTAAGACTCTCAAACAAGAGAAACGACCCGTCCAAATTAATAGAACGAGATCCCTTTACAGGCTGCCTTCGCAATCCTGATCGCCAGCTTTGAAAAGCAAATTGGAACAAGAAAAGCGGCGTTGAAAAATCCTTTCAGCGCCCGCTCAAAGCGAGGCACGGCCAAGAGTCAGAGGTTGGGAGGGGAGAAACGCCGGAGCTAAGTCCGGACAAAGGGAGCATTCTTGAAGCAAAAATGCATCCGGTCCATGCGTCGGACACCTGTGGGAGCCGTCTTTATGTTCTCGGGCTAAACCGCTAAGAGCAAGCGGAGAATAAAATTTTAATTTGACTTTTCCAAAAGCGTTTGTCAGCAGAAAATGGGCAACAAGACAAGGACCAAAAATGTCTCTGTGAGCAAACCAAGTTATAAGACAGCAAACGGCAGTCAGAGTTGCTGTGGGCCTACACCTGTTTGCAAAGCACCTCTGTAGCACACCTGTCCGGAGACCACAGAGCCTGAGGCTACCGGTGGGGATTTACAGAACTGAATGTCCCTCCATTCCCCCGAAAAGCAGAAAGGAAAAATCAGGTTCCCTGCACACAGAAAACTAGATTAGAAGCCTTCCCCTTGGCATGCGAGTTTTTGCTTTTAGAGGCATTTCTCGTGTGGAAGCAGAGTTCTCCCACAACCTGAAATGGTTACGATCCAAGGGCAGGTTTAGCATTATGGTCCTAGAAGAAATTACTCGTACTGACTGGGGTTTAGGGGAGTTGGTGGTTCAACCGATGTGGGAGGGCTATGTAAAGGAATGAAGAGCAAAGAGGGCACTCTGAATTTTCTCTGCTCGTATTCCAGAAACAGTAAAATAAATCCATTCTGGACTGAGGACAGGAAAAAGTCCATATGTTTTTGTGTAATGCATCACTGCCCAAAGGGGAAACTGACTTCCAGGGCTGGAGCAAATTTGTGTGAGCTTTTAAAGCCTCCTGCTGTCCACTTTCAGAATCAGGGTATTGGACAAGCTGGACTTTTCATCTGAACCTTCACGGCTCGTGGCACCTTTTCACGTTCAAATATCTCTGTCCTTTCTTGCATCGCAGCCGATTCCCTACAGACAGTTGAATAATTTTCAGCATTTGGGACTTATTTTTAGCCCCCTTTTTCCCCTCCTTCACCCACTAACATAGCTGAAATAATTACCTCTCTTTCCCCCTTATTTTCCCCCCCCAAAGGCTTATATTTACCTATTTGTTAAAAGGATTTCTCCTGCTGGCCTGCTGTTGCTATGACAAGGAGACTCCGAGCGCACAGTAGGCGAAATAATATTGTATATTGCACAGTAAAAATCCCTGCAATTGAATGTTAATTTAACCAATAAAATAACAGAACAGCAATTAGGAGAATAATCATTTCTTATCTCTTAACGGGGTTAAAAGTAGATGGCAGATTTACCCTGTTGAGCGCACCAGCTCAGAAATTACTGCACGAGTCACTAGAAGAAACAGGCTCCGAAACGCGGCGGAGGGCTGCAGGTGGAAATGGCGAGGCGGGCGCCCAGGTGAACGGATCCGGGCCCCTCCCTCCTCCTCCCCTCTCCTCCAGGCCTCTCCATTTTTAGCTCCCTCCACCTGAGCATCAAGGCAGGCCGGCCACGCATGAAGCGTCAAGAATAAAGTCATCCATGAATTTTTCCAGCAGGATCCGAGCCATTCAGGAGGCGCCCTCCCCGGCATCGCTCTGTCTGGGATGGAGGGCGAGGAGGGCCTTCGTCTGCAGCTCCAAGTGCCCAGCCCAGAACTGGCCAACTCTCGTTTCGCAGCAAAGGGGCCAGCGTGTTTCTTGCCCGGGCAGCTCGAGGCTCCAGGGAGGACCACTCACACGGGCCGTGCCTCCTTCTTCCACCGTCAAGTGACCTGACGGCCAGAGGTCCAGCATGTGGGGAAAAGCAGCGCCGATCAAGCCTTTTCCTTGTCATGCCGGCTTTCTGCCACGGGGCCATCGCTTTAATAGTAAAGAACAGTTAAATAGGTGAGGCCCAGCCTGCAATTCGGGTGGCATCGTTCACACACCGTATTATGCCCTTGCTTAACCCAAGGCGGCTCACGTCCTTGTCCTCCTCCTCTTCTCAGGCTTAACCTACAACAACAACCTTGCGAGGTAGGTTGAGCTGAGAGTCTGTGACTGGCCCAAAGTCACCCAGTTGGCTCCGTGACTGAGCGGGGACTCGAACTCGTGTCTCCTGGGTTCAAATCCCTGCTTAGCCGCTTCAGGCAGGGGTGGGGAACCTCCAGCCCACAGGCCCTCGGAGGTTCTCCTTCAGGCCGGCGGGTTCCTCCCAGAAGCCTCAGCTCTGGGCTGGGATTCAGCATGACTCCGCCGGTACCAGCCAAGTGACGCTCCCCCTGCCCGATCAGGAGGGCAAGTGATGGAGGCGCCCAGCTCAGCCTCCCCTCCTTACTTGGCCCACACATGACCTGCAGCAGCATCAGGTAGGGCTGGGGAAGGAACCTGGAGAGCCACTGCCCGTCGGGGCCGAGATGGGATCAAGCCGGGAACCCCAGTGTACGTGCTGCTGAGCCCAACCAGCCCGTTGGACTTGGTGGCTTCCTTCATGCCCCAACCAGCATAAAATAGGGAGGGGGCAGTACATCACCGGAGTGAGCGGGGCCTCGGGGAGCCCTCCAGCTGCCAGGTTGTTCCAAGGGGGGCCATCCAGCCCTGAGGAACAAAGTTCCCCACGCTTGGCTCTGGTCCACCAGGGCGGAAGGCCTGCTGCATGGACGGCGCTTCTGGCTGCAGTGGTGCAAGGGACCAAGGCCACAGGAGGCGGCGCGGGATGCTATCGGAGCAGCCCGCATGCCGGCTGTGGAAGCGAAAGAGTCCCCTGTGCTCATCTCGGGCCTTCGCAGACCAATGGCTGGAACTGCAGTGTCTCCTGTACCAGCCCTAACAGGACCCTCCCATCCAGTTGAACCTCACTGTGGACGTCAGAGAATTGTTCCTGGTACGGGGAAAGAGGGAGGTGCGGTTCTCCCCCTCCCATAATGCCAGAGCCCAAAGGCGGGAATCCGTTGCAGTGGATTGTGGGGAGATGCGGGACACATCAAAGGACAGGACGCATGAAAGTCCTTTAAACGGTGGAATTCACTGCTGCAGGAAGTAGTGAGGGCCACCAATTTGAGCTTCTTTAAAAGGAGATTGGACGGATTCATGGAGCGGACGTCCATGCTCAGGATCAGAGGCCTGGGTACTCCAGCTGCTGGGGAATCTGGACAGGAAGATCTGCGTCCTGCTTGAAGAGTCCTGCAGGTAGCCGGTCTGGCACAGTGTGAAGCAGCCTTGGCCGGATCCACCAGGGCCTTTTTCAGTTAAGTTCTCAGAGAATCATAGAATCGTAGAGCTGGAAGGGGCCAGGAAGGCCATTGGGTCCCACCCCCTGCTGCCGCAGGACACCAGTTCACACCATCCCCTGTCCAGACGGCTGTCCAGTTTCTTTCCGAACATCTGCAGGATCGCAGACCAAGTGCCATATCCTCACGGTCCTTTGGCGTCCTGCTTCTAAAATGCCAAATGAGTCGATTCATCACCGCCGCGTCAACCTGTCCTGCAAGAGGCCCCCGCGGCTTCAGCTCAAGCTTCGAGTTGGAAGGGATGCCTTGTCCAATGCGGCTCTGGCATTAACATATGGGAAATGCAAACATTCGTTCTTCCTTCCACTTTATCCAACTTTCTTCATGAGCTGCCACATCTGGGTCAGCTCATCTCCCCCCCCCCCCCCCCCCCCCCTGGGCTTCTCTTCATTTTCATGTTTGCTTCTAAATCCTTGGAGGGAGAGAAGCGGGAAGGATTCTCTTTCTATATATGTTGCTCTACTTTATGTGTGCTATTTTGGAGGCAGGCAGATTGTGTCGCCTTCGCTTCACCTTGAGAAGGAGACGTGAGTTGGAGCAGGCTGAGATTTTTGGGAGATGGACAGCGAGCCAGGAAATGTCATTCCAAAATTATAACTTCTGCCGGCAGACGGAAAGCTGGATTTGCATCGCGATGCTCTTCACTAACCGGATAGCAATTTGCTATCTTTCAACCTCACCATTTTATCCTCAGAATCACTTGAGACAGGTGATTCTCGCCAGGGAAGTAGTTTTGGAGAACTGAAGTGACTTAAAAATGGATCAGCTCTCATTCAGTCTGTATCCACTCATCCTACTCCCAGTTCTAATAAATGGAGTTGGGGATGGGGGGGGGGATTAGGGGAGATTTCAGGTGCCTGCTCAACCTGAAGTGACCCTGGGTCAGAGGTAGTACGTGTAAATATGATGGAAATTGGATAAGGAGCTAGTTATTGAGAGAGGTCCGCCTGGCGCCGTCGTTATTTGTTTTTCGGCGCCAGGCGAAGACCTTTTTATTTAAATTGTATTTTAACTGTTAATTTGTTTATTGTTAAAATATTAATTTGGATTGTATTTTATAGGGTTTTGCCGAGATGCACCGGGGGGGGGGGGGGG